>OZ025296.1:295264990-295864990 GCA_964019185.1 Maratus speculifer
CTGTTATTAGTGTTCCAATAGTATGTTCCAATTAGTGAGTATCAATAATTCATTGAATAAGTATAAACAGGGGGAACGGAAGTTCTAATGCCCTTCCCCTTAATTTATATAAATGGGTTTTTCATGCGGAATTATGAGATTTCGTTCAAATCTCTGAATAGTTTCGGAAGTTTAATGGTTAAGTATAAAACAGGGGGATAAGTCCTCTTAAATTATATAAATGGATTTTTATTAAGAATTATCCGATTTGCTCTGAATTTTGGATATAGATTTTTTATATGATAAGGCATGTCCTTGATAGTTTAGGGGGTTCAATGATTAATTATAAAAAATGGGAAAGGGGAGAGCTGTTTCCCCTTTTTTAATTTTTTATCGAACGGAATTACCTTTGAAAATATAAAGCTGTAATGTACAATTAGTATGCGTAGCCTGTGAGCTCGATGCCATCAGTTTAACTGGGCGATATTCTTTTTTTTATATGACTAGTTATGATCCACACCTATCCCTCAGGCTTAACAGTAATTTAATCTCCTTGTAATCAATTATTATTATTATTATTATATATAATATAGTTAAATATTTTTAATGCCCCCACTATTGTGTTCTTAATTACTATTTATTTATTTATTTATTTATTACCCTTAAAGCTCAACCTGATCTTCTATAGCCACTGTCTCTAGTTTCTGACCATTTCTCTCTCTCTCTCTCTCTCTCTCTCTCTCTTTTTTCAGCATTTGGTTACTATTGCAACACTCCACATAGCTAATATAAGCAAAACAGCCCAAGTGACCGCAACATAGGATATGACACCCACCGTATATGACTAACTACTGTATATGACAAACCACCGATTGTGTCAACTGCCTAACTAACTACTGAATGTGACTATTTTTATAAAGTAGTTATTAAAATTGGATTATCAATCATCGGGATATTCATTAAAATCTTACTCCGCATCAGATCCATAATATAATTATGCCTTTTTCATAGATCCTAGCCAAATAAAATAAGCCTCGAACTTTGCCAATAGAATATCTATAGGTATTACTGTAAATAGCTACTTAAATTCCAGTGAGAATAAATAGTGCAACTATTCATGTTATTATGCAATTAATTACTAATTAACTATTCTGCAGTGTTAACCACTTAATATTAATCTACCTACAAATACGTTAAGTTCAGTAAGAATATCATAGTAATGTTCATACACGTAACGCTACTAAGCAACTAATTATAATTATGGTAAATTAGGATCTGATGGTAATTAAAATGTCTTCAACACATGTATTAATATTAGAAGTACCCCAATATATCCTTAAGTCCTTATGATGGGCATAGATTCCTATCTAGTTCTTGCCCTGTGCTACAGAATTTTGAGCTGCTAATGTGTGTGAGACAAAAGAAAGTTTTGGGATTGGCACATCACACTACACTGTTATATATATTTCCGTGAAATTACAGAAAATCTACGGATAATCCATTATTTTAAGTCTTCTGTAAAATTATAGTTTATGTAAAACACAATTTTTAAACTCAATATTCTTTTCGAATATTTCTAATAAAATTGCAAAAATAATTTTATAAGTGGATATTTTGAATTATAAGTTTTAACAAAGATGAAAATACCTTTAAATAAAGACATAGAAATTCCTACAGGAAATCAGATATAATATAAGGGAAATGTCGGTAAAATGATGATTGAGAAACTCCACAGAATGCTCTTAACCGAGACAAAGTGTACAGTTACAGCTTTCTTTTTCTGTGTTTTTACAGAAATTTTTAACAGTGTAGTTAATTTTAAATTACCACAAATCATTTCTTGTCAAGTTTTTTAAGCTTTCTGGAAATCTACAACAAATTTCGGTACTACTCTGTTATCTCGTTGACCAATTTCACCGAATTATACAAATAGCCAAACTAATAGCCAAATTATACATATTGACATAATTTTAATTTTAAAAAACGAAAAAACAAATAATTATTTGTTTTTTCGTTTTTTTTTTCAATTTTTTTATTAATATCCTACTAATTATAATTAGTAGGATATTAATAAAAATTAAAAAAAAAAACGAAATAAAAATCACTTAATGATATTTTAAACACGTGAATCGCATTTAATGTCATTGAATGTGACATTCACGATCATCCATTATTGGCATTTAATCTTATAGTTTGGCGATAATTTTTTGGTCGACGGGATAACCTAGTAGTACCCGAATTTCGTGAGAATAATTCTGTGTTTTATTATTTCCTTTTAAAGAATATATTCAAATTTCTAATTATATCTCATGTGATTCCCATGTTTTGTTCGTATTTATAATGTGCTGAACAAAAATTCATTTCTTGTAAATAATTTTTCAGTGAGAAAATTCATTCATTTTCAAACATAGTTGTCTCAAAAACTACAGATTTTTTTTTTTTTTTATACCGCAGGACTTTTCTCCAATTTAAAGAGTTAAACAAGAACAAACGTAAACTTTCTACAAAGTCATTAATTTTGGATTATCGTGAATGACTGCATTTCGAATGTTCAAAGTCTTAAATTTTCTATATGAGTCAAATTAGTTTCATAAGGTTTTTCGTAAATTCATCTTTTTCAAAATATTTTTCAATCGATGACTCAAAAAATAGTCAGAAGGGATTTTTTATTCAAAAATGTTTTTATTTTATCTTATAAATAAGTACATATCCATAAAATTCGTCGTCCTATTAAATGTTAATATTATTACTTTCCTCTATTTTTACAAAAAGAAAGTATTGTATCCGTGAAAAATTTAGACTTCCGGTTTTCGATGGATTTATATATTTCAAAAGGTTCTGAACACGACTTGATGATTGTTAGAAAATGTCTGTCCGTAAGTCCGCCTGTCACTCTGTCTGTCACTGTGTGAACCTGTGTATGACAAACATTTTGTAATCGCTCTATCTCAAGAACTAAAAAAACGGAATTTCACAAAGCTTTAGATTATGTTAGTGCTTGATAATAAATGGAGCTGGTGTATATCTTTGGTATCTCTGATATATATTTTTGGTGTATATCTCTTAAAAAATGGCGCTGCTATGCTGCTTTGTTTACAATTTCTACAATATCTATATCTCAAGAACTAATGAACGGATTTTACAAAACTTTAGATTGTGTTAGTCACTGATATAGTTTGATTCTGAGAACATTTAAGTGCAAATCGCTGAAGAGGAGACGCTGCTATTTTGCATTTTTCATGATTATCACAATAACTCTATCAAAAGAACTAAAGCACGAATTTTCATTAAATTCATACTTACACATTTCATTACTTACCCATCATACGTAGTATAGGGTAAATCTTGCAATCGTTTTGAAAACGTTTTGTCTTATTTACCCGTTTTAGACATTGGAAATTACAAAAAACATATTTTCAGAAACAGAAATTTACCGTCTGTCTGCTTGTCTATAAATGCTCTATCTACCAAACAAATTGAAACGGACTAGAAATTTTGTATGTACTTAGTATGTAATAACGGAAATAATCCTATTTAATATCAATAACCTCGATAATCTGGAACTATTTTTTTCGGACAGTCGAAATATACGTTCCGATGAAAGGTACATCAAAATTTTCGATTTTTTTATTCTGAGAAGTGGTGTAAAACACAATAAAAACATACATTTTGCATGTAGAATGAAGTTGATCAGATAATTAGTCTCCAAGATATTTGTAATCCTACTTTTCCTCTTTTTCTTTGATTTTTCATGACTTTGTATTTCCTTCAAATTTCAATTCAAAAATACATTTTAATTGGAAATGAGGCGCTTAATCTAACGCCAGTCACTGTTAGTTTATATAATTATCATTTTAGGAGTTATAAAAATGCTTCTTTTATGCAATTCGGTATAACTTGATTATTCCGTCTATGAAAAAACTGTCGCCAAATTGTAGGATTAAATGACAATAATAGCTTATGGTAACTATCACATTCACTTGACATTAAACACTTTACATGTATTTGTTCCGTCATCAAGTGATTTTTAATTGGATATTTTTTGTAGCATTATTAATCTTTTACTAATTAATTTATTATTTCGTTAATTAAAATAAAAATTATGCCAATTTGTATAATTTACTGATAGTTTGGTGATTTATATTTTCTGTTTAAATACGTTGACGGGATTATCCAGTATTACCTTCAATTCCGTAATAGAGCATTACTATGTATTAAAAATATTTAAATATACGTTTAAATTTTATTTTCGGATTGCGATGGGTTCTATAAATAGTTTTCTCAGGTTTTATTTTCATATTTTATATTAGGGGCCGTCTACAAATGAAATCACGCCTTTTTTTCATATTTTTGACCCTCCCCCCTCTTTTTCACAAAGTGTCACATCTTCACTTTTCCCCCTCCCCGCTCTTGTCACAAGTCACGCTATATTACGTAAACATATACTTTCAGTTCAAAAACAAAGCATTACCATGAAAATCATATTTCTTACTTTATTTTTAAACTTTAACTGCGTGTTTTAATGATACTTGTGCGCTGAACAATAAAAATGATTCATATTTTGCTTGAAATAAATTTTGCAGTAAAAGGCTTACAACAAAAAACATAGTTAATGTACAATTGTAACAAAATATTAATATTAAAGAGAAATTGAAAACATCAGTATTTTGGAATTTGAAATAGCATTTAACAAATTTGGCTTTAAATCTTATCTTTAAAAACATAAAAAAAATATTTTAATTTTAAAATAAGTTCATACTTCATAATTTAATCTCTGAATGTGTTATGTCACATTTCTTCCTATCCGTCTTCCACCCCCTTGTCACAAAATGTCAAAATCTCATGAACCCCCCCTCACCCCCTTCAAGCGTGACTTCATTTATGAATGGCCCCTTATGCATATCCATGATGGGCAAGTATTATAGAGACCACCAACGACTAGTTTTATTTTATTATCGTTCATTGCACATAAAGATTTTACAGCTCGCATTACTAAAAAAAGAAGAATATTGCCCAATTAAACTGATGGCATTGAGCTCACAGGCTACGCGTACTAATTGTACATTACAACCTTATATTTTCAGGGATTAATTATATTCGAAAAACAAATTAAGGAAGGGGGGGGGGGACAGCTCCCTCCATTTCCCCATTTTAAACGTAATCATTGAACCCCTTAAAGTAATCAGAGATATGCTTTATCATGTAAAAAATCTATATCCCAAATTCAGGGCAAATCGAAAAACATCAATTAAGGGGAAAGACATGAGCCCCCCATTCCCCCTTTATATCCTTATCCAATGAACACCTAATACTAATCATGGAGGTGCCTCATCAGAATGATCCTATATCTAAATATTGAACGAAAACTGATTATTCTGCATGAAAAACCCATTTATATAAATTAAGGGGAGGGGCATGAGCCCCCCGTTTCCCTCTTATACATATTGAATGAACTCCAAAAACTAATCAGGGAAGTGCCTTATCAGAATATACATATATCCAAAATTTCAAGTGAATCTGATATCTTTATTGTGAGTTATAGCGTTACGCACATACGCACATACAGAACGGATGGGCACATAAGCTCCCAGGCTTTTATAGCCTGTGAGCTAAAAAGAAGAAAGATAAATTTTAATTCTTTTTCACTACATTTAATGACATGTAACAGTCACAGTTTATGCACGGAGTGATTTATGTTGTTGATTTATTATAATAAGATAATTTATGTTGAAAATTAATATAAATTTCACTTTGCATTGCATTTTGTTTCATTTCCCATTGTATTTTTTTTTTATTTTATTGTAACTAATTTTGTAGGTTTATTATAAATCAGTGAAACAGTTCCTTCTTAAACATTTTCCTTCGTCGAAATTCGATGAATTCCGCCTTGGAAGATTAAATGTCAATAATGACTGATCGTAAAAGTCACAATCACTTGATATTAAATATCTTACATGTGTTGCTACGTCATCAAGTGATTTTCAACACCACAGAACTAACCGACTTTTTATTCTATAACATAATATTTTCTTTTATATTTTTTTAGGTATATATATTTCTATTTTTCTTTCAAATAATTGTAAATATTTTTCTTAAAAAAAAAAAAAAAAAAAAAAGCTAGAATTTTTTTTACAGTTTTTTTTAACTATCGAAAAATCAAAGTTTTATTTAAAGTTAAAATTTTAAAGATTTGTGGTATTTTTTTAATATGAACTAAAAATAAACCTTTTTCTGCCTCTCAAAAATAAAATTATGTGACCTTTTGTTCTCGTACTCTTTGAAATAACGCATTTTAATTGATAGTTTTCATTTTTTCACAGAAATTCATAAGGGTGTAAAAGAAACAGAGTTTTTGAAAACGCCAAACAGATGGTAAAACTTTGTGAAAGATAATTTTATCATGATTATCCTTTCCCAGATGACATTTAAAAATATACGTAATTTTCAATTTTTTCTTATTTTTTCTTATAACATAATCAAAAACGATAGAATTGTTCCTTTTAGGAACAAAAAAATGACGTATCATATCAAGCAAAAGTCAGTAAAAATATTTTAATTAATTTTGTGAAGTTGGAGGTTGTAAAATAATTGTCATTCAAAAGATTGGGAAGTTTCTTCTTTCAAGTTAAAAGATATGTTTGACGACTTTTCTGCGAACCAAACATGTTTCGTCAAAGAAGCTTTCATAATTTTTAAAAGATGAAGTGCGAAAAATTATAAAAAAATTTCTTTAAACCAAAAACTGACAAAGTTTTGTCAGATAATTCCTAAAATATTACATGTTTAATTGTGACATCTCTGAAAGGTGAAAATAATGTAAGTTATTGTTATTATGAGCAAAAACATTTATTTAAAATTTTTATTAATATGTGCATGCAAAATTCTCTCAAAATTTATAATTATTTATTTAATATTATTTTTAGGTTCGTTCGTAATTATACGTAACACCTATAATCATCGTTCAGTTCGTCCGTCTGTTCGACATAGCAACACAAAAACTACCCAACGGAATCATTTGAAATTTAAAATATATAATTATTACATGATTTTGTTGGTTCATTCAAATTTCATGAAAGTCGGATGTATAGTTTAATTGCAGGAACAGTAAAAAAATATCCCGTTACTGCTTAGCCAGAGCACGGCCGAACTTGATAACGCGCTATACGGCCTTAACAAACACCAGTTTTCGCTGGAATCATTAAAGTGTCAAATAAATCGATAGATGGCGCTGATTGCTCACCTCATCCGTACGATTTAAAGGGCTAAAATGGAACATACTCTGCGTATTAAATGACATCTTATTATCTTATTAAATGAAAATTAAAAACAATCTAAGCACAAAATTTTATATGTTTGAAGAGTTTTGCTCCATTTATTTACACAGAACAGTTAAGCATTAGAAATATTTATTTAGTATTTTCAATCCAATTTTTTTTAGTTATCTTATATATAAGGACTATTAACAATTTGTTATTGCCTTCTCATAGAAAAATAAATAAATGATATTTAGTTTAAACAATTTACACTTCGTTTTTTTTTTCTTTCTTTCTTTCAATCTTCAAATTTCTTGCTTTTTAAAAAAACTCAGGAAACAAGAAACTACAGATGCTCTTTGAAATTCACAGTATTTAACATCATCTGTATCATAACCTTTATCAATTTTAATCTAATCAACAAATTTAATAGTTGAATAAGTGTTTTCCAGTAAAAATATTTGTTTTTCTTCTATTCAATTAATTTAATATTTGTTTTGAGGAAAAAAAAACTTAAACCTTTTTTTTTTTTAAACTGCATTTCCTTTTAATAAAATAACTTTATGGTAAAAAAAAAAAAAAAAAATCTTTACAATTAACCAATTATAGAAGGAATTTTTTCAATTGAAATACAAAAAATAACTCTTTACTACATATCAATTACAAGAAAAAAAAAATGCTTTCCCATTCAAATACTGATTATGTCTTTATAAAAATTTGCTTTGATACCTATTGAAAAACTGGTCTTTCCTGATTTATTTTGAGATGATTTTTCTGCTTCATGATCTATTATATCATTAGTGGAGGTTTCATGAGTTTCTGTATAAGAATTTCACTAATTTTTGACGCTTATTATTGAGTTCAGCTTCCACACTGTAGGGTCTTTTAGGATTATTTATTTCCGCAGTAGTGTCATTACGAATCAAGTGCCGTCTGCTTTTCACTTTCAGCCACTCGTTAAATAGATCCGAATTTGCAGGAAACTGGTGAAACGAAACACCTTCTTACATTACGAAACACATTCCTAGATGATGAACGGCAATATGGTACACAATAATATACCATCTTTATTATAAAATAAAATAAATAATACTTATCTTAACACTAAATCATTTGTAAAAGCTAATAGCAAACGTAAACAAGTTCGAACAAGGCTTCATTCGAACTTGACGCCTTGACGCCGGTGTTGACTGAGGTGGGCATGCAGTGCCAAATTTTAGCAGCGGCCGCAGCCGGAACTATATTTTGATTCCTTCCCTCCTATTGTATTCCGCGCAACTGTTATAGCCTGTAAGATCGAGTGAAGCCTTGGCCAGAGATTAAAGACCTGTCACGTGAGTTAAAGGTCCGAGTAAGACGAGTCTACTCTTGATAATAGGATGAAGGCAGAGAAAGGGGGTTTCCCCTAATACTGGTTTTCTAGGAATGGAGAGGTTGGGAGAAACCTGAATTTCGTCCCTTCCTAATGCTTCCCTACCTTCGGAACATTCCATTATTTTGGCAGTATGCCAATCCAGTTCTTTAAACGCTGGTCCAGCAGTACCTTAAGGTCAATAGGAAAAAATTTCTCCAAGTGTATTTTAATGTTGCTACATTCTTTAGAACATAATACAGTTTATATTTAATCTATGAAATATTATACTAAAATATACATTGTGTACAATCTGTGGTGCAAAGAATATTTTGTACAAGGCCACACAAAAGTATTCTATTATATAATGGTATAGTGCGGAGGGGAAATTGTTTGGGGCACGTTTTAATTATATTAAACTATTTCACATTTTATGAAATTGATATACGTTGCTGAGGTATGCTATAAGTTAATTTTTGTATAATAGAAAGCAGATAGTATTTACAGGGAAACACAAAAGATTTCGGATACTGCTATATATTTTTAAAACTTCGTTAAAGTAGGAACGCACCTTATTTGCTACCTCTGACGTGCAATTTCTAACTTGTTTACATTACTACTACTATCTTTGTATTTTTTACAATATTCCGTTTAAGTATCAACAATTTATTACCTGTCTCTGTAAAATGATTCAATTCAGATACTATCTCAACCCGACCTCAACAAAAAATTTTTGTTGATTCGAAATCTTACCGGAACAGAACACATTTCAGCCCGAAACCAGGAAAGAAACAAAATCATATTTTTATGAAGTAATTAAAAAACCGGGGTTAATTATCTCTCAAATATAAATATAAATTTTTATGTTTAAAAATTCATAAATATAAATAAATAAATAAATCATGTAGAACAATTATTATATGTTTAGTTAATCTAAGCATTCTTTGAAAAAATCGGGTTTACCTGAACCCGATCAGCAGAAATCAAAATCCAACCAGCAACTACGTAGAAATTGAAATAATTATTGACACTTACCCTGACCCGGGGCAAAAATATTAAGTCAATCCCATGCACAATAATAAATAAACTAGACCATAGTGTAGGAGTCTCGCTTGAATTCATATTTAAAAAGATTGCTTCAGCATTTTTCATAATTGATACTAAATTTTTCTATGATGCTATTACAAAAAAAAATTGTTAGTATGTTTGTTCGTTTTTTCATTTCAATATTTGGCACAGATGTCATATAAGTACCGTATTTTTTTTCCGCGCGATTTTTTTTTCTGGCGATAATTTTAGCGAAAACTTCCTTTTCAAATACCAGTTACATATATGTGTAGTTTATTATTTTCTATTATTTTTAATAAAAGGAAATAACACTGAATAAAAAAAGTTTAATTAATAACTCTAGAACAAAACAAGAGATATCATTTAAAAAAATTAATATAACCGTAAATAAACAGTTTGCTAACAAATAAAGAACCAGAGTCCGGTTACCATGTGAATCATAAAATCGCTATTTTATTACAATCACGCCAATATGGTGCATATATGTCATCTGTGTCCAATATTATTTTTTCCAAAATCTTTTATTATCGGTAATCTAACGATAAAGAATTATTTCAATAAATTTTCTTACTTTTCTATATTATTTATTTTAAGTAGCCGCTAAAAAAAATTAAACTGACACCAAAAATCAAATTTAAAAAGGTAAGCTTACGGTGTTTTATATAACCAGACAATTCCGGATTGGATCGTCGATTAATTTTAAGAATAATAATCAGAAGAAACTTGATTATCTGTCACATTTACTTATAATTGAATTTTCGAAACGTTTAGTCGATTTTGGGAAACACTGTATATGAAATAGATAAATGTAATAACTCCTTTACAATTTTTCATATAACCAGGGAATTCGGACTTAAATCGTTAATTAATTTTATTACAAGAATGATCAGATGAAACTTGATAATCTGTCATATTTACTTATAACTGAATTTCTGAAATATTTAGATTATTTTGGAAACACTGTGTATGAAAAAAAAAATCATGTAATAGCTCCCTTACAATGTTTCATGTAAACTGGAAATTTTGAATGAATTGTCATTTTCTTTTAATGCAAGATTAATTAGACAAAATTCAATTGTCTGTCATATTTACTTATAATTGAGTTATAGGAGCTCCCAGTCAATTTTAAGAGACACTGTTTTTAAAATATAAAAATCTCCCTTACAATAGTCCCTTACAATAATTTATATGAACCGGTAATTTCAGTTTCTCCTTAGTTTAATTCAATATAAGAATAATCAGACAAAACTTCACTATCGGTCACCTTTACTTATTATGAAATTTTTTAAACTATCAGTTCACTTTGGGAGACATTGTATTTGAAATAAAAACATGCAAGAACTTTCTCACAATGCTTCATAAAATCCTAAAATTCCTGGTCGTATTGTTAGCTTATTTTAATACAGGAATAGTCAGAAAAAAACATTCATTATTTCAAACAAAACATTATTATGTGTCACATTTACTTATTGTTGCTTTAAAAACGCTCAGTCTATTTTGATAGATACCGTATTTGAAATAGAAACATGTAACTCCCTTAGAATGTTTCATATAATCAGGAATTGCGGGTTGGATTTTCAAGTCATTTTAATGCAAAAATAATCAGGCAAAACTTAGTTATCTGACGGCAAGGTTCTCGCTGTCGCTCACCCTTGCGCCAAATTGTAACAAAATGCTTAATTTGGCGAGTAAATGAACAATCAGATTCGTCATATTGCGAATGCTCAATTTCTGCTCTTTGTGTGTGTGCCTGTCGTGTGTATGTCAATGTAGTCGAGATTCTTATCCATGCTGCTGAAAGGTTGATGCTTCAATCGTTTCCTTTGCCATTTAACATTGCTCTATTTCTACAGATGCAGATTCAATATCAATTAACTTTAGCAACAGCCAAATACATAGAACGGATTATGCAATAAGCATTTCGGTATAGGTCTGTAGTCAGTTAAAAACACAATCAGTCGGTAAAAACACAAGTAAAATTACTTACATCAAATGCCACGTAGGCAAAAGCTTTGCTGGAATGTAGTGTTGAAATTAATCCCTTACCATACTATTAAGATAAAGTATTATTGAGCAAACATTTTTTTCAAGCAATTAGAGTTCAAACTTCACAGAAATTTTCAGTGTTTATATTTTCAAAATAACAAGTCAAAGATAGTTATTTTAAATTTGTATTTACACTGGTAAAAGAATGGTTGAAACATTTCTACATTTAAGAGATATTTGGAATGTTTCACTTATTTTTAATAGTTTTGGTAGTGGATAGTCGGGTTTTTATTTTGTAAGCAATTACAAAAAATTAATTTATTTTACAGTATATTGGAACAAGGGATACAATAAGAGATTAAACATAGATTTTAAAGTATTTCACGCTGAATTTTTTTTGTTGACCTTTTTTCTTCTTTTTTATTTGTGTACTCTTCTTAATTTCATTTTCTCAAAATGCTAATATTGGTTAAAATCCAGCGAGAACCTTGTCTGTCAGACCTACTTATAAATGAATTTTCGTCCAACTTTCAGTCCATTTAGGGCGACACTACACTGTAAAAAAAAATTCAAGAGGTTACTAAAAATTTCTTAGTAAATTTGTATTCCACAGAATTTTTTAGTAACCATTACAAACTTTTTTTTTGCAAGTGAAACAAGCATTTCTTTTGTAAGCTGAACAAAAGAATTTTTTGTATAACTAACTAAAAATTTTTTTGCATGAGCCACAAAGCAAATTTTAGTAATAGCTCCAAAATTACTTTTAATAACCATTACGTGCAACCGAAGCGGAGGAGCTTCCTTCGAGCTGCATCCAGACTTCTGAAGCGGAAGATTTTCGGCAAAACCGCAATAGATGGCAGCACTAAACGGCTCCGACAGGATTTTCATAATCCCTTTATTAACGAGACACTAGGGGTGAATTTGGCGGTGGCAAGTTTCGAACCCGGAACCTTTTAGCCTGAGTCCGTTACTATAACCACTATGCTATCAAGGCCACACCAACTGAGTTTTAGTAAGAGCTATTAAAAATATAAAACTATGAACTCTATTCGTTGCTAACTTTTTTCTAGTAATTCTTACAGATTTTCTAGTAACCGACTAAGATTACTAAAAATTTTTTAGTAATTACAAGGATCACTAAAGTTTTTTTAGTAGATCGAACTTTTTTTTTTACAGTGTATATTTGAAATAGAAACACGTAATAACTCCTTTACGATGTTCCATATAACCCGGGAATTCGAGGCTATATTGTCAGTTTATTTTAATACTAGAATAACCAAACAAAACTTCGGTATCCATCATGTTTATTTGTTATCGAATTTTTTTAACTTTCAATCCATTTTGGGAGACTCTGTATTTGGAACAATAACATGTAATAACTTCCTTACAGTGAATGTTTCATTAAATATTATTCCCTAATGATATTTCCTTTTACTATCAGAAGATTTTAGCATTTCACTAAGCTGTTCTGCAGCAATCGGATTCTCCAAGGGCTTTGCATTGAAGTGACTGATGAAACTATTATCATAACTAGAGAAATATGATTATTCATATATTCTGAGATTGCGCTTGAATTCAGTAAAGTTGATTCAATAAATTATTTTATCGTACTAATGAAGTCTACTGAAATATCGATGTTTATATCGATTGTCTAAACAGATGTTAATTTTGATTTAATTGGTCAAAATCAATAACCTTGGAAAAATAAAACTGTTAAAAAGAAATTCATTCAAATTTTTATTCGGTAGCGTAAAATACACTTTAGAGGATTTTGGAGAAAAGAAGGTTTAGTTCATCTGGGGAAGAGAAATGTGATATTAAATTTAATTATTTTAAATATAAGAAACATTTTAACAATGAAAATTATTTACATAAAAATGTCTTTTTTAGAATGTGTATTAACCGCACACACGTAAATCAATAGTAAATTTATGCACATGTATTTCGCATAGTTCAAAATTTTAGCAAAATTTTCAGGCAGTTGCATAAAACTGGAATAGATCCAGCAGACATACATGATTAAATGTAGTTATATTAGTCAAAACTTAATTATCTCTCAGACATACTTAGTGAATTTTTGAAACTTTCAATGCATTTTAGCGACACTGTGTTCGAAATAAAAACCCTTCAGATAATAGAAAATTTACTTAAACTGTCTGTAGAGTAAAATACACTTTAGAGGATTTTGGTGAAGGGAAGGATTTGTTCACTTAAGCAAGAGAAAATGTGACATTAATTTCTATTTTTTTAAATATAAGAAACAGTTTAACAGTCAAAGCTTTTTGTCAAAAAAGAAATCTTTTTTAGAAAATTTATTAACCACATAAACATGAATCGGTTGTAAATTTATACACATATGTTTCGCATAATTCCAAATTTTAGCAAAATTTTCTGGGAATTTGGAAAAAATCGGAATATATTCAACTGACGTACATGATTAAATGTAGTTATATTAGTCAAAACTTAATTATATGTCAGGCATGCTTATTAGTGAATTTTTGAAACATTCAATGCATTTTGGCGATACTATATTTGAAACAAAAACACGGAATAACTCTCTACCGATGTTACATATTACCGGGGAATTAGGGGTTTGTGTAGCAAATTTATTTTAATACCAGAATAACCAGACAAAACTTCATTATCAATCGTGTTTACTTATTACTGAATTTTTGAAACGTTAATACTTTTGGGGAAATTTGACATAGTAACATGCAATAACTCCCTTTCAGTATTTCATTAAATCTTATTCTCTAATAATATTTCCTTTTAATATCAAAGGATTTTATCATTTCACTAAGCTTTTCTGCAGCAATCGGATTCTCCAAGGCTTCGTATTGAAATGACAGATAAAACTATTATCATAACTAGAGAAATTTGACTATTCATATATGCTGAGATTGCTCTTGAAGTCAGTAAAGTAGATAAAATAAATTATTCTAGCGTACTAATGAACTGCTATCGAAATATCGATGTTTATATCGATTATCTAGACAGATATTAAATTTGATTTAATTGACCTAAATCAATAATCTTCTGAAAGTCATATAGCTAAAAGGAAATTCCTCTAAACTGTCGGTAGCGTAAAATAAACTTTAGAGGATTTTAGAAGAGCGAAGGTTTGATTCACATGGGCAAGAGAAATATGACATTAAATTCGATTTTTAAAAAATAATAAAAAATAGTTTAACAGTCAAGTTATTCCTCAAAAGAATCTTTTTTTCGAATTCATATTAACTACACACACATGAATCAGTTGTAAATTTGAACACATGTATTTCGCATGATTCAAAATTTTAGCAAAATTTTCAGGCAATTATAAAAAAAAATAAATGGATTCAACTGTCGTACATGATTTAAAGCAGTATATTATTATTATTATTATTATTATTATTATTATTATTATTATTATTATTATTATGCATGTAATATATACTATAATATATTACTATTATTATTATTATTATGCATGTAATATATATTATAATATATTACTCACATTTTCAATAAATTACTTCTGTCTTTATTCTGTATCTTATTTTATGAAATGTATATGAGGACGTGAATTTCAAACTTACATTATCCAAAGCCAAAATAATCAGTAAAGTGCGAGCATTACTCGCGTAAACATTATTCCGATTATTAAATATATTAATCAGTGACTGGACATTGTATTACACATTTGTATCATTAAAAGTTGTTATCTACTACGCTTTAAAAGCCGATTAACAATAGAATACGCTGCTTTCCTATATTACGCTAGGTACCAGCTAAAAAAGAATTAAACTATTAGACAAAAATTCATATTTGAAAAGTTAAGCCTTACAGTGTTTTATATAACCAAGGAATTCCGTATTACTTCGTCAATGAATTTTAATGGAATAATAAAGAGATGAAACTTGAATATCTGTCACATTTACTTACTATTGGATTTTCGAAATGCTTAGTCATTTTGGGAGATACTATATATGAAACAGAAGCATGTAGTAATTCCCCTACAATTTTTCATATAGCCAGAGGATTCCGAGATAGATCATTCGTTTATTTTAATGCAAGTATAAATAGAATAAATTTAATTATTTATCACATATACTCATTATTGAATTTTTGAAATGTTCGGTCCAATTCCGGAGAGCTTACATTAGAACTAGTAACGTGCAATAACTCCTATACAATGTTTTATATAACATGCAGATACCGAATTGGCTCGTCAGTTTATTTTAATACAAGAATAATCAGACAAAACTTCATTATCAATCATATTTACTTATTACTGAATTTTTTAAATATTCAGATCATTTTGAGAGAGTCTGTATTTCAAATAGTAACATATAAAAACTCGCAATTACTCCTTTTCGATGTTACATATAACCCGGGAATTAGGGGTTAGGTCGTCAATTTATTTTAATACAAGAATAACCTGACAAAACTTCATTATCAATCCTATTTACTTATTATTGATTTTTTGAAACGTTCAGTCCTTTTGGGAAAGTTCGTATTTGAAATAAGTCCTTTACAGTGTTTCATTAAACCTTATTCTCTAATGATATTTCATTTTAATATCAGAAGATTTTATCATTTCACTAAGCTTTTCTGCAGAAATCGAATTCTCCAGGGGTTCTGTATTGAAATGACAAACGAAATTATTATCATAACTAGAGAAATATCGTTATTCATATATGCTGAGATTGCACTCGAAGTCCGTAAAGTTGATTCAACAAATTATTCTTGCGTACTAATGAACCGCTATCGAAATATCGATGTTTACATCGATTCTCTAGACAGATATTAAATTTGATTTAATTGGTCGAAATCAATAATCTTTGGAAAGTCATATAGCTACAAGGAAATTTATTTAAACTGTCCATAGCGTAAAATATACTTCACAGAATTTTGGAGGGGGGGGGGGAGGAAGGAAGGTTTGATTCACGTTTGCAAAAGAAAAGTGACATTAAATTTGTAATTATGTTTTATTGTATAAGAAATAGTTTAATAGTCACAGCTTTTTTTTTCTCAAAAGAATCTTTTTTTAGAGGGTTTGTTAATCACACACACATGAATTAGTCGCATAAATTTATACACATGTATTTCACATGATTCAAAATTTTAGTAAAACTTTTAGGCAATTTAAAAAAATCTTGAATTAATACAACTTTCCTACATGATTAAAAGTAATATATTATTGTTATTATTATTATTATTACTGTCGTTACCATTATGCATATAATCTATATTATATTTAGTATTCAAATTTTCCATATATTACATCTATCTTTATCCAGCATTTCAATTTGATGGAGTTTATATGATAACGTGAATTTCAAAACTTACTTCATTCAAAATTAAAATAACACGTCATGTGCGAGTTTGTTCGCTTACATGATTCCCTACAATAAATATATTAATTAATACCTGGGCAATAGGGGCTATTCATATGTGGCGTAATCATTTTAGGGAATAAGGGTACTTTTCTTTTGATATCATTATCATTTTTGGTCCAACCAAAAGTTTCTGCTTTTATTTGGAACTTGATCTTTACATCAACATAGACTGTTATATATTTTTAGTCTGTTATCGATTTTTTTTCCGGAAATATAAAGTTATAATTAAAATCATCAAATTATTATAAAATTATTTCATTTCAAAATATGGAATACCACCAGGTTTGCATTCCAATTCTTCTGTCATAGGTGTATGAATAAGTAATTTACTGTTCGAGAAACCAACTGCGAAGTATGAATGGAGCTGTTTCTGTTTACTGATATTTACTGGTATTTACTGATACTAGTTATGTTTAACTTGTTGTGTTTACTGGTAAATAAGAATTACTGGTAAGGAAGAATTTTGTTCAATTGTTCAGTTGCTAAGAATTTCTGTTTGCCCGATCATCCCCCCCCCCCCGCCCTAGTCATGTGGGGACAAGTGCAAAGTCATTATTATTATTGAATGCATTACGTAACGAAAAGCTATCTTTATATATACTCAAATTGTAAATATTTCTTCTATTTTATATTTGATATAAAGTTATTTCATATACATATTAGTATCTTTTGACGTTTCTTAATTTAAATAAATAAATTACGGAAATAATAAATGTATATATATATTTATACATCAGTCCAACATAAAAAAAAAATTCAAAGACTGAACATTTGATTTTTAGGTATTGATAACGATATCATTACGGTCGAGGGTGGGGGGAGGGGGAAGTTACGAGGAGTGATAACGTATTATGAAATATTTTCAAAACGAACTGACACAGATTAACTATTGAAATACTTTCCACTCACAGCACGAACAAAGCAAGATTTCCAAACTTTTCAATACATTATACTAAGTTCCATTTTTTCGAACTCCTAATTTTTGATAAAACGTTAGTCTCGGAAGAGAACTATGTTACTTTTGATAGCCGCAGACTAACGATTGTAAAATTAGAAAAAAAAATAATAGCACAAACAAGTATACATGTACATATCGTTGCAGGTCATTACATTATTCACCGTTTGAGTGCAAGGTTTTGTAAAAACACCGTCGGAAGATTCCAAGCAGCGCGATAGCCTTCTTTTATTTTATGTCGAAAATTCTGGAGCGACACGATAACACTTCTTCTATTTTATGTCGATAAGTCCCAATTGGCGCACCATCAGTTTTAAAAAATTTTGAAACACCATAAAAATTGATAAATGTGCTAGTCTTTAGGAAGATCCGAGTCCTCCTTTTTCAGGGCCAAAGAAAACATGTTTCTATAATGAAAGCAGCAGCAAGATTGGATGGAATGAAAGATAAGGAGAAATGCAAGAAACTGAAGAAACAGTGAATAGGAAAGCAGAATTTATTAGCTTTTTATTAACTTTTCCTGAAGTTTTTAATGAAATATTATTAAAAAGTTAAATAGATAGATATTCAATAATTAATTAATAACTATTTCAAAAATATGATAAAGTTTTAAGAATAATTCTTATTTGATTAATAATGTTTTTAGTTGCAAATTTACGCCTATGTAACTTTATTATGAAAACATGTTTCTGAGTTGTACTTCGTGAAAATTTCGCCATGTCAAAAGTTAAGCGGTAAAACCCGACAAGAATGTATGGCTACAATGTATAATAATGCAATTTGCATTAAAGGGGGTTCGAGAAACATTTTAAATTTATTTTTATTTATTCAGTTAAATTTCTGATTTTTTTTGTTTTCTTTACCTTAATATTTGTAAACAAAATGAAACAATGACATTTCTGATATATTTTTTTTTTATCAAAAATTAAATTTTATTAAAAAAGTAGGATAATTTAAAATGGTTATACATCAAAATATTATTTGTAGATTTTTTTTTTTTTTTTTACATTTAAATAAACATAAGTATGTAAATTTTAATTTTGATTCATCATTTTTAAAAATGTTTATTTTTTAAATAAAAATATTTAAATTAAAAATTTGGAAAGAAAATGGTGTAACTTTTATTTTTAAAAAAATCATATTTTCAAAAGTATATATTTTTTCAAATTTGTAAAATCAAAATTACCGTAAAAAAATGTTCTAAGTTTGAAGCATTTCTCTTTAATGGTTCTTGACTTATAACAATTTAAATTCGACAAACTGGAAAAAAGGCATCATGAAGAAAAACGCATTTTCACAAAAAGTCATTTTCATGACAACTATTTCTTGAAAGCTAGATTTTGAAAACAAACCAAAATGAAAAAGTTAATATTTTCCCTTCTAATTAAGATAGAAACATTATTTAAACGTCAATTTAAGAATTAAAAGAATAAAAAGTTTTAAGGAAATAAAATTTTTGTGTCCCGGACCCCTTTAAAAATGTATTAATAATTTCGAGTTCCACAATGGATAGAGAGATTTTTATATCTAGTTCATATTATGTTCTTTTAATCATATCCTTAATTAATTTTAATACAATGAAAATTCATTTGAAGTGATAAAATTTTCCAATTTTATGCAGAAAAGCAGGAATATCCAATTTAACCCTTTGTCTATCGAAGGTATTTATAAGTGAAGAAAAAAAACTTCTTTAAAACACCATAAAATAAATCCAACTGCGCAAGGCCATTCGATAGAACTTCGTCTAGCTTCATCAGGCACAAAAAGATGTGCGTCTACTATGAATGTAGTGGCACGACTGAAGTGAAAAGGCGGGAAAAGGAGCAAGCTGAAGGAACAGCCAATGGGAAAGTAGAAGGCAACAGCCAATCACGGAAGAGAATAAACAAACAATGGATACAATGAAGGAAGGGAAAGAAAAAGGAAATTGGTAACAAAGGGAAAAGTTAAAAGTAAATAAAAGTAGTAAGTAAAAAGCAGGTTATATTAAAAGTAAATACACACACACATAAAATAATAATATTAATAAAATAATAATAATAATTAGTATTAAAAAGAAGTTTATAGTAATAAGAATACATATAGATATCTAAAAAATTACATACATGATTTTAAAAAAAAGTAAATAATTATAAGGCAGTGCTGAAAAAGCTTTTCCAAGCTATGTAGAGTTTTTTAGAATCAGATTTATCATTAACAATAACTTCACGATTAAGATAAATAGCTAAATTTTCAAGAAGAAAAAGAAATCTCACCTGTGGAAATCCAAAAATCAATCTACGAATCACATTTCAAACTTTTAGTAAAGCTGCCTTTTTGCTTAAATCAATATTAATCAATGAACAGCTTTCTATTTTTTCTAGAGAGCTTTAATAGTTTATAAACTATTTAAGTCATTTTCCAGTGAGAATCTCTTTGAATAAACAATTTGCAATTTAAAGTAATTTGAATTAGATATAAAAAAGGTACGGGAAAAATAATTTATTTTGCAACTTCTTTGGTATATGATCAAAAAATTAAATAACTTTTTTTAAAATAAAGTTTTATACCGTGAAATTCATTAAAAAATTATTGATAATTTAGTTTTTACAGAATCTGGCGTCCTGTTATTAATGTTATATATGTTTATAAACATACACTGATGTACAAAAATTAAGGACGAGAAGCTGTTTTGAATGTAATGTCACATGGGAGTTTCCGCAACGACCAAAATCATACCATAGGATCTTCAAGATGTGAAAATATGAGACAAGTGATAAAAACCATCTAAATAAAGAACTAAAAGGATACAAGAGCACTTTATTGAAAAGGTCACTTGAAGCACAAATGCAGAGAAGACAGAACTATCCATCTTACAGGCACCTGCAAGAAAAATTGGGTCTCTAATACGGGGATCTGGTAACTGCAATGCAGGATTTACAACGTCTGTTCTTGTTGAGGACGAAGTTGTCGAGGAGCTGTTGAGGCATGGAGTCCCATTTCCCTTGTAACGCCAATTTCATCCCCATAATCGTTAATAGTGCCTAGTCACGTGTTGCCAAACATCTGTCAAGAAGGTTCCACACGTGTTCTATGAGTTTCAAGCCCGAGGACTTTGCAGGCCAACCAAAGCATTGAATGGCTTCACTCTCCAAGAGCTCTTCGACAGACATTGTATGATGAAGAGAAGCGTTGTCGCCCATGAAGAAGTCGTCCGTACCCACAGCACCTCTAATCACATGCATGTGAGTTAAGAGAATCTCGGACTGAGATTGAACTAGAGACTGAACATCCTTGGAAGACGTGGAGATTCGTACGGCTACAAGACATTTTTATCACCCTAAACACCAATTGCGGAACCTCCAAAATTATCCCTTTCAATGACATTGGAGGGGTGATTACATGTTCCCTATTACCTCAGATGTCCATACGTTCAGAATTGTTCGTCATACTAAAATCAGCTCTCATCCGTAAAGAGTATTCGAGACCACTCCTGTTGTGTCCACTTCTTGTATTCTCGGCACGACCAAAAATGGCGTTTCCTATGAGCAGTCGTTAATGGTACACAACGTACTGATTGTCGTGCATTTAGACCATCTTTGTGCAGTTTCCTAACCACAGTAAAACGTGATATCCGACGTCAAGTAGTCTGTTGCATCTGCCTTGCAATTATTCAAGCTGTTTGTCTCCTGTTTCTTTTCGCCTGTAGAACAATAATTCCTCCACTGCTGTTGTTGTTAATTTTCGACTACTGTTGAATGCCTGAACAGCTGTTTTCATCATTTAAAATGCACTCCTGGCTCGTGAAATGATGCTGTGAGCCATACCGAACCTTTGTGCTACACTTGTCACACTTCCACCTTCTTCAAACTTCCCAATGATTCGACCTCGTGTAAGGTCATCCATATGACATCTTCTGAATTACCTCTTGGCCATATCACACAATATTAACCAAAAAATCGTTAAAATCAGTTTACAGTGTTTAATAGATTTCACTAATTTTCCGTACGGCCATCGCCTCTGTCCTTTATCTCCTTTTACATCATATGCCATATATGGGCATGCCATACGGCATTTATTTTAGGTATATCTCCTGATTGGTCTTTCACTTAGTTCTGCTGATTTTTTCGGGTTTTATGCTAATTAATCTAATCGGTCCTTAATTTTTGCACACCAGCATACTTAACGTGCTTTATAAACGGTTATAAGCAAGTTACAATGGCTTTATAAATGTTTTTTGCCGCCTAAAGAGAAATATTATGATTTAAAATAGAAATTTTTATTATCCGTTACTTTTCAAATCTTAATAATACGTCAAACACTAGAAAAATACGTTGCATAGTGTCACTATTCAAGACAGAGTACTACTTGATTACCCCATACACCAAAAAAGTTTTGTCAAACTATAATATTAAATACCAATAATGGCTGTTCTTAAATGTTGCATCCACTAAACATTAAACTTATTACACAAGTTGTTACAACATCAAGTGATTTTTAATTCTATATTTTATTTGTATTTTTAGTAGTGTTTTACTAATAAATTTATTCTTTCGTCATTTAGAATAAAAACTAATCCAGTTTCTATAATTTGGCGAGTACTTTGGTGATTTAGATAATATGGCGATAGTCGGCGAAGGAATAATCAAGTATTACCGAAAAGTACACATGCCTTTATTTGTAAACTGCCTACGATAAAATCATGCTATACAATATTTGAAATAGAAGTAGCGCTTACATATTAAAAATTGCATCTACATCGAATTTTCGAACAGTAAAACACACTTTTGACACCATAATTTAATGTTTTTAATCAAGGGAGTCCAGAAAAAGATATTGTTTATCTACGTTTTCATTATATCATCATAGACCTATAAAATTAAAGTTGATTAAGGAATTTCTACATATTTAGGCAAATTAAATCCAAGATTTTAAAAGAAAAACTTTTAGACGAAACCAGTAAAACTACAGATGCAATCGCTATATAAAATAAATAATAAAGAACGTCTATTGTAAGCTACCATTGAAATTAATAGCTGGAACAATTTGATTATTGCTAATCACTGGAATATCCATATTCTTTTATTTTTTTTTATTCTAGAAAGGTTGTTTATAAAATAAAAATCATGAGAATAGAAGCATTTCTTCTTAGGGTGTGTCATTTTAGAACAATTATCCCTTTAATAAATTTCTTAATATTTAATAAGATGCATTTGTTTTATTCAGTTATTTTAATTTATGAAAGACCGACTAATGATTACAGAAAATTTTTTATCAAACGAAACTTTCATTGATATCTCTATAATTATGAAAATAATATTCATAACATATTTTCATGCAAAATAATATCTGAAACATTTACTGTTAAAAGACTGCACATCCAAATCGAATCACTATATTATAAACTACTTCGTTACTTGTTAATTTCATACGGCGAACACTAAATAGCTACCTCTAAATAACTACTTAAATACCTTTATTACAATATGTATTAAACACAGGTGAATGCATTCATAACACTGATGAAATAGCATTGTCATTCATATTTGAATAGGAAGGGAGTCTCGCTAATGAACGCTTTTGGCTAGTGTTTCGGAATAGGTGGAATCACTCATAGAGTGCTACAATAGTGAGATAACAGATAGATCAGCTGAGAGAGAAACTGTAGAAAATTCACATTATCGGATTTCAAAGGTAAACAAAAAATTTTAATAATTATTCTGGTTGTTAATAAGTGTGCTCGTAATTACAGTAGAACCCCGCTAATTCGGACCCCGTTAATCCGGATTTCCGGATAATCCGGATCGGTTTTGTCATTTTTTTTTTCAAGTTTGTGAAGCAATTGACTAATTTCCATAACATCAACTTGTTTCATCGTCATTTTCTGAATAAAAAAAAACTTTTTTTGAAGTCTTTTCGCAAGAATTAAACAAAGTAAACATTTTTACTGTCTGTAAATATTCAATATGTTAAACATAAATGAGATTTTCTGTAAGTATGTTTTATTTTATTTCATTTTTTTTTTAATTCTCCGGATAATCCGGATTTTTGATAATCCGGATTGCGTCTGGTCCCAATTAGTCCAAATTATCGGGGTTTTACTGTATATGAATACTTAGCACCGCACTTATAATGGTCCGTTCGTCTTTTTATAAGTCTGTCGCTTAAGAATGCAAAAACTACCCAACTGAATGAAAATTTGAAATTTAATATATATAATATTTGCAGAATTTTGTCGAGTTATAATAAACTTTATGAAAATTAGAGCAAAATCTAAAAATACAGCAATAAAATTTTCTTCATTCTAATAAATCCTATCATACATAATTAGTTCAATGGTATACCACGGCAGGTAATGTTTCTAGGTTACTATGCTGATTACGATATATTTAAGATGAGTCACTTCAGTGCACATTACTGAATTTATTATATATATATATAATCGTAATAAATTTTAAATTTAATAATTTTTGCAATAACAATCGCACTAAGTTCTGAATATTTATGAAACTAGTTAAAATACAAACGCACCTAATTTGCCGCGTTTTACGTACAATTTGCGGCTTTATTTGTTATTTTTAATAGGGACTATTGCATTTTTCATATTTTATTCAGTTAGTTTGTAAAAGATAAATATTATGAAAAAAAGTTGTGACAATAAAAGCAATTTCTTTTTCCTTAAGATATGTTATTTTAATGCAATTACCCCTTTTTTTACAAAATTCCTTAATTTTGAATAAAATGTTGTTATTTCTTTGAGTTATTTTAAATTAAGAAAGATCGACTGATGATTACTAAAAGATTTTATGTGGAATGAAACTTTCATTGAGTTCTCTGTCACTAAGAAAATATCTTCATGTTCAAAAAATTAAATAAATATTTTGTGTAAAAATGCTTAAAAATAGAAAAACAATACTTATAAATACGCAAATAATGTATGAAAAATTAGCAAACAGCCGTTTCGAATTTACTACCGCTATTCTTCATCAGTGCAAGTTACAGCGTTTGAGAAAAAGCAAAGCTGACGTTTCTGCAATTTTTCTTATTTTGCTAATTTTTCATGCATTATTTGTGTATTTATAAACATTCGTTTTCTATCTTTAAATATCTTCATAATATATTTTCATGCAAGATAATGTCTGAAATATTTACTATTAAAAGACTGCATATGCAAATCAAATCACTATATTATAAATTATTTCAGTACTTATTAATTTTACACAGTGAACACATTAACAGCTATCTCTAAATAACTACATAATTATCATAGCATTTTTCCTTAAGATAGTCATTTTAGAACAATTCCTCTTTTATTGAATTTATCAATTTTTAATAAAATGCGCTTATTTTATTGGGTTATTTTATGTTATGAAAGACAGACTGATGATAACTAAAAGATTTTATGTCAAATGAAACCTTCTTTGAGTTTTCTATCACTATCAAAATATCTTTATAACACATTTTCATCCAAAATAATATCTGAAACATTTACAGTTAAAAGGCAGCAAATGCAAATCAAATCACTATAATATAAATTAATTCAGTACTTATTAATTTTACGTAGTGAATACTAAACAGCTATCTCTAAATAATTACTTAAAAATACCTTTATAGTGATATGAATTAAACACAGGTGAATGCATTCACATCACTGATGAAATAACATTGTTATTCATATTTGAACAGGAAGGGAGTCTGGATAATGAGCGCCTTTGGCGAGTGCTTTGGAATATTATGGAATCACTGATAGAGTACACAATAATACTGGGACAACAGATAGATTAGCTGGAAGAGAGACAAGGAAATTAACTCTTTCGGATTAGTACAGTTTAAAGATAAATAAAATTTTTAATAATTTCCACAACCACTGTTAAGTGCAGTGCGTTCATAATTATATGAATATTTAGCACTTACAGTGGTTCGTCTGTCTGTCTATCCGTCTCTCCGCAAATAACAATGCAAAAAATACCCAACCGAATAGCTTGAGATTTAATATGAATAATAGTTGCAGTCGATTTATATTAAATTTAAGAAAATCGAATCAAGACCGAAAATTATAATAATAAAATTTTTCTTCATAATATTAAATCCTATTCTGCGTAATTAATTCAGTGATATTTATGGGAAGTTATGATTCTAGGTTGCTATGGTAATTAGGATATATTTAAGAGGAGTCATATTAATTCGCTTTACTGAATTTAATACAAATTATATAATCGTAATAAACTTTGTAATTAATCGTTTTGCATAAGAGTGCAATAGCTATTGCACCAATGTCTGATTTCGCATAAAACTAGTTATAGTACGACCTCACCTTATTTATTGCGTTTTACGTACAATTTAGAACTTTATTTGTTAACGTTTTATAGACACCATTGCATTTTGCATACTTTAAATTTTTTTTTCTTAAAAAAAGATTTAAAAAAGATTATGAGAAAAACGTGATGGGAATAGAAGGCTTTTTCCTGAGGATATCTCATTTTAGAAAAATTCCCCCCCCTTTATTAATTTTCTTAAATTTTAATAAAATGTGCTTATTTTATTGAGATATTTCAAATTATGAAAGACCGACTGATGCTTACGAAAAGATAATATTTTCATATTATATTTTCAAGCAAAATAATGTCTGAAACATTTACTGTTAAAAGACTGCATATGCTAATCAAATCTCTATATTTTCAGTACTTATTAGAGATGGGAAATACAGTTATTTTCGGTTAACAGGTTACGATGTTACACACTTGCACAAGTAACAGGTTCCAACAACCTGTTATTTTTATAACATGTATCTAATGGTATCCTCTCAAGAGTTTTTTTAATTAGAAGGCCTTTAACAAGAAGTCTGAAAAAAATTTTGTACGAAAATATAGACGCTGTTTTTTTGATCACATGAATCCACACCATTAATGTCAGTTTTTGCTTAAAATCTTAATTTTTACAGGACAAAACTTACCTAGTTATGCTACTTTTTAATTTGAAGCATTTTCAGCTTTTTTGGCACTAAAAACAGGTTTTTCATTTATGGTAACTAAAGCGTCAAAAATTCATAAGATTCATAAGTTTTAGCAGTAGAAGAATACATTTTTACCGTCTTAAGGATTCTAGTCACTCAGCGGCCAAATTCCTCTCGGTAATGTTAAAACTATTGGGGTTGCTAATGGTTGCTAAGCAACCATTCATCTTAATCCTTATCCTTATAATGCTATAAATTTGAAAGCGTGTGAAAAATTTAAATGAAGTCAACATCAAAAGTTATGAATTAATTAATTTCTTTGCATCTTTGCGTATAAATATAGCATAGCCCAGAAAAAAACCATAGGCTATGTTTTATCAATTTTATTCAAATATTTTCCTTAATAATTTCCTTCTTTTTCATACAGAATCAATAGGGATTTTTTAAATAAAATTTAAGCAATTTCCTTTATTGTTGCCAAAAAAAAAATCAAAACGTGGAATAATAATTTTTCATTTGCAATAAGTTTCAATTGAGCAATTTCCATTCGAAAAATTAAACTATGAAAAAAAAAATATGACGTCAGAATTAAAATAACTATAGATATAGTACTTTTTATTAAATATTAAACACGGATATTCGTTTCGTTAATAGGGGAAAAAATTAGAAGTAAAAGAAATAAACAAGAATTATATTTTTAATAAATATTTCACTTAGTAAAATATGACGTCATAGTTGAACAAAAACAGGTATTTTATAGTAGTCGTTAAAAAATACAAGAAACATGAATATCAATAACTCATGAACAATGACGTCATTGCCGAAACTTCAGTGAAGGCTTACTTTGGAGACACGAAATTTATTTTTTTCATATGTCAGTCTCTACTTCTGTATGTCTGTCTGTCCCGCTATAACTGCAGCAAAATGCAATCAAAAAAAATTTTTTTTTCGGAAACAAAATTGTAAAACTCTAGATTACTGAGTTAAAAATTACAAAACTTCCTGATGTATCAGGTTTAGGTGTTTGTGGCTGGCAGGCATGTAGAAGTATGAAGATAAAGAAAAATATTTGCCCAAACTGTTACTTATTCTTATAAATCAAAATGTATAAAGAAATGCAAAATATACAATAATCATTAGCACAATTATTAGAAAGTGACAAATTTAAATTAAGTGAGGCTCGGGGGGTTCAGGGGGGCTCCGCCCCCCTGAAGAAATCTACTATGTTATAATAAAGAAAACGAAAATAATAGATCACGAAAATTTCAGAATATCCTAACATAACTAAATTTTTAATTTACCGCTTTTGATGGCTGAAAATTTCTAATTCCTATTTTATTCTTATAAATAATTACGCAATTTGAAAATTTTAAATTACAGTTTCCAGGGATTTGAATATTACCCAAAGTGTGTTTTAAAAAAATATGAACAAAGCTGACGTTGAGGCCCCTGATCTGCAGATTTACTAGTTATATGCAATTTAGCAATACATAAAGCACTAAAAACATATTTTTCCATACTTGCTGATTAAAATTCTGAAAATTCCTTAAAGTGCAAGTATCGCAACTCTGTAAGTTTTGGTTATAGAAGACTATTTTTTTTACATGTTAAAACACCTAGAAAGCTATAAGACCGAAACATTGTATTTTATTATTATTATTATTATTATTATTTCTTAAGTATTTAAAAAACAGCTTTTTTAAGATAAATCGATTTTTCATGATACAGAGCAAAAATTGAAACAGTTTTGTAATTTGAACTATGCCTCTAAAATTAATGGTTTAAAAATTAGCTTTTTGTAAACGATCAGAAACAAGTTGGAAATTGCACGTGAACGTAGCAAATGAGGTGCGTTCGTACGATAACGAAGTTTTAAAAATATTCAGATCGTGCTGATATAGTAGAGCGTACTTCGGATACAGTATAGTAGTCGAAATCTTTGTGTTTCTGTAAATATGCAGGAAGTAATTTTTATTACACCTCAGCAACGTATATCTTATTCATAAAATGTGAAATAGTTGAATATAATTAAAACACGCCCCAAACGATGTTTCCCCGTATAGCATTATGTAGTGAAATACTTTTGTGTGGCCCTGTAATTTAATAATAAAAATTCTTTGCATCACCGATTGTACAGAATGGATATTTTAGTATATATTTCATAGATTCATGCCAATTCTATTATGTTCGAATGAGTGTAACATCATTAAAATGCATTTGAAACTTTTTTTCCCATTGACCATAATGTAATGGAATCCTTTTGATTGTCCCTGTATTTGATCTATGCATCCGATTTTCATAACATTTGAAATGACTCGACAAAATTACGCAATATCTTTTAAATTTCAAACAATTAAAATGCATTTGAATCTTTTTTTCCCATTGACCGTAATGCAACGGAATCCTTTTGATTGTCCCAATTGATCTATCCATCCGATTTTCATAAAATTTGAAATGACTCGACAAAATTATGTTATAATTATGTATTTTAAATTTCAAACGATTCGGTTGGGTAGTTTTTGCGTTATTATATGCAGACAGACAGACAGACAGACAGACGGACAGACGGACGGACTGAGCGACAACAATAGGTGCTACGTATTTACATAATTACGAACGCACCTAAAACGTGCTAAAATAAACAGTGCTTTAACAACATGCAAAAAAAGAAATTTTAAAAAAAGAATTTGTAAAAAAGAAATTTGAACTCAGACTTCATTACAGCCATATTTATTAACGCCTATCCAAAGATAATCCAAAAGAACCCGAAAATGTTATTTATAAACTTTGAATTAAAAACAATGTATCCAAACGGATGTTTATTACTTCTTCAAATTAATTACAGCTATACTCGCGCAATTAATGCGGTATTATTATCTTTCTACTATTTACAATGAAACAAAATCGCAGAAATATAAAAAATTTCCTTGCACTGATTTTCTAGAAACACAGCCTTAAGAAACTAATAAATAAATAAAGCATATTCCTCCCCCCCCCCCTCCAAAAAAAAATCTAGCATCACACACACAAAAAAAAGAAGGAAAGAAAGAAAGAAAGAAAAACAAACTTCTCAAACTCCTTAAGCATTATCCCTTTTAAATTTCCTTAGTCAAATAAACCGCCGCTACCTGGTCAAAAGTCGAGTAAAAAGTATAACAAACACAAAATAATCCCTTCCTCTTATTCCCTTTACATTCAAAGTAAAAGAAAACACCACATGGGCAAAAATGGCTGACGAAATTAACTCTGCCAATGGAACGAAATCGAAATTAATCCCATCCTTTGATATCCCTTATTAAAAAACACCTTTGATATTTTTATTCCAATGAAATCCATCTACTAAAATGATTCCATGCAACACTATTATCTGCAAAACAAATTATAACATTTCAACTTATATGAATGTGATGAGTTAAAAAATATTTTTTCTTTCTATTCAATAAAAAGAGTTGCAGTATTAGAAGTATTAGAATTAACAGTAATGAATAAATGGAGTTTTTCAGAACATTTTATAACAGTCGTAGCGGTATTTTTTCCTTTTGGCAAATGGCCAGGTGTTTGTTTGCTAGTGACTTGGACTTTGATTGGGTGTTTGGGTAGGGATATATAGCTACTAAGGTTTACTTATTCTGCATGGATAGGGAATGGTGGATGATAATTTCTAGACATTAAAAGCTGATAAGGACACGAAAGAAAGATTTGTGACTGTCTGCAGTTGATTACGATCTCTTTCGGTTTGTTTAGGCGGTCGTAATAAGAGTTTTAAAAAAGACTTTTTTTTTAAATTTCAAAATATATTTTTAAGGTTTTTTTACATTAATATCGAAAACAAATTTTGAGAATTTTATTTTTATTATAATTCAGCATTTTTTTCCGTCTTTTTTACATACTTTGCAGATAATGCGTTCCAAATTTAACAGGGACTTTCCGTTAATCTGTTATTAGATAATGCACCATAAAAGAATAACGTTGCTATTTATCCTAATACGTTAAATAATGCCCATCTCTAGTACTTATTAATTTTACACAGTGAACACTAAATAGCTGTCTCAAAATAACTACTTAAGTACCTTTATTAAAATATTCATTAAACACAGGTGAATGCATAATCCATATCACTGATGAAATAACATTGTTATTTATATTCAAATAGGTAGGGAGTACGCTAATGAACGCCTTTGGCGAGTGCTTCAGAATACTGCGGAATCATTCATAGAATACAACAGTAGTAAAATAATACATAGATTAGCTGAGAAAGAGAGAAAGAAATTTACATTAGTTGATTAGTACAGGTTAATTTCATATTTGTACGGTTTAAAGGTTAATAAATTTTTTTAGTAATTTTCACAGGCGTTATTTGACTTCCAATACATACCTTATATATTCGTGTACAAATGGAAGAATTTTACACAAAATTTCGGAGTTGAAAACTGGGGGTCATCTTACACGAGTTTTAAAAAAATCACACGAAAATGTAAATAGCGTTATTTTTGTCAAGGATAAACTGAATGTGAAGTTTAATGCAAATCCGTGCAATAGTTTCTATATTAAAGCTGTTGCGTAAATCGTAAAAAATGCAGTATAGCAGAGCCACCTGTTGAGAGATTCAAATCAAAAACTAATCATTTTCAAAATATATCAGGGACTACCTCAATATAAAGTTTTATTAAATTCTGTGCATTAGTTCTTCAGATAGAACGCCCAAAAAAAATTATGTCACATACATAATGTAATTAAAATATTTGTAAAAAATTGGGTAGACTTTTATTATGTCATTTTCCTGGTTTCCATAAAATTATAAATAAAACTGAACATTACATGGGATTTGAGATATTACACTGAAAACATTTCCTTTAAAAATTAAAATGTTAGGCCCAAAAATATAAAAAGAAGGCACAGCAGGAAGGTAGACAGGGAGGTGGCAGCACAATCGCTTCATCGAGTAAACGGTTAGAACTCTAGAAGTAGTTAAATCGGGGTTCTCATCTCAAAACACAATCAGTATGCCAAGTCATATCTTGGTAGAAAAAAACCTTAAAACTCAGTCCTCCACGATTTCTACGTTTGGATGCAGCAACATAGAATGGTAAATCTACGAGTCAACCGCTAAATCGTCTTTTTAGGTGTTTTTCTACCAAGATATGACTTGGCAGACCGATTGAATTTTAAGATACGAATTGCGATTTAACTAATCCTAGACTTTCATCCGGAAACTCGATGAGCTGATTGTTTGCTTTTCCACTTTGCGACCTAAATGTAAAAATTGCTTTAGAATGAAATTATCATTATCCTGTCTGTTATTTTCCTGGCATATATATGCGAGGAAATCATTTAAAAATAAACTTATTACTAAACTTCTTCAGAATTTAGCAATTTTACATGGAAAATCCTTTATTCTTTAATATATAACAGATTTAGCTCTTGAAATTTTTAATTGTGTTCAAGGAAAACTTTGAATATCTCAGATGATCAAAATCCGACATTTTTTTATATTCACACTAATACCATTGTGAATTTTTGATCGTTGTGAACTTTTGACTGGCAAAGTGAAATTTTTAACTCTTTATGTTTTCCTTGTAGAACCAATTTTGTCAGCAAGAACGTCATAAATGAAACTCGGGGTAGTTCCTTGAGGCTACCGAGCCTCAATGAACGCTGTCTAGGACGCTGTCTAGTGGCACTTTGGCCATTAATTCACCTCTTTGGCATAATCAGATGTTGCTTGACCAAATCGTACCATTTTAGCTTTCTTTTATCGCTATAAGAAAATATTAAACTCTTTACAATTTTAAACTCTGGTTTTCGATGGTTTTACACGTTTTAAGGGTCATAAAAACTGAAATAGAGTTTTTTTTTATAAAATATCTGTCTGTGAGCCTGTGTGTCACAACAATTTTGTGGGCGCTCTTCAGCAAGAACTAATGAACGAAATCCAATAAAACTTTAGATTCAGCTCAGTCCTGATATAAAGTGGTGTTGATTACTTTTTGGTGCTTGAGGTAAATTGCTCAGCAGCTGACACTGCTATGCTGTCTTTTTTTTTTTTTTTTTTTTTTTTTTTTTGCAATAGCTACATCTCAAGAATTAAATCACAGATATTTATGAAACTTTAGATTCCGTTAGTCCATGATTTAATATAATTCTGATTACGTTTTGGGGTAAATCACCTAATCGATGAAGCTGCTATGTATTATTACTCATGATCATCGCAATAGCTCGATCTCATAAACTAATGCAGGAATTTTTATCAAAATTCAGATTCAGTTAGAACCTAATATAAATTAGTTATGTTGCATTTTTACAGTAAATTGCTCAACAGGTAGCGTTTCTATCCATATATTTTTTACTATTTTTGCAATGGCTCTGTTTGAAACGTTTACTCACGGATTTTCATAAAACTTCAGCTTCAATTAGAACTTGGCATATGTAAGTTATTGCTGATTAGATTTTGGTACAATTCACCGTACCGATTTTTTGTGGGCGCTCTATGTCAAAAACTAAAGCACGAAATTTTGCAAAACTTAAGATTCCGTTAGAACTTCAAATACAAAACTTGAGCTGGTTAGTTTTTTATGTATATTGCTGAAAGAATAGATCTGCTATGCTGCATTATTCGAGATTTCAACATTAGCTCTATCTCAAAAACTAAAATACAAATTTTCATAAAACTTTAGATTCAGTTAGTCCTTCATGTAGTTTGCTGCTGATTACCTTTTTTGCAAATCAATAAAGAGGTGGCGCTGAAATGTTGCATTATTCTAATGATAGCATGGATATCCCTATATCAAGAACTATTGTTCTAGTTTTCATCAAACATCAGATTCATTTAATTCCTGGTAAAGATTACTGTTGTTTAGATTTTGGTGTAAATTGCCCTACAGGTGGTGCTGTTATGGCTTGTCTTTCTCGATTTCACAGACGCTGTTTCCCAAGAATTAATACATGGATTTTCATCAAACTTCAGACTGAGTTATTATCAAATAAACTTTTATCCTAGCTAGTTTTTGGTATGCATCATCCAACACGTGGCGTTAATATGCAGTTTTTGTTTAGATTTCGGAATACTTCTATCTCAAAAAATAATGTTCAGATTTTCATCAAACTTCAGTTGAAATAAGTTGTTGCTGACTAGATTTTTGTTTAAACCATCTGCTGTGCCGAAATTTTCAGAAAATAGTAACATGTATGACATAGAATAGAGTTTTGGGATTGCCACTTCTGACTAGTTTTATATTTTTTTATTATTAATAATTTAAATTCATTTTATTGGTGTTTTTTAATTTGATTGAATTTATTGAAGTGTGCAATTTACTGAAAGTATTGATGTTATATGTAAAATTTCTTATTATTGATCTTTTATTTAAATACACTATATTTCCACAAATGTTTTCATATAAAATAGCAGCTCTTTATAAAAATTCGTAAAATTGAATTACATTGAAACTTCATGATTATCGTGAAACAAAAAAGATACAAGAGAGCTTTTATTTTATAAAATCTACAAACGTCATAATAAAAAAATTAAACGAATTCATCCTAAGACATTATTTAAAAATTGAATAACGTGTGAATACTAACCTCTATTTTAAAATTATCTGAAAGTAAACGAAATGCAAAATGTTAAAAAACATTTTAAGTAAGCATGCAATAGAAACTTCATTTAGCGTAGTTTCTAAAACATCGAAATTGAAATTAGGTAATTGAATTAACAAAAAAGGTGTAAAAATTATTTTCTGGTAAATTATTTTAAATTATTTTCAAAGTTAGTTTGGAAAGAAATATTAGCGTTTCCATGAATAATTTATTGAGTTACTATTTACATATGAGTAAATTTTTAAATCAAATAGCAGAAAATAATGGGAAATGCTTTTTTATATACTTGTTTCAATGTTAGTGACAGCAAGTATCAATAAATAAAGTTAGTAAATTAAATTTTTATCAAATATAACATTTTTAAGCGAGAGTCTCTAAATGATATAATTGTTTTGAGGAGAAAAAATACCTTTTTATTTTGTTTACATATTTTATTTAAGGCGCTCGCAAAATTAACTTTAGAAATGGAGTACAAAATATTATAAAAAACAATGAGTTCTGCATTGCACAATTTTAAAATATTTCAAAATTGAAATTATTTTTTTTATTTTGTTTGAAAAATGGTTTCAGTGTTCAAAATGTAGTCAGCACCATTCCTAACTGAATTTAAAGTTTTATGAAATCCGTGCATTATATTTTGAGATAGAGCTATTGTGGAAATGTGAATAATGCTGCATAGTAGTGCCACCTGTTGAGCTATATACACCAAAAACTAATGAACTCCAGACAGGGGCGTTCCCAAAGGGGGGGGGGCTGATGGGGCTACAGCCAACCCTCGAAATTTTCGAAAATGACTAGAAAAAATTGCCAATTTTCCTTATTTTTATATTTTGAAAAAAAATTGAACTTCTTTCTATCATACTGTGATCGAGCCATTAGTCCCAAACTAGTCCATATTGACACCAAAGAAGAGAAAAGGGGTTTCTGGGATTACAGCGCTCCCCCGCCCCTCGTTCCGAAATATTCAAAAATTAAATGGAAAAAAGTCTTTTTTTCCTTACTTTTTTAGATAAATCTGCAATTATTTCTTCTGTCATACATTTTAATAGCCATTCTCGCTAATCCCATATTAGTCCATCTTCAGATCACAGCATAATATAAGATAAGAAGGGGTTGCTTGGAATTATAGCCCCATTCATCTCAAAATAGTCAAAAAATGAAATGAAAAAAATAGTGCTGATTTTCTTTCGTTCTGTTTGAGATAAATTTGTATTTTTTCTTGTAATCATACAACAGACTGGCCGCTCCCTTCGTTATAGATCCATATTAATACATAGTGACACCACATTAAACCCCAAAAAAGGTGGAAGGTAAGAGGGTTAACCCCTCTCTTAAAAAAAGACAAATATGAAATTAAAAAAAAATACTTTTTTTGTTGTTTGGGATAAACTTGTTTTTCTACCCTGTCATTCAACCGACTAGCCTCTCACTTCTCTTTAGCTGCATTAGTACCCAGTGACACCACATTATATTCAAAGAGGCCAAAGAGACTAATACTGTTACAGCCCCCTCAAAAACAGTCAAATATAAAAGGGAAAAAAATTTCATTTTGTTTGAAATAATTTTATAATTTTGTTTTCTGCAATCCTAATTTTTCATCTGTCATATAGCGAAATAGCCAGTCTTGTTTACCCCGTATTAGTCCTCACTGACATCACAGCATATCGAAAGAGATGGGGGAGGGAGCTGATAGAATTACAGATCCCACCTTCAAAATAGTCGAAAATGAAATGTAAAAATAGTGCTTTTTGTATTTCTGTTTGAGATAAATTTATATTTTTTTCCCATGTCATTCTTCAAATTGACCGCTCACTTTTTTTAGTTCCATATTAGTGCTCAGTGACGCCACATTATACCCAAAGAAATGAAAGAGTGTAGCGGGGTTACAGCTGCCTCTAAAATTCTGGCTTTTTTCTAATTTGTCTGTTTGAAATTAATTTGTAATTTTATCTTTTTTTTTTTTTTTTGTAATATAACGAATTAACCAGACTGGTTAACCTCATATCAGTGCACATTTACACAACAATTTACCCAAAGTGAAAAAGGGGCTGATGAGGTTACAGCCCCCTTTCGAAAATGTCGAAAATGGAAGAAAACAGGTGCTTTTTTTCCCTTTCTACCTGAGATAAATTTATAATTTAGTTTGCTGTTTTACCACAAATTAGACATTTTTCTTAGTCCGGTATTAGTGTATATAGACACCACAGCATATTCAAAGAAGTTGAAGAAGACTTTATTTCCAGTGGTGGGGAGAACAATATTATAGATTTTAAGCTGCAATGACTTTCTTTTAAATGAAAGTACATATATATACATAAGAAACATTTAACTTTTCAACTTATTTTCCCATCGGACAGTGTCAAGATAGGGGCCGTGCTCCCCCTCTCCCTCCCAGGGGTGATTCTGAGTTTAAAAAATTCTGTAATTCACCGAAAATTTTCTGAAAGGTTACAGCAAAAACAGTAAGAGGAAATCCCTTCCCGGTGTCCATTATTTTTGTTGCAATTTGGGTTAGCGCTGTTTTCATTTTAAATTGATTTCTAGCTAAGTGTAGATTTTTGCAAGTTTGGTTCGGGTTAACCAGACTTTTAAAGAGTTAGTTTAGCATATTATTTTAGTTTAAAACTATGCCTACAATAATGAACATGCAATTGCTCGTAGGTGTGCTGTTTTCTAAAGGGTTTAATGTGTCTTTCTACGAACCTTGGATGAAATTTAGGTTTCTATCATGACTATTTGACTAAATTCACATTTTCCTGCGACCTTTGACGAAATTCGCGTTTTTTCCACGGCTTTTTGACGAAATTGGCGATTTTGTAATGATGCTTTGACAAAATTCATTTTTACTCTGTGGCCCTGTTGTCAGAATGCATGTTTTTTTCAGTATCTATAGTGTAAATTTGTATTATTTTACCGCTACTCTTATAAGAAATTCGCGTTTTTCCTCGGTCTTTTGACGAAATTGTTTTTTTTGGTGATGCTTTGACGAAATTCCTCTTTTCTGTCAGCCCCTGAAAGATATATGCACTTCCTGCGACACAGAAGAAATTGTCGTTTTTTGCAATCCTTTGAAAAAATTCGCCTTTTTTTTTTTTTTTTTTTTTTTTTTTTTTTTTTTTTTTTAATACGTATTTTCTACGGTACTCTTTCGTGGAATACGTGTTTTTCGCTGTTTTCGCTAAAAACTTGCGTTTTTCCTCTGCCCTTTGACGAAATTGGCATTTTTTGCGATGTTTTGACCAGATTTTTTTGCGCAGTCTTTGGACAAAATTTGCATTTTCCCGCGACCCTTTGACTAAATTCGATTTTTTCCGCAGCCCTTTCATACAATTCGTGTTTTTTTTAGCGATGCTTTGACTAAATTTGCTTTTTCGCCACAGTCCTTTGGCGGAATACGTATTTTTTTGATATCTTTTGTTAAATTCACGTTTTGTACCGCGGCTCTTTGACAATATTCGCGTTGTTTTGCGATGCTTTGACGATATTTTGACTTTTTCGCACTTTTAATAAAATTCCCGTTTTTTTCCCGCAATCTTTGTTAAATTTTGCGTGTTTCCCACGAACTTTTTTGATGAAATTCACGTTTTTTCTGCGGCTTTTTGATGAAATTCGGGTTTTTTCTGTAGCTCTTCGTCGAAATTCGTGTTTTCTTAGCCGTCATTGGTCGAAATTAACATTTCTTCCGCGATCATTTGGTAAAATTTCCTTCGCGATTATTTAACGAAATTCCTGTTTTCCCCGAGATCTTTTGACAAACGTGACTTTTTTTCGCAATCTCATGACAAAATTATCGTTTTCTCATGTCCCTGTGACAAAATTTGCCTTTTATCCGCGGCCCTTTTACATAATTCGGGATTCATCACGATTTGTTAACAAAATGTAATAGTTTAAGAGCTAGCAACGTTTTCGTCACCTGATTTTTTCAAGGATGATTTTTTTTATATGTTCTTCCCTTTTATGGTGTAAAACTTTTTCAGGCGGTCTGGCAGTCCGGAGACGTTGCGTTTATCTGTGGCAGAAGGGGTTGCGCAGGTCAAAAAACTTCAAAATTACGTCATTTTATCAAGGTTCATTTTCTCATATGTTCTTTCCTTTAATGGTTTAAAACATTTGCGGGCGGTCTGGCAGTCCGGAGACGTTGCGTTTACCGATGGCAGAAGGGGTTTTTCAGGTCGAAAAACTTCAAAATTACGCAATTTTATCAAGGCTCGTTTTTTGTATATATTTTTCTCCTTAATGGTTTAAAATGTTTGCGGGCGGTCTGGCAGTCAGGAGACGTTGCGTTTACCTGTAGGATAAGGGGTTATGCAGGTCAGAAACTTCAAAATTACATCATTTTATCAAGGCTCATTCTTTTATTATGTTCTTCACTCTTATGGTGTAGAACGTTAGCGGGAGGTCTTGCAGTCGAGAGACGTTGCGTTTACATGTGGGATAAGGGGTTGAGCAAGTAAAAACACTTTAAAATTTCGTCGTTTTCTCAAGGCTAATTTTTTTATATCTTCTTCCCTTTTATTTTGTAGTACATTTGTGAGAGGTCTTTTAGTCCGGAGACGTTGCGTTTACCTGTGGGAGAAGGTGTTATGCAGGTCAAAAAACTTCCAAATTACGTCATTGTATCAAGGCTCATTTTTTTATGTGATCTTTCATTTTTTGGTGTAGACATTTGCGGATGATCTGGCAGTCGGGAGACGTTGCGTTTACCTGTGGGATAAGCGATTATCCAAGTCAAAAAATTTCAAAATTACGTCATATTATCAAGGATCAATTTTTTATATGTTCTTTCCTTTTATGCTATAGTACGTTTGTGGGTGCTCTGGCAGTCGGGAGACGTTGTGTTTACATGCGAGAGAAGAGGATATGCAAGTGAAAAAACATTAAAATTACGTCATTTTAGCAGGATTATTGTTTGTAATATTTGTTTTTACTAACTATTTGTGATAATAATCCATTATTGCCAGACGTTGTCAATGTCGGTAATACCGTGCCAGATTCACGTTTATAGATAACATATTACACTTTAGCTAGCAGGCAACCTATAATTGATTTGTCAGATATAAATTCGGTTTCAAAGTTAATGCAGACGGCTTTTAATATGGCAACAAATATGCCTGTTTCAACAGTGATTTACGGTTTACAAATTATAAGTCATTTTTGCATCATTTTATCAAGCATTAAAATTACAAGATATTACACTTTGGCTAGCAGAAATCTTTAATTAATTTGCCAGACATAAATTCGGTTGCAAAGTTAATGCCTGACGGCTTTAAATTCGGCAGCGAAGTGCCTGTTTCAACAGTGGTTTATAGTTTAATAATTATAAGTCATATTATATCATTTAATCAAGTATAAAAATTACACGATATTGCACATTGGCTATCAGAAAACCAATAATTAATTTACGAGATACAAATTCGGTTGAAAAGTTAATGCCAGACGGCTTTAAATATGGCAACGAAAGTGCCTGTTTCAAGAGTGGTTTTTAGTTTAAAAACTGTAAGTCATCTTTACGTCATTTTATCACGCATAAAAATTACAAAATATTACTCTTTGGCTAGCAGAGAACCTATAATAAATTTGCAAAACTCAAATTCGGTTGCAAAGTTAATGCCAGACGGCATTAACTTGCGACTTATACCACTCTTGAAACAGGCACTCTTGTCGCCATATTTAAAACCGTGTGGCATTAACTTTGCAAACGAATTTGTGTGTGGTAAACTAATTATAAGTTGTCGGCTAAAAAAAGAGTAATATCTTGTAATTTTTATGCTTGATAATATGGCGTAAAGATGAGTTATAATTTTTAAACTATAAAACACTCTTGAAACAGGCACTTCCTTTGTCAAATTTAAAGCCGTCTGCCATTAACTTTGCAACCGAATTCGTGTCTGGCAAATTAATTATAGGTTGTCGGCTAGCTTAAGAGTAATATCTTGTAATTTTTATGCTTGATAAAATGACGAAAAGATGACTTATAATTTTTAAACTATAAACCACTCTTGAATCGGGCACTTTCGTTGCCAAATTTAAAGCCGCCTGACATTAACTTTGCAACCGAATTTATGTCTGACAAATTAATTATAGGTTTTCTGGTAGCCAAAGAGTAATATCTTGTAATTTTTATGTTTGATAAATTGACGTAAAGAGGACTTATAAATTTTAAACTGTAAACCATTCTTGAAACTGGCACTTTCGTTGCCATATTTAAAGCCGTGTAGCATTCACGTTGGAACCAAATTTTGTCTGGCAAATTAATTTTAGATTGTCTGATAGCGAAAGAGTAATATGTTATCGATAAGTGTGGATCTGGCAGGGTCTTAGCGACATTGGTAACGTATGGTATTAATAACACAATTAATTAATGTAAACAAATGTTACAAACAAAAATCCGTTAAAATGACGTAATTTTTTAGTTTTTTTGACCTGCCCCTTATCCCACAGGTAAACGCAACGTCTCCCGACTGCCAGATCATCCTCAAATGTCTACACCATAAAATGAAAGTTCATATAAAAAAATGAGCCTTGATAAAATGAGATAATTTGGAAGTTTTTTGACCTGCATAACCCCTTCTTCCACAGGTAAACGCAACGTCTGCCGACTACCAGACCACCCGCAATCGTTTTAAACCATTAAAAGAAAGAACATTTAAAAAAATGACGCTTGATAAAATGACATAATTTTGAAGTTTTTTGACCTGCACAACCCCTTCTGCCACAGGTAAACGCAACGCCTCCGGACTGCCAGACTGCCCAAAAACGAACTACACCATAGAAGGGAAGAACATATAAAAAAATGAGATTTGATAAAATGACGTGTTTTTTGACGTTGCTAGCTCTTAGAATATAAAATTTTTTCTGCAAAAGATTCACGAAATTGATTTTTTTTTTCACCAACCATTTTTTCAAAATCAGAATGCTATTTTAAGTCCAAAATTTCGAACTGATGATCAATATTTTAAAATTTTCCGAACCTTATACCTTAAATTTGAAACACATTCCCTACTGCACTTCTTTCATCCACCCCCCCCCCCACACACACACACAGGTGGCCACGGATTTAATGTCAAAAATGATCAATGTGTTTCTTAAAAGATAGAAAATTATGGAATTTTAAGTCAGCCCCCTGCGAAATAAAATCCTTGGTACGCCAATGACTCCAGATTATATCAAGGTCTTACTAAATATGAAGTTTTGTAAAATTCCGAGCATTAATTTTGAGACATAGTGCCCACAAAATGTTTGTCACAGAGAGACTCACAGACAGACATTTTTTATAAATTATAAAATCCTGTTCAGAACTTACTAAAATGTGTAAATTCATCGAAAAAAGGAAGTCGATTTTTTTAATTCAATACTTTCTTCTTGTAAAGACAGAAAAAACTAAAAATAAATTTTGTTGAAAATGAAATTGTCAGAAATTAGCATTATTATGTATCATGACTTCTTACGTGGAATTACAGCATCGCAGAAATTGCAAAAATTTATATTTTATTTGGTTCTAGTGTTTCAAATTGATACGACGATTTTCGTACTGGTAATTTTGATGTCATAAAAGAGTCACATAGTCGCCCTCAATCAAAGGTCAATGATGATGTGCTAAAGATCAGTAAAGAAAGTTTGAATAAAACAATTACCCATATAATAAACCGTTGATTATTCAGACGCCGATTAACTTGCTCGATGAAGAACTGTTAATTTTTTCTTCAACCTTCTCCAAAATGTTTGAAGTGAAAGTTCTTTCGGCTTGGTTGGTTGAATTTTGATGGCAAGAGCTATGGGACTACGGTGACACAGGCCGCTACACATATGAACTAGTGCCGAAAATAAGGCAAGACTTCCTACTTCCACACAGGAACTCGTACATCTTCGCAACAAAGCACGGCCCATTTTTCTCCTACTTCTACCTTTATGCATATGTGCAGAATACGCAACATCCCTCCATTACCTAACTTAGTGCACTCTAACATCTCACTTCCACATAAGAAAAACACAGTTACCCCTAAAACAATGGTTCTCACTCGTCTTTTCAAAACCAAGCCTATACCAAAAGATAATAGACTGCGTAACACTACTGGAGAAAAACCAATTCTTGTTCCAGAACCCAGAAATTTTTCTCCAAGACTAGCTGTAAAAACTGTTATTGTGCATCTAATATACATCACATTATTAACCAATCTGAACATATTAAGCATGTAATATATATATATATATATATATATATATACATATTATTGTTATAATTTAAAAATTAAAAAATCAAGTATCAACAATGCAAACCATTTGGGTACGCCCTGCAAGCTCGGGAGAACCCTTCTTTCTCGAAATACTCCGGGACGGTGACCATGGCTTGGGTTTTGCTAGAAAAATTGCATTGTAATACCCCTCACCCATTCCCTACGTCATTTCAAGAAAAGTAACATTCCATTACTTCCCCATAACATTTCAAGCTTATTTCAAAATCTTAATTTAATTTTCAAAATTTCAGTCGAATAATTATAAAATCCTCATATCAAAAAACTCCAAAATCCCATTTTTTTTAATACTTAAACTTAAAATTTCAAGTATAAACATAAAAAAAAACATTTATCGTACCCAACTTCTAAAAAATTGTTTTATTTTTTCCTTAATAGATTTTTGCCAGGCGTGGCTGGTGAGTGCTTAAACCATCTGGTAGGTCTCCCCACTTGGTTGACCCTGGATATCTTGTCAATTAACTATCAAATAACCATTTCCTAATCCTGATATAAGAATCTTTGCAAAAAAATGCAACGACAAAAATGCATAAAATCAAATTTTACAAGAAACTAATAAGTTTCCCTTCTAATTCGCGAGAGTCCCACGCAAACAAAAGAATGCCTTTTAGGAAGCAGAAAACTATCAAAAATGTATTTTCCCTATCACTATGATTTTTTAATGTGTATACAGTGTACATATATATATGTATGTAATAATTTCTATGCGTATTTCTATACATAACTTTGTAGTAATTTTATAGAAAAAAATTCTTAATATGCCGTTTGCTATAATGTGCACAACCATATTTGCCTGTCCTAAACCTGGAAAAATTATGAACGGAAGTCACCTAAATAACATCGCCATATGCGTTTTTTATTAAAGTTGTCCTAGTATCCAAATTTTTCATTAACCGTATTGGTGTCGATCCCCACAAATCCGGATAACGGGAGCTCTACTGTATTTGTAAGTTATCAACTAACTTGACCTTTTTTAAAACAAATTTCTCCTTGATGACCTGATAATTTAAATTCCATAGCTCAGCGGTTTCCAAACGATAGTTCGGGAACCAATGGTGAATTGCTAACGACGTTATGGTGCAATAATTACGAAAATAATTGCAATTTTAAACTTAAAATATCTTGAAAAGATAATGAAAAATTGCCAATAAAAACGTCTTTTAAAACTGTACGTAGAAAATGGTTTAAAGCTTAAGAGCGTACACTAATTACGCGAAGAGATGCGCAAGATAATGTCAAACGTATGTGAACTTTTTTTTACAAATACCCTTGTTCGATATTTCAATCTTCTTAAATGATTTTTTTTCATAGGATACCTGGATTCGATATCTTACTTTGTGCGTTTTTATTTATTTATTTGTTTATTTACTTATTTATTTTTGAAATGGCCTATTATGTTGTGGGTCATACTTATACGCATGGCATCACCTTTTACTTCTAAGACTTTCTAATCCACACTAGTCTTTACTATTTTGGAACTGTGATATTCAAATCACACATGCTTCGATGGATTTTCTGTTTACCCAGAGACTCTCTCCAAGCTTTCCACGCCAAGTTCTTGAAATATGCTACAACATAACTAATTTACTGGAGAGAAAGTAAACACGAGCTTTGCGCAGGTTGTATTCTACCAAATCGTCTTAGCGTTGTTCCTGAATTTATGTGTCCTACAAAAAAGGAATATCGAAGAAATAAATTTGCGAGATGGAACTTTGATTTTGCTGCAGTAGTCGTATTGTACTCGTAATTTAGAAATTATGTATACATTTTTTTTGTGAACTTATCTGTTTCCGGACACGTATTTATTTCGGCTCATAAAAATTAATCAGCTGCTAAAATTATCTTTCTGAAGAGCGTCCTGTATATTATTTTGAATTTTATTGCGATTTTATCAAAATTATGTTTTTCTCATATTATGATTCATCTCCAGTTGTTCGGTGTTGCTCTCATCGGTATTTTGTTTACCCGCATATAAAATTTTATATGATTTTATTTAATCCCAAAAATTACATAAACGGTGGAAGCAAATCTGTCAGTTTAAATAATGTAACATTTAAATAATTGTAAGGATACTGTTGGATATCATTAATTTAATTCAGTAATACTGCGTTTACAACTATTTTAAAAATTGAGATATTCATTCTTTAATTACGCATCAGTTTGAACTTAAAATATAGAGATTGGAAAACAACATGCTTGACTTCCTGAGTCCTGATGTCACCTACTGGCGAAACTAAAAAAACTCCCTTTAAATTAACTTAAATTCTTCTAAAATTGATAAAATTCATCTGGACTTTTTTAGTAAACGTGTGCCTATTAGAAGGCTCGATATATAGAATTATGCTTATTTGAGATGTTTTATAATAATTTTAAACTGGCTCTTATAGTGTCACGTAAAATTTGTCTCAGGACGAAGGAGATATTGCGAAATTAAAAAAATACATGTATCACATTTTTACACTTTACAATATTTTACATTTTAGTTACGGAGACAAATATTTAACCAATAGCTATTCAGTCACTTTTCAAAATGTACTAATATATTAACCAAATTTCTCACTAATCGATTAATCTAATTAATTAACATTAGCTTTCAATTAGCAATTAACAATTAACATTGCTTTCAAGTAACAATTCAGCCATAATCAGAATCACAATTCAATTTTAAAATAATTATCGCAATTATGGCATTTCCTTTTAAATGACTCATAAAATAAACTAAGTTTTGTGAAGTAGTCATTCAAATAAAACTTTACATATTTAATTTCGTTGCGCCTCAAAAAACTTAACCAGTGAAGACCCGTAAGAAAGTACAAGGTAATGTGGTTCCTTAGTACTGTGGATATATCGCTTAGTTTTTCATACCGAGAAATTTTGATGGTAAATTAGGTTAAATAATCACGTGACTGTTTAAAACAATAATATAAAATAATTTCAAATCTTATATAGTACAGTGGAACCTCGTTAACATGAACCTCAAGGGTAATGAAAATGTTTTCATGTTAACACTAGTTCATGTTATCAGTATCAAATCTTTGTATTCGTTTTTATAAGGGATTGTGAAAGCAATTCATGTTAAAATTAATTCACGTTAAGCGTGTTCATGTTAACGAGGTTTCACTGCATTGCAATTTCTTTTTTTCCCTCTTATAAACATGTTTAATATTTTCAAACGATAATTACAAGGAATTAATTAGGCGATATTAGCCTAATTACATTATTTGATGGCCGTGTAATTGTCCGATTTCCTTTTCTAAACAAATGAAGATTGCAATTTTTTAAATTGATTATTATTAAATACACTACATTCCTGTCTGATTGTCATCACAAACAACATTATGTTGTCATTATGTCTGCGTCCTCTAATTATAAAAGCCAAATTTCAACTTTTAGTCAATAAAGATTCCCGGAGTTATTTCTGTCGTAAATTTACGAGATAATTATATTAGGTAAAATGCAGTGCATTTCTCTAAATCGGATACTTAATACATTACCGGAGAAAAAAAATCAGACTAGTGTAAAGGCCGACAAAATTCCCTTAATATAGCTATTGAGTCAATTTTCACTATCTAATAAAAGCGTTAACCCAATTTTTAACTAATCGGTTAATCTAACTAATTAGTTTTCCTATCCCGAAAATAAAGATTAATAATTCATTTTTAAAAGAACTATGACAATTGTGTTATTTTCTTTTACATTTTTTATAAAATTTTTACATCATTTCAAATCACGAAAAGCACGTGCGAAACCATTTAAATTTAAAACTACTTGAAAGAAAAGTAAACTATGTTTTTCAATCTAATCAATCAAATAAAACTTTATGTAATTTAATAAAAATTTAATTTGATTTGATAAATTTAATAGTAACTTTATTTAATTTAGTAACTTCAAAAAATAAACTAGTGTTAAGTTCAATAAGGTTATCGAATACTTTTTCAAAAATTTCCGTAAAACAGATTCTATATTAAATACACATACAGATACACACTTAATACAATTTACAAACAGATACACACTTAAAATTCTACATTAAACTCTTAAATAATTCTCAATTAAATTTCATCTTCGACATGTATATTACTTTCCTAAAATAAATTTTTATTTAAAAAAGCAGAAAATATTTAGAATAAAAAAAAAAAAATCAGCTTAATTACATTATTTGATGGCTGTGTAACTGTTAGATTTTCTGTTCTAAACAGATGAGGATTGCAATATTTTAAAATGATAATTACTTAATATACAACATTCCTGTCTGACTGCCATGGCAAACATCGTTTTGATATTATTATGCCTGCATGCTCTAATTATAGAAGCTAAACATTCCACCTTTGCTTAATAAAGGTTTCAAGAGTAATTTCTGTCATAAGTTTGTAGGATAATTGTATTAGGGAAACATTCCTCTAAAGCAAATATTCAATACATTACCGAAAAAAAATAGTCTAGTGAAAGGTTTTCTTAAGGCATTTATCCTGTGAAAATAATATAATTCCCGGTTAAATACAAAAAATATAGTTTATATTTTGATTATAATAAACTTTTTTTATATTAAAAAAAACGAAATGCCGTAATCATGGATTGCATATTATGTAACACTTTTCACAAAAGATTTGATTTTAAAAAGTTTTCTATAGGAAAATATTGGTATTTTGATAGTCAGTTTTAAGAAATTTAGTTAACCTGGCAGTAGGATTCAATTCTAGTCAGCTTGTGATTTTAAAGAAAAACATTCTTTTTTTTTTTAAATTGGGCTGCTCGGAGAATTTTTAATTAATATCCCAACTACTTATTAAAAATTAAAAATTATGAGTTTTTATTTAAAAAGCTTATCGTATACTTCTTTTCAAAAATTTCGGCAAAACAGATAGACAAACGTATAGACTTAAAATTCTACATTAATCACTTCAGTAATTCTCAATTAAATTTTAACATTTATATTAGTTTCCTAAAATAAATTTTCACGAAAAGCATAAAATATTAAGAATTGTCAAAAGTGTTTGGAAATTTTTTGCTGCTTAAAAAACTTTTTTAATATTTGATAATTTTCCACTAGGAGAAATTTTGATACTAAATTTATCTCAACTCTGCTTTAACAGCTTTTAAGACAGTTTCGGCGAACTTCAGTAGTATATGTTTAATGTAAGCAATAATTTCTATCTCCAATATAAAAGAGAAATATTTTCTCGCGAACTGGGCTCTATCTACAATTTTTAGCAAAATACATTATATTTATTGTCTTTACAGTACAATAATACGTGAGTATAACTGTTTCAAATTTCGTTTTAATAAAGTATCAGTTTTAAATGATATTCTAAGGATTCTAATGTTTAATTCAATATTTACAATTTTCTTTAAAATAATTCTTTAAGGTATTGTCTGTCAATAAATATAAACATATTTGAAAAAATTTTAATATATCGCCTTATCACATTAGTATAAACAAACATGTATAAACACTAAAATTAAACATTTTGAAATTGAAACTGCTAAAGGGTTTTTGTTGTTGTTGTTTGTTTGTTTAAATCCTTTTGTTTTTAATCTTTTTCAAACAGTTTTGTTCAGTATGTTTAAGAAAAAAATAAATAAAATAGATAAATGTCATGCTCTTTAGTTAAATAATACATAAATAAAAAAAATCGTAAAAAAAGAACATTATATTTAGATAAGAATATTTTATGTCTTTTATCTTTAAATATCATCCACTTTTCTCATTTAATTTCTTAATGATATTATAAGCGCAAAGTTAAAGAACAGGAGTTTTGAATTCGAATAGAGTAATATCCATAAAATCTACAGACTATAAAAATAATATCCTCTACATATTTTTTAGGAGGGAAAAAACGTTTCACTTAATTATAAATATCTTATTTTATTGCGGTAAAAAAAACTGATTAAAGACGGCAGACATTTCAAATTCATGTTACTATTTAAAAGATCCTTTCTTTTTACTTTTAATATCTATTATGGTCAATTTATTTCAGAAAGATAATTTGTCTAGACGCAATTAGTTTTTTCTTTTTAAGTAATAGACTTTATATATATACACATAAAACCAATAATTGTATTACAATATGAATCATTTGAATTTAATAGAAAAAAAACCATATTGAACATGAGGAAAAAAATAAAATTATTACGAGTGGAATTTATAGAACCAAAGCAGAATTATCAAGCCCCAAATACTCTGGAACTACAAATGAAGTGTGTGGTTTCATCTTCGTATTTGCCCTGAAAAAGCAAAATAATACTAATTTGGAACTACGAACACACATAAAACCAAAATTAAATGAAGAAATAAACAAGACACAACAAAATTACTAAATTGGATAGCAAAATGAAAAGAAGAAAAAGATAAAAATTATCGTACACATGATAATAATAAATCAATAAATTTATTAAAATCAGAGTAATGTGATAACAGAAAAATAATCCATACACCATAATTTACCCTATTAAGATTTAAAACAAAAACATTTAATTTGACTATGCTAAGCTAAACACAATATCTTAATTTAAGATGCTATAAGATTTAAAAATAGCTAATTAATATATATACCCTATACATTTAAATAGTGTTATAGGTTTTAAAAGTTTTTTAAACCATTTATTAAAAGTTAAGTGCAATTCAATAATATAAATTAATAATATATATATATAGACACGCACATATATAGAGAGATAGATAGATAGATAGATAGATGGAAATGACTTTAACGAGAAAAAATAACGTACTTAATAATATGTAATGGCATGGAAAATTTTCTTATATATTATTTTTAATAAAATTCTAAAAGAAAGTACTTTGAGGATTTCAAATTGTTGACAAAAGTAGCTGAAATCTGACATATTTTTTCAATTATGTCTCTCTCTGTTTTTTGGGGGTATTTTTAATAAATTGCAAGTCCAGTTTTACTCAGTATTATTATTAATAAGAAAATTTATTGTATGTTCCTAATGAAGTTTGATTTTTTTTTTAATATTCCGTTAGAACACCGTAAAAAAAATCTCTAAAGTTACTAAAGCTTTTCTTAGGAACTAGGATTCCTAGAAAATCTCATATAACAGCAACAGCAAAACATTCATGTGACAGAGTTTTGAATTCAAATCGAGTTAATATCTATAAAATTTACAGACTGTAAAAATAATATATTTTGCATACTTTTTCGGAGGAAAAAAGAAAACTTTGTTTAACTATAAATACTTTATTTTATTGCTGTGAAAAACTAATTGGTTGATATGATTGGTTGATATTACAAATGCGTGTTACAGTTTAAAGTAGTTTTTCTTTTTACTTTTAATATCTATTATGTTCAATTCGTTTCAGAAAGATAATTTGTCTAGACACAATTCACAATTTTCTTTAAAATAATTAATTAATGTCTTGTCTTCTAATAAATACATTAATATTTGACAAAAAAATATATCGCAGAATTACATTTGTTCTATATATGTGCAAACATTAAAACTAAATATTTCAAAATTGTTACAAAAAGAGATGGCTTTTTCTTTTTGTAAATCTTTTTATTTTCAATCTTTTTTAAACTGTTTTGCTCAGTATATTTAAGAAAAAGTAAATAAAATAGATAAATGCCATGCTTCTTAATAATACCATACATATCAATAGAAATTCATAAAAAAAAGACATTTTATTCTAATAAGGAAATTTTATGCCTTTTATCTGTAAATATCATCAACTTTTCACATTTAATTTCTTAATGACATTATAAAAGCATAATTTAAACAGAAGAGTTTTGAATCCGAATGGAGTAACTTTCCGTAAAAGCAGACTATAAAAATAATATATTCTGCATACATTTTAGGAGGAGGAAAAAACGTTTAACTATAAATATCTTATTTTATTGCTGTAAAAAGCTAATTGAAGGCAGCAGAAATTACAAATGTGCGTTACGATTTAAAATAGCTTTTCTTTTTACTTTTAATAGCTATTTTGTTCAATCCGTTTAAGAAAGATAATTTGTCTAGACACAATTAGCTTATTCGTTGTAAACATTCACAATTTTCTTTCAAATAATTATTTAATGTATTGTCTTTTAATAAGCATAGAAATATATGAAACCATTTTAATATATCGCTGAATAGCATTTGTTTTATATATGTATAAACATTAAAAATAAATATTTCGAAATTGTTACAAAGAGATTTTTCCTTTTTGTAAATCTTTTCCTTTTTAATCTTTTTCAAACAGTTTTGCTCAGTATATTTAATAAAAGTAATAAAAATAGATAGATTCCATGCTCCTTATTTGTATAAGCTATAGAAATTCGTAAAAAATACATTTTATCCTAATAAGAAAATTTTATGTCTTTATCTTTAAATTTCATCAACTTTTCTCATTTAATTTTTTATTGATATTACAAGCACAAAAAGAAAACAAGGGCGTTTTGAATTCGAATGGAGTAAAATATCCATAAAAGCTACAGACTATAATAATAATATTTTTTGCATACTTTTTAGCAGGAAATAAACGTTTAACTATAAATAAGGTACCCTGGGGTAATAACGCCAGGCGGGGTAATAACGCCAAGTGCTTATATTTTGCATAATTATGAAACAATCAGGTAAATGACACGCATGTGCTCTGCGCAAAAGGGTTTTGAGTCATATAAATCGCAAAAAACATCTTCAAGTTAATTTGTTTCATTTTTAGGTCTTATTGTTTTTACAAACAACTAAAATTAACGCTTGATCTAAAATTTGCGACATACGTTTTGTGATGTGAAGACTATTTTTTCATCCGGAAATGCTTTGTTAATTACATAAATTTGTAGTGCATTTCATGTACTTTTAAAATGTTGTTGAAGATTTTGAATATCTTCTCGAGATAATTTGTAATTTAAAATGTACTGCGCAATAACTATATCGGGGTAATAACGCCAATCCTTGACATTAATATCCCGGTTGATTCCCTACAGTGGCCGAGCTACATCCTAAATACTGATTCAAAAAAACACAGTTAAAACTTTGCAATTTTCTCATATTTCTATTTAAGCGGTCCTTTTTAAGCAAAAAGAAGCTCACGGACTGATATTCTTTTGCCTCATCCCCCCCCTCCCACACCACACCTTTATTTTTCTTACACTTTCACAAAAAATTGAAAATTTTCAATAGCTTAGAATGCAATTTGTCAATTTCTAAGTTTGTAGAGTTTGTATTTTTAGAATTGGGCTATCTACATGCAATTATTCCATCTTATTTCATAGTTTTGTTTGCATGGCGTTATTACCCATATAGGTGGGTAATAACGCCATATAGCATTGGTCAAGAAAAAACGCCATTACATTTTATGAATACATATCTGTTAAATTATTTTATTTTATATAGATAGTCAATGAGTTGCTGTATCAGATCCTATATTTGTTTGAAAAATACAATCTAAAACTAAGCCGTGAAAATTGGTAGAACCTTAACGTGGCGTTATTACCCCAGGGTACCTTATATTATTTCTTTGTTGTAAAAAAGTCATTCAAGATGGCAGACATTACAAATGCGTGTTGCTATTTAAAATAGCTTTTCTTTTTACTTTTAATATCTATCATGCTCAATTCGTTTCAGAAAGATAAGTTGTCTAGGCAGAATTAACTTGTTCTTTTTAAGTTTTAGATGTCTGTTTTCAGATGCAAAATGACTTTAATCAGAAACAACGTGTACTTAATAATATGTAATAGCATATAAAAATTTCTTATACATACTTTTTTTTATAAAACTCAAAAAGAAAATGCTCTGATGTTTTCAAATTGTTTTCAAATGCAGCTGAAATCTGGCTTTTATTTCTGATTATGTCTCTTTTTCTTTCAAAATAAATTGCAACTACAGTTTTTCAACGTATTGTTATTATTAAGAATTTTCATTCTAAATTCTTAACACGCTCGCCGCCGCTTACATGAAGATGTGATGATAGTTAATGCGCACCGTAGAAGTGGGTTTTTCCCAGAAGCCAATTTACTTTTTATAACAAAGAATCAGTGAAAGATTTTCCCGCGCCAGCGCGTGACTGGCTATTGGACATCACCCCATATCACGCGCTGGCCCGTGATTGGCCCCCTAACGTTGGCGCCATATCACGCGCTATCGCGTGAGCGGCAGCGAACGTGTTAACTCTTTGGGGTCTGGTGTATTATTAATAGTACATGTTTTTTAATGGAGTCTATTATTTTGTTATAAGAAATACTTTTGCTACTATTTAAATGTAGTGATGTTAGTATATGCCCATGCATTTAATATATGACTTTATTTATGTTTAGGCATTTAGTAATAATATAATTATTGCTATTATTTGCTTAATTTTTCCTTGCGCAGTTTGAAATACGGTTATTTTAAACATATGTTTCAATCTCTGAATTTAAAATAAAAGTTTTTATCTGGAAATTATCATGTGTAATAAAACGCGAAAAGCTTTCGAAAGTTGTAATATAAGTTAAATCTTGTTGTAATACAATATTTTCTAATCATCTCCAAAAATTCTCCCTTAGCTTATTGTCATATAAATATTAATTGAATAATGCGCAAAATAACAGCATTCGTTATGATTCAGACAATGAAATATTCGTTAAACACTAATTAATATATTTGGATTGATAGTGTTGATGCTATTAACGCAGAAGTACTTTTTTTCTGAAAACTGAAAAATATTCGGACCCGAAAGGGTTAATAAGTATGTAATGTTTTTCATTTTCTAAACTATTCCTCCAAAACACTGTAAAAAAATCCTGTAAAATACAAAGATTTTTCTATGAAACAGGGATTTCAAGAATACTTTACATAACAGCAACAACAAAAAAATTCATGTAACAGATACAGGCTTGCACTGCAAATAATAAAATATGTAAGGTTACTAAGTTTTTTTAACAACCTGGAGTGCCTAGAACTTTTTAAGTAACTACAACCCGAGTTACAGAAAAAAAATTTAGTATGATTATTGTAATTTTTGTAGATTCTTTTGTAAAGCTAAAGATTTCTGTAGCTTTACAAGAACTTGTTTTGTAGATCTACATCTTTTTCTGTACAGTGTACAAATGAAGTTTTAGTAAACATACTGATTTCCGAAACTTTACATCTGTAAAATTGCATTTTTTTCTTGTTGTTGTTAGTGAATATCTTTTTAAACGTTAAAATTTAACGCTAGTGTATGTCTGTCTTAAAGAACCTTACACTGCGAAAAAAAATTGTAAAGTTATTAAACTTTTACTAAGAAACTGGGATTATTAGAACTTATAGTAACAGCAAAAATCCATATACCGATTCTGTTACCTGAATTTTTGTTGTTACCGTTACATAAAAAAGGACGATTTTACAGAGATTGTTCTGGTAATCGGAACACCAGAATAATGCACTGTTTCTTAACGGAAAAATTTCTGTAAATTCAAGAAAATGTTCCTTTTTTAAAAAAAAATTCCTGGAATTTACGAGTATTTTTTCATTAAAAAACAGTGAATTGTACTGGCGTCCCGAATACAGTACAATCTCTATAAATCATCATTTATTTTTTGAATAATTTCTAGTAATACCAGTTTTCTAGAAAAAGTTTACTGACTAAACAGATTGTTTTATAGTGTAATAACACTTTTTTGTTGGAAAGAATTATCATCTGTGACATTAGACATCATGAAAAGAAAAATCTATATACGCTAATGTATGCGGCACAAAGATTACGATTACTTGTTAATTGTTCAATGGCAACATCTGAATGAAACGCAAATCATCAGTTATTGTGTAAAAGTAATTTAGAAGGATTTAGATGAAGGTAAATCTGATTTGTTTACATTTTTCTCTTTCACATAATCATGTAGTTTTATAATATTATTATTTTTAGTTTTCTGTTACTTAAAAAAATTACAAAAAAAATACAAGTCATCTGTAGAAATACAGTTTTTTTTTCAGTGGAATTTTTTTTAAACGCTAAAATTTAACGCTAGTGTATGTCTGTCTTAAACACCCTTACACTGCGAAAAAAAATCTGTAAAGTTACTAAGCTTTTACTAAGAAACTGGGATTACTAGAACTTTTCATGTAACGGTAACAGGAAAAAATCATATATCGATTCTGCTACCTGACTTTTTGTTGTTATCGTTACATACAAAAGGACGATTTTACGGAGATATTGTACTAGTAATTGGGACACCAGTACAATTCACTCTTTTTTTAACAGAAAAATTTCTCTATATGTGAAAAATTTATCCTTTTTCTTTAAATTTACCATTAATTTACGAGAATATTTCCGTTAGAAAACAGTGAATTGTTCTGGCATAATGATCTTTAGTACAATCTTCGTAAAATCGTTCTTTTTTCTGTGAATAATTTCTAGGAATACCAGTTTTCTAGAAAAAAGTTTAATAACTAAACAGATTTTTTTAGCGTGCAATGACACTTTTTTCTGTTAGAAAGAATTATCATCAGGGACATTAGACATCATGAGGAGAAAAATGTATAATAATTTCATGGGTCAGTCCATGGTAATTTACGTTACATTTTGAAAAAATTTCAGTAATTTTAGTAATATAGTACACACAATTTTTTTTTTCGAAAAGTACATTTGGCATTGTTTGCTAATCAACCTTATTCAAAGTCCAATTTAGATTAAAATTACCTGATTTTAATCTTATTTCTTAAATTTTGGTAGTTTTATTTTCTATTTTTTTAGTGTTATTTTACTAAAATTACTACAGTAAGTTGTTCTAAATGTAACGTAAGTTATCATGAAATGACCCTCATTCATTTTTAAAGAAATGTCACAAGGAACGTGAATTATATAAGACATTCATAAAATACAAATGCTGGGTTATTGTAATTAAATTAGCGTTTATAAATAAGCTCAGGTTCATCTGCTGATTGATAAAACAAAAGGAATCCACTTCCTTTCAAAAATATAGTTTCAAATGTTGACGGTAACTAATGTGTGGCTACATACTACATCTGATACAGTATAATATCCGAAATATTTTGTGGGTCCCTATAAATGCTATGTGCTTTCTATTGTAAAGAAAGTAACCTTATAGTAAACCTTAGTAACGTATATCAATTTCATTAAAATGTGAAATTGTTGATTATACATGAAATGCATCTCAAAAAATGCTCCCAATATACCGTTATGTAATGGAATACTTTTGTGTAGCCCTGTAAATTAATAACATTCTTTGCATCGCGTATTATACATAATGTACATTTTAATGTACCTCATCGACGCATATCAATTTCATTATGTTCGAAAGAGTGTATCATCATCAAAATGCAATAAAAAATATTTTTCCCATTGCCAATAATGTAACAAAATTTTTTGTACTGTCCATGTAATTCAAATATACATCCGATTTTCATAAAATTTCAAATGACTCGACAGAGTTATGAAGCAATAATATAATTTAAATTTCAGCCAGTAGAGTAGTTTTTGCGCTCTTATATGCGGATAGACGGACAGGCCAGACAACCATTATAGGTTCTACGTACTTATATAATTACAAACGCATAAAAAAACGCTATTTCGCACAGTTCGGACAAATATAGCTATTTTACAAAAATAGCTACCAAATTATAGAAGAAAATAAAGAAAACCTGTTAAACCAAGAATAAAATTAAAATCTGAATAGTTTTTGTTCAAATTCAATTTTTAAACTTTGTTTCTTCCTTGTTTTTTTATTCTTTCGTTCATTTAATATTGGATTTACATCATATTTTTATTTATTTCTCAGTTTAGGATGTAATATACTCCAATTTCTTTATATTTACAGATGGCGCTACTATGCTGACTTTTTTAGGATTTCCAAAGCAGCTATATCTCAAGAACTAATTTACGGGGTTTCATAAAACTTCAAATTCCGTTAGTCCATGATATAATATAATTCTAATTGCTTTTGGATGTAAATCTGTCAATAAGTGGCACTGCTATGTTGCTTTTTTCAAGATTTCCGCATTAGCTTTATCTCAAGAACTAATGCTCGGATATTGAAACACTTCGGATTCCGTTAATCCATGATATAATCGTTCTGCTTGCTTTTTGGCGTAAATCTGCTAATAGGTGGCGCTGCTTTTCTCATTATACACTGGTGTCCAAAAGTTAAGCATAATTGGTAATTAAGTAAGTAATGAAAGAAATATAAATCGAAATGTGGTGAAACTCCAGGTGTGTAAACAAAATAGTACGCGTCATATATTTTCGCGAAGAGTTTTCCCCGAAATCGAACAGGGGACCGTCAACAAATTGAAGAAGAACGAAGATCTTTTGGATAACTCTGTCAAAACTAATGTAGCAAAAGCGTTCAAACTGCACATTATGATTAAGTGGCTTATTGTAATGTACTGTGTTTATTTTTATAAGGATAGTATGTATACTCGTAGAGAAATTAAGGTTTTTATAAAAACAGTCCTAAGTTTTTTGCTTATAATTTGCAGAGTTCTTAATATAAAATAATGTTCTTTTCTGAAAATATGACAAACATCATGGTACACAATACCCTGTCATCAGAATTTAAAAATAATAAAAATTGTTTGACAAATGAGCAAGTTTACTAAATAATTTTTTACTGCGCATGCATGAACGCTATTAAAATTTCATTTGCATATTATGTTAGTTAAATGTGTAGAGCAACTTCTGTAAAAGTTTTAAAAACATAGCTTGAAAATTCTGAAAATTATCGTCTATAGAATCAACTCAAAGTCCGTTATTCCTAAAAGGAAGAAAAATATCAGGGGTTTTATTTAAATACCAGTTGTACGTGCAATATTGTTTAGGCACGAAACAATGGAATATGGATACAGCCCCTCATCTTTTTGCTTCATTAGGGAATAAAATATTTTGATCTCATTCAATCAACGATAATTTTCAGAATTTTTAATCTATGTTTTTGAGGCTTTTACAAAGGTTGCTCTACACATTTAACTAACATAATATGCAAATGGAATTTTAATTGCGTTCACGCATGCACCGTAAAAAATTATTTAGTAAACCTGCTCATTTGTCATACAATTTTTATTATTTTTAAATTCTGATGACAGGGTATTGTGTACCATGATGTTTGTCATATTTTTAGAAAAGAACATTATTTTATATTAAGAACTCTGCAAATTATAAGCAAATAAAAAGAATATTGCCCAGTTAAACTGATGGCATTGAGCTCACAGGCTACGCATACTAATTGTACATTACAGCCTTGTATTTTCGTTAATTCCGTTCGAAAAAAAATTAAGAAGGGGAAACAGCTCTCCCCTTTCTCCTTTTTTATACTTAATCATTGAATCTCCTAAATTATCAAGAACATGCTTTACCATAAAAAAAATCTATATCCAAAATTCAGAGCAAATCGGATAATTCTTAACAAAAACCCATTTAGCATTTATATAATTTAAGAGGAGTTATTCCCCTCTTTTATACTTAACCATTAAACTTCCAAAACAATTCAGAGATTTGAACGAAATCTGACAATTCTGCTTAAAAAATCCATTTATACAAGTTAAGGGGAGGGGCATTAGAACCCCCGTTACCCCTGTTTATACTTATTCAATGAACACCTAATAACAGCCACAGACTCGCCTCATCAGAATGATCCTATATCTAAATTTTGAACGAAAACTGTTAATTCTGCATGAAAATACCGTTTATATCAATTAAGGGGAGGGGCATGAGCCCCCCGTTCCCCCTCTTATACATATCGAATGAACTCCAAAAACTAATCAGGGAAGCGCCTTATCAGGATATACCTATATACAAAATTTCACGTGGATCCGATATTTTTATCATGAGTTATCGCGTTACGCACGAACGAACGTACGAACATACATACAGAACGGACGGGCACATAAGCTCTCAGGCTATGATAGCCTGTGAGCTAAAGAAGAATATTGCCCAGTTAAACTGATGGCATTGAGATCACAGGCTACGCATACTAATTGTACATGACAGCCTTGTATTTTCGTTAATTCCGTTCGAAAAAAAAATTAAGAAGGGGAAACAGCTCTCCCCTTTTACCTTTTTTATACTTAATCATTGAATCTCCTAAATTATCAAGAACATGCTTTACCATAAAAAAAATCTATATCCAAAATTCAGAGCAAATCGGATAATTCTTAATAAAAACCCATTTAGCATTTATATAATTTAAGAAGAGGTCTTCCCCTCTTTTATACTTAACCATTAAACTTCCAAAACTATTCAGAGATTTGAACGAAATCTGACAATTCTGCTTAAAAAATCCATTTATACAAGTTAAGGGGAGGGGCATTAGAACCCCCGTTACCCCTGTTTATACTTATTCAATGAACACCTAATAACAGCCACGGACTCGCCTCATCAGAATGATCCTATATCTAAATTTTGAACGAAAACTGTTAATTCTGCATGAAAATACAGTTTATATCAATTAAGGGGAGAGGCATGAACCCCCGTCCCCCCTGTTTATACTTATTCAATGAACACCTAATAACAGCCACGGTATCGCCTCATCAGAATGATCCTATATCTAAATTTTGAAGGAAAACTGTTAATTCTGTATGAAAATCCCGTTTATATCAATTAAGGGGAGGGGCATGAGCCCCCCGTTCCCCCTCTTATACATATCGAATGAACTCCAAAAACTAATCAGGGAAGCGCCTTATCAGGATATACCTATATACAAAGTTTCACGTGGATCCGATATTTTTATCATGAGTTATCGCGTTACGCACGAACGAACGTACGAACATACATACAGAACAGACGGGCACATAAGCTCTCAGGCTATGATAGCCTGTGAGCTAAAAACTTAGGACTGTTTTTATAAAACCTTAATTTCTCTACGAGTATACATGCTATCCTTATAAAAATAAACACAGTACATTACAATAAGCCACTTAATCATAATGTGCAGTTTGAACGCTTTTGCTACATTAGTTTTGACAGGGTTATCCAAAAGATCTTCGTTCTTTTTCAATTTGTTGACGGTCCCCTGTTCGATTTCGGTGAAAACTCTTCGCAAAAATATATGACGCGTACTATTTTGTTTACATACCTGGAGTTTCACCACATTTCGATTTATATTTCTTTCATTACTTACTTAATTACCAATTATGCTTAACTTTTGGACACCAGTGTACATGATTATTGCAAAACCTTTATCTCAAGAACTAATACACAAACTTTCTTCAAACTTCGGATTACTTAGTCCATGATATTGATTAGAGCGATTTAAATCAATTAATTTATAACACGATTATTTAATTGGTAAACTGATGATTACAGATGTAAATTTTTCAAGTGGTTGAAAAAAGTGAGAGTGTGAACGTTGATGCTATTCGAGTGAAATAGTCCTCCAGTGTTTATCCGGGATGGCTCAGTTGGAAGAGCATTGTCGGCATTAACCAATACATCCCTGGTTCGAATCCTGATTTGGACCATTTTTCACCCACTTGGAAAATGTACATCTGTTACAGCGGTTTAGTATTTCGAGTAAATTGCTCAATAGGTGGCACTTTTCTCCAGATTTTTTTTTTAATTTCTGGAATGGTTCTATCTCAAAAACTAACGCACAGATTTTCACCAAACTTCAGGTTCTGTTAGAAGTTGACATAAATTATTGCTGATTAGATTTTGATGCAATTCACCTAACCGAGGGCGCTGCTATGCTTCATTTTTCCTGAAGTATTAACACGTATGAGATAGAAGAACAATTTTGGGATTGCCACATCCGACTAGTTTTGAGTTAAATTTACTGCATTAATTCAACTTTTTTCATGTGTCACTCAAAATCTTAAATTCAGTGCAGCGCTGCAATCATATTTTAATTAAATGTCATTTCGATTATATGCTTTTTATATGATTAAAAATTTTCTTTATTACCCATTCGTTATCAACGCTTTAATGCTTTAAAACTAATCAATAACTGATCATTATCTAAGAAATTTGTTACATTTTATTTCTTTTATTTAACAACTCTTTTATGGCTATCATTAAGTCAGAATTTTTATTAATGTCATAAAGTAGAATAATCTTGATCATCTAAATCCTTTGAATGATTTTTCCTAGCCTTGAGTAATGGATTAATTGCTGAATTTTGAAAAAATGTCGGACTAATTATGTTCTTTTACATCATTTTTAAGAACAGTTATTAGATGAGTTCATAATTATATAAATACCTATAGTCGTCGTTTAGTCCGTCCGTCCATCCGTCCGCATATAACATAGAAAAAAACTACCCAATCGAATCGTTTGAAATTAAAAATATACAATTGTTGAGTCATTTCATATTTTATGGAAATTGGATGGATAGTTTAACCCGGGAGAACTCGCTATGAGAATTTCTCTCACGGTGCCCAATTCTTTTCTTTTACTTTACAGTCACTTAATATAAATTTTTTTGTTTGGCTTAGTACTTTTATTCAAAAAAGAGGTAAAGTAATCGAAATCACATTTTGAAATTTTATTAAAATGAAAAATAGCCTTAAAAATAGTCTTAAAAACGGTACGATGGTGAAAGAAAATCTCATACGCGAGTTAATTACAGGGACATTCAAAAGCATTCCATTACATTACAGCAATGGGAAAAAAACAGTTTCAAGTACATTTAAATAATCTTATACTCTTTCGAACATAATAGAACAGATATGCATCTATAAAGTTTTCTAAAAAATACATTCTATACAATCTGTGGTATAAAAAATATTTGACATTAATTTATAGGGCCACAAAAAACTATTGCATTACATAATGGTATTGGGGGAACACTGTTTGGGGTGCGTTTTATAATATTATATCATTTCACACTTATAAAATTCATATATGTTGATGAGGTTTACAACAAATTACTTCCTGTATAATAGAAAGCAAATGGTATTTACAGGAACGCACAAATGATCTCGGCCCCTATACTTTATCCGCAGTACTGTGTACTATTACACAAGGATCTGAATATTTTTAATACTCTGTTATAGTACGAACGCACCTCACTTGCTATACTTGTTGTGCAATTTCAAACTTGTTTTTATTATGTTTTAGTTTTAGCTATCAATATAATATTACAATGCTTATACAACTATTATACAGACACACATACAATAAATACAATAAAGCCAACAGGATTGAAAAATTACTCAGAGCCAGGAATCACACCCGAAAAATCTAACTAACAGGTATCCTGGGTTCGATTCCTTGCTCTGGCTAATTTTTCATTCCATTTGGTTTTATTGTATTTATTTATGTATGTCCGTATAATATTTGTATATCACCTTGTGATCTGATATGACTTTGTGTGGGGATATGTAACGGGTGTCCCAAAAATGACTGATGGATTTTAAAATTCAATAACTTGCAAACGGTGACAGCTATTAAAAAAAAATTTGCAGGAGGGTTATGCATAATGTCAGGAGTTTTTTTACCGTAATTTTTATTTTAGTTCGCATATCAAACAATAGGTGGCGCTGACGGCGACTGAAGGCCAGGTGATCAATGCTGAGTGAAGCGTCGACCTGGCCTTTAATCGCAATCAGCGCCACCTATTGTTTGATATGCGAACTAAAATAAAAAATTACGGTAAAAAACTCCTGACATTGTACATAACCCTGCTGTAAAAAAATTTTAAATAGCTGTCACCGTTTGCAAGTTATTGAATTTTAAAATCCATCCCAGTCATTTTTGGGACACCCGGTATATTTTAATATATACTGTAGATCGATGTAATAGTGAATTCTATTAGTCGTCGTCTCGTCAGCCCTATCTTACAGATGGCTGATGACTTTCCCCAATTATTTTTATTTGTGAGAAAATTCAAACTCAGATATTGGCCGGGATGGCTCAATGGATAGAGCAACTGCCTGATATGCTGTAGTTCTGAGTTTTATTACTGGCTGTGGACGATTTTCCCTTCCAGTTGGATTCATTGTATGTGTTATGCTTGCTTTGATGTATGTCAGAAATCAAGGTTTTTGAACTTAAAAAAATCGAATTTTTTTTTCTTTTATGTATTTACTGTATTCGAAAAATTTTACGCTTTTAATTAACTTAAAAATTTCGATTTCATACCGAAAATTTTCAAAGAAGAATTATTTTCATCAATGTAATCATAAAATGCATGTCAAAAAAAAAAAAAGATTAGTTATGGGATTAGAAATCTTGAAATAAAAAAAAGGATCAAATTGGCCCACTAGTATTTCTACCTCAACGATTCAGTTGCACCTATATATTTCTATACAATAAATGATTTTTACCGTGTCCAGTATCAACCGTATACGGTACATCATCTATTATTCGGACACCTATTAACCGGATCAGTCAAGGGTCATATTTTTTTCCAACTTGTCCAAAATTTTTTAAGTGAAACTTCTTTTGGTGCGGTAGGACAAGTTTAGCTCGATATTGCGAAATTTAACTGTTAAATAACTATATCCTGACCCTGAAATTGTAAAATTGCCAACGATTTCTATGCATATTTCTATGTGTAACTTTGTACCAATTTAAAAAAAAATGTTTAAAAAGTTTTAAAAAAATTCCAAACCCACCATTTGTAATATGCTGAAATGTGCATCACTACAATTGCTAGTCATAAACCGGGAATAGTGGGTGAAAGGACGTTACCAAAAAATGAAAGTTGCCCAATTATCCGGATTTTTCATTAATCGGATCGTCCTCGGTCCCGAACTTTCCGGATAATCGACGTCCCACTATACCAAGTTTGCATCACGAATTCAGAATCACCCTGTATATTATAAAAGTATGGATGAAATTGTTTGATACAACATAATAGCTTATAATCTTTGAGACATTTTTTTTTCTTTGGAAATAGCTAATAAATAAAGGTAAATTGTTTTTTCACCAGAAATCATATAGAATGATTTGTTAGTTATTTTTCTTATATGTCTTCATTTTTGCCTTTATTTTATGTCTCTTTCATCTCCTAAAACCTATTTGAGTCACTGATGATTTTCTCATTGGAATTAAGGTTATCAGTGACAGAAAGTGACAGTTAAAGGAAATAACATAATTATTTGACCTCAATAGAAATTAACGATATTAAGTGCTCATTCAATCAACTTATCGGGATAATAGTTAACCACAGATTTTTATGGAACTTAATTCATTCAAATATATATAATGTTTAAATATAGCCATAAATTATTTTTTTCAGAAAATAAAACTAGTCAGATGTGTAAATTGTAAAGCTTTCTACTATACTAATACGGGCAGCTTCATAATTGACGGAATGACATATTTTGAGTTGTAAAATAAAGTTAAGGCATTTACCCTGAAGCTATTTTCTAACAAAAATTTATCTTTAAGTTCGCAAATGACTGTTATTAATTAAAAGATTAAACAAAATATCTTAAACAATTTTTGTTACATATTTTATTCTTTCATTTTTACATAATTTCTTATTGAATGACGGAATGAAACTTTGTAAACCATGATTCTGACCTGTTACTCAAAATTAGTAACTTTTGTAATTAGGAAACCATTCAAATTTAAACTAACACATACCTTAAATATGATGTATAAGCTAAACCATGTATCAGAGCTCAAAGGATAAGTAAATATCACAGAGTGGCGATTGGTCAGGAAAAAACACAGTAAAAAAAAAAACAAATACCAGTATTTTCTTATAGAAAATACTTGTAATAATATAAAGTATTAAAATAGGTGAAATTATTTTTAACAAAATAGTGGTATTTAACCCCTTTTTTGATTGTGTTTTTCCCTGAACGCTCGCCACCCTGCATTAGCTTGACGACAATATGACAGGTTCGCTAAGATGCTTGGCAATATGACTTCGCCTTGAATCATCATGACCAATCAAATGGATATTATTATCTTGTTCATATCGAAGCTCCCTTGATGTGGCAGAACTCTCGAATGAGTACCAATATTTTTCAAAAGAAAATTTCATGGTAGGTTTTCACAGAATTTGCGGAAGAACCCTCTTCTGAACGTGTTTTCTGTGCAGTTTGCAAGAAAAATCTAAAAGGAAAAAAAATTCAAAGATAATATTGATGTACAGTTGGCAGATCATTTAGGATCCCTGAAGTGGCGATTTTTTTAGAATTACCCAGCAATAAAAAAGAGGCGTTCTGCGGTGGGTACATTGAAAACGGAAGAGTTACACAGAGGGAGCATTGGCGGCTTCTGCCAGTACACCCCTGGTTCGAATCCTGGCCCGAACTTTTGTCACCCACTTGGAAAATTTTCATCTGTTACAATTGATTTCCATATTGAAAAATCGTGTCGTAAATTAATGTAGTATAATGTCGTATGCAGCATTTTTTGCAGTTCCATACATTGACCTTCAATTTATTCTATTGAGCTGATCCATAATATCAGACCAAATAACGGGATCGTTAAGGTTATTTAGGTGAAAAAGTCCTACCATTTTCGTTCCGGGATGGCTCAGTTGGAAGAGCATTGGCGGCTTCCGCCCATACATCCCTGGTTCGAATCCTGGCCCGGACTTTCTCATCCATATAGAAGATTTACATCGGTTATAATTGATTTACCGATAGAAAAACCATGTTGTAAATTAATGTAGTATATTTCGTATGCAGCGTTTTCTGCAATTCCAAACATTGACCTTCGATTTATTTTGTTGAGCTGATCCATAGTATCAGATCAGATTGTAAGGCTATTTGTGTGAAAAAGGTTATTTGGGTGAAATTGTTCTCCAATGTTCGGGTCCGGGATGGCTCAGTTGGAAGAGCATTGGCGGTTTCAGCCATTACATCTCTGGTTCGAATTTTTTCCCCCACATGGAAAATTTACATCTCTTAGAATTGATTTACGGATTGAAACATCATGTTATAAATTAATGTAGTATAATTTCGTATGCAGCGTTCACTGCAATTCCATACATTGACCTTCGATTTATTCTGTTGAGATGATCCATAGTATTAGATCAGATTACGTGATCGTTAAGGTTATTTGGGTGAAATAGTCCTCTAGTGTTCGTGTCCGGGATGACTTAGTTGGAAGAGCATTGGCGGCTTCAGCCAATACATCCCTGGTTCGAATCCTGGTCCGGATATTTTTTCACCGACTTGGAAAATTTTCATCTGTTTTAATTGATTTACGATTACAAAATGATGTTGTAATTTAATGTAGTATAATTTAGCATGCAGCGTTTTCTGCAGTTCCAAACATTGACCTTCGATTTATTTTGTTGAGCTGATCCACGGTATCAGACCAGATTTTAAGGTTATTTGTGTGAAATAGTTCTCCAGTGTTCGAGTCCGCGATGTCTCAGTTGGAAGAGTGTTGTCGTTTTCAGCCATTACCTCTCTGGTTCGAATCCTGGTCCAGATTTTTTCCCCCACATGGAAAATTTACATCTCTTATAATTGATCTACCGATTGAAAAATCATTTGTAAATTAATGTAGTATAATTTCGTATGCAGCGTTTTCTGCAGTTCCATACATTGACCTTCGATTTATACTGTTGAGATGATCCATAGTATTAGATCAGATTACGTGATCGTTAAGGTTATTTGGGTGAAATAGTCCTCTAGTGTTCGTGTCCGGGATGACTTAGTTGGAAGAGCATTGGCGGCTTCAGCCAATACATCCCTGGTTCGAATCCTGGTCCGGACATTTTTTTCACCGACTTGGAAAATTTTCATCTGTTTTAATTGATTTACGATTGAAAAATCGTGTTGTAATTTAATGTAGTATAATTTAGCGTGCAGCGTATTCTGCAGTTCCATAACCTTTATATATTCTATTGAGGTGATCCAGAGTATGTGATCGAAAGGTTATTTAGGTAAAAAAATCCTCTAGTGTTCGTGTCCGGAATGGCTCAGTTGGAAGAGAATTGGCGGCTTCAGCCAATACATCTCTGGTTTGAATACTACACTGTAAAAAAAAATTCAAGAGGTTACTGAAAATTTTTTAGTAAATTTGTATTCCACAGAATTTTTTAGTAACCATTACAAACTTTTTTTTTTTTGGAAGTGAAACAAGCATTTCTTTTGTAAACTAAACAAAAGAATTTTTTGTAAAACTAATTTAAAAATTTTTAGTATGAGCCACCAAGTAAATTTTAGTAATAGCTCCAAAATTATTTTTAATAACCATTACGTGGGTCCGAAGTGTAGGAGTTTCCTTTGAGCTGCATCGAGACTTCGGAAGCAGAAGATTTTCGGCAAAACCGCAATAGATAGCAGCACCAAACATTGCTACTGCTCCGACAGTATGTTCATAATCCTTTTATTAACGAGTACTTGCACTACATACATTCGGGGCGTATTTGGCAGTGGCCAGTATCGAACCCGGGACTTTTTAGCCTGGAGTCCGTTACTATAACCACTATGCTATCAAGGCCACACCAAATGAGTTTTAGTAATAGCTATTAAAAATATAAAATTATTAACTCTATTCGTTGCTAACTTTTTTCTAGTAATTCTTACAGATTTTCTTGTAACCGACTAAGATTACTAAATATTTTTTAGTAATTACAAGGATCACTAAAGTTTTTTTAGTAGATCGACACTTTTTTTTTTACAGTGTAGCCCGGACTCTTTTACACCCTCATGGAAAATTTACATCAATTATACAGAGATAAGTGAAAAATGATTGTGTTTTGTTCTTCAAGATGTAATCAGGCAGATATCAGAAAAGATTTATCTTTAAACCGTGAAATAAGAATTTTTATTTAATGTCATTCAATGAATGCATTTTAAAAGAATTATTATCACACAAAAAAATAATTTTTAGCACTTAAAATTTTACTGACCACTTAAATGAATTATCGTTGGAAGGATATTATTTTAAACGATAAATTTCATGAAATGATATAAAATTAATGGATGGAGAAAATTGATTACCATTACTTACACTGTCAAATCATTTTTCAAAACTGATATATAGATTTTCCATGTAGTAAATTAAATGCATTTAAGTATAACAATTGTAGTTCTTATTTTGGTCTTGCAAATATATATATTTAAGTATTTAATGAATCTTTATTTTGATTGCTTTACATTACTATTCTTATGTAATCTGCATATGAGTTGTTGCATATAAAATCTAAAGATGCCCATTTTTATATCTTTCATTGTTACCTTTATATACATTTTTAAAAACAAGGAATTGATAATTATAGGAGAAAATGAAGCTTGCTGCAACAGACAAACAAAATATAAAAAATAGCAATAAGACCGAACTAAAATAGCTGGCAATATCAAAATTTCCTTTTATCTTATACTTATCAATATTTACTGAAATATGTGCAGCATAGCAGCACAGCCGGTTATATGATTTACACCAAAATCTCGTGAGCAACAACTTGTGTCAACTTCTAACAGAATTTGAAGTTTGATGAAAATCCATGTGTCAGTTTCTAAGTAGAAGCTATATCGGCAATCTTAAGAAATTCTGCATAACTGCATCATCTACTAGGCGTTGTACACCAAAACCTAATCAGGATCAGTTTTTATCAGGTGAAACTGAATCTGAAGTTTCATGAAAATCACAGCATTAGTTTAGAGCTATTGCGATAATCATAAATAATGCAGCATAACAGCTCTACCTGTTAAGTGATTTGCACCAAAAATGTAATCAGCACTAAACTGTATCAAGAGTTAATAGAATCTGAATTTTTATGAAAATCCGTGAATTACTTCTTGAAATAGATCTATTGTGGAAATCGTGAATGATACAACATAGCAGCGCCTTTTGTTGAACGATATACATCAAACGCTAATCAGCTCCATTTTTTATCAAGGTCTAACTGAAATTTAGTACAATAGTTCTTGAGATAGAGTGCCGATAAAATTTCTGTCACGCATAAACACACAGTGTGATAGACAGAAGACAGACAGAACTTTTCTAGAAATCTTCAAATCGTGTTCAGGACTTTATAAAACATATAAATGCATCGAAAATGGGAAGTTGAAATTTTTCGCGAATCTCACACTTTCTTCGTGTAAGGGTAGAAGAAAGCAACAAAAAATATATAATTGTAGAAGAGAATGTAGCTTGCTGCAAAGTAAAAATATATATATAAAAGAAAAATGACAATAAGACCGAAACAAAAAATTCGTAGGGGTTACGCAAACAACCAATCCGAAAAATAAAAACAGGATTAGGCTAGTATACAGGATTACGCCAGCAATCAGTGGCATAGCCCTTATTAAGGAGACAACAATAACCCTTAAGAGTTTCAACTTTTCGGGAGAATTTTAAGAACACATATGCTGTAACATATTTAAAATAAAAAGATATTATATATTGAAATAAAAAAGATTATTCAAGACAATCGCAGAATTAAGAATAGACAAGTATTGAATTAAAGGTGCTTTAAGGTAGCCTATAAAAATAATATAAGCTATTTATATTTTTGGAAGTAATATTTGATAATGTGAAAATACTTTAATTTAAATTTTTTAAACATTTTTTGTACAACAATTTATGTACATATTTGTTAATTATTTCAATAGAAATAAAGTCCAGAAATTACAAAATAAATAAATAAATAAATAAATAAATAAATAAAATTTAAAAAAATTTAAAAAAAATAAAAAAAAAACTAAGCGAATTTCGAAATTTTTTGAAAATTCTTTTGTGTCCGTTTAGACAATATTAAATGAAGAGAATGTTAGGCACAATAATTGTTGTAGATACCATGTTTTAAACTTTATTGTTGTAATTTCCGAGTATAAGACGACTCCTATATAAAACCAATGCACGTCTTTTCCGAAAAAAATTGTACAACATCGGAAACTCGTATATAAGCAGATGATAACAATGGTGATGAAATAGTCAGTGAAAGAAAACTTGGTGCTTTTTTTAGCGCAGATAATAGAAAAAAAATTGCGCTCGCCGAAATCATTGATTTCTCTACTTTTGTCCTGATTGCGCTGTCAAATCTGTTTAATTGGGTTATGATCATACTTTTATGATTTGCTCGCTCAAAAAAAAAAACCAAATATCTCACTTTTGGCTTAAATTATCACAAAAAATGGTCTCTTTATCTTTCAAATAATGCTTCATCAATAATGCGATAACCTGGGATGCTCCAATTTTAGAGAAAACGGCGATTACTATGATGATGAGTTAGACAATGTCGAAAATTATACTGATGTACCAATGATAAAAAGCAGTTTTAAAGAGTTCCTTCAAAATAAATTGATTATCTGAAGCTTTCTTCAGGTTTAAATTCTCTGGGTAATAGTCAGATTTATGAATCGCGAGAATATCTTATATTTGATTACAAAAATGTCATCAATATAGCTGAAAGGTTTAAAATATCTGTGTATAGAAGCATTTTTGTGTGTATAGTGTTCAAAAGATAAATATTAATGATGATAAAATTAGAGCTCCCTCCCACCACTACCACACTGTAAAAAAAGGGTCGATCTACTAAAAAAATTTTAGTGATCCTTGTAATTACTAAATTTTTTTTTGTAATCTTACTCGGTTACAAGGAATCTGTAAGAATTACTAGAAAAAAGCTAGCAACGAATAAGAGTTAATAGTTTTACACTTTTAATAGCTATTACTAAAACTCACTTGGTGTGGCCGTGATAACATAGTGGTCATAGCACCGAACTCCAGGCTGAAAGTACCCGGGTTCAATGCTGGACGCCACCAAATATGCACCGAATGTATGCAATGTAAGTACTCGTTAAATAAAGGGATTATGAAAATCCTGTCGTAGCAGTTACCATGGGTAATAATCTCTGGGCTTTCCCTCCCCTTTAGAAACATGTCAAAATGGAGCAGGTAGCAATGTTTGGTGCTGCCATCTATAGCAGTTTTCCCGAAAATCTTCCGCTTCAGAAGTCTGTTTTTTTACCCACTGGATGCAGCTCGAAAGAAGCTCCTGCCCTTCGGGCACACGTAATGGTTACTAAAATTAATTTTGGAGCTATTGCTAAATTTTGCTTAGTGGCTAATGCTAAAAAGTTTTAAGTTATTTATACAAAAAATTATTTTGTTCAGTTTACAAAAGAAATGTTTTGTTTTCACTTGCAAAAAAAAGTTTGTAATGGTTACTAAAAAATTCTGTGGAATACAATTTACTAAAAAATTTTTAGTAACCTCTTGAATTTTTTTTTTTTTTTTTTTTTTTTTTTTTTTTTTTTACAGTGCACCATTGGAATGTCATAAATCTGTTTATAAATCCGTGAACCCTCATATAAATAGTTTTCACTTACAACGAAATTAAAAATATTCGATATTTCGATATTTAAATTTGTATAGTTCATTTTCGTAAAAAGATTTGGATAATGAATAAAGTATTGGTAACTTTTTTACATTGGTAAAGAATTGACTATTAAAATGTTTATAGAAATTAAGTATTTTTAAAGGTTTTTCTTTTATATTTACTATCTTCTTTTTTTCCATTTTAGAATATCAATTTTTGAAATTTTCCCATACTCGTGAATAAGCCAAAACCCTCTTTGGGGCCAAAATATGCAAAAAATTCTGCGCATGAACACGGAAATATACTGTAATTTTCATACGTGATATTATGCAATGGAACTATTATTTAATTGAAAAAAATGCAATTTTTAATTAATATGTAGTACAATGTCACACATCTGATATATTTATCACTCATTAGCTATAAGTTAATGGGATTTTATAAGGTTAAATGAAAAATAAATGAAACAGATTTATCTTTTCCCAGACATCGCTAAAAAGAGAAAAGAAATACCATCTTCTATAACATAATTCTTATAGAAGTATTTATACTTCATAGTTTATTTGCGGATTAATCCATTTTCGTCCACGGAAAGAAAAAAAAAGTTTTATTTGTGCCCCAGCTGACTTCCTTATCGGAAAAAGATTAAACATGGTTGGAAAATAAAATGCTGCAGCATTCCTTTTAAGAATTCTTGTCTGGATAAAAAATTATGTTGTTTAACATAATATTTCGTGAGCTGATGAGAAAAATAGTCAGTCAAGAATACTCTTTATTTGCTGTAGTCAAAAACCAACTCTCTGTAATAGCTTTCGGGAAAAAAAAATTCTATTGATAGAAAAAAGAGAAAATAGAATCTGAAAATAAATATAGTTGGTCACGCAAATTCCGTGGGTTTTTTTTCCATGTGTCTACATCCTACACATGCGCAACATACCCCAATTCCTTCTTTAGAAGCTTAATTTATTAAATATTTTAATTAGAGTAACATTTATTGTTACTACACTGTAAAAAAAATCTGGAGACCTACAAAACTAGTTTTTGTATAACTACAGAAATCTGCATGCTTACTAAAATTTCATCTATAAGCAGGGTATAATATTATCTCTCGCATAGTACGAATACATGAAATATTCTAGTTTCACCTGTCAGCCAATCAAAAAGATTTTTATTGATGACGTAATGCGTATTCATCCAGCAACAGAAGCGTGAAAGGCATCCATGTTGAATCCAATGTTGATAAGGATTTCAAGTTAGGTTGTAAGTAAATATTTCTTATTTATGAACTAATTTTGTTATATTTTTGTTTTACTTGATTCATAGTTATTAACACAGTAAGGGCTGTTTCAGTTTGATTTAAAATGTAACATCACTTAGCCAGGTATTGATGGCTACTTTTCCTATTTATATCTGAGAGCTAAATATTTATCATCCATCAAATGACTTTTATTTACGTCGGTATTGATAATATTTGTGCAGTTTCTCAAATGTCAGTTCTCAAGGTATATTTTGAAATTCTATTAAACTTTCAGCCTGCAGTATTGTTTCTTTCATATTTGTAACGAAATTACTATAAGTAATATATCAAGTCGTTTCGGAGAGTTTAAGAATACTACTAAAAATACAAAACAGTTGGAAATACAAAAGTTAAAAACTCAAAATTCTGTAGTGGCTTTGCTACAATGTTTAAGTTGAATGAAAAGATTACACAATTACATTTTGGAAAACTTTATATTTTTTTTAAGTTAGCTATTGTATAAAATATAATAACTACTTAATTAATATAAGCTATTAAACTACCTTTTCCTTTTCTAATTGTTTAATATGGAACGTAGGTGTATTGATGTTTAAAAGTAGGTGGGTGAGGAAAGAGTAGGGAGGAATGGGACTGTGGGAGGAATGGGACAATAAGATTTCCTCTTTATTTCACATTTTTACCATTTCATCCAATGGTACAAGATGAAGTAATAGTAGCCAAATTTTCAGTTGAAAAAAGTTCTGATCTGTATAAGTTTGCAATTGTGTAAAGCAAAAGATTGTTTCAGGAATCAAAAGTAAATTTGCTTCATATGCTTTTTATATTTTTTGCTCATTAGCGACTCGTTTATGCACAGCTGTGATACTTTTCCTCCACGTTAGACTATTTGAGTCTTATAGGTTTGTTTTATTACTGTCTCATATCTCCTTGTCAGTGGAGAAGTATGGGAACTATTTAGAAACTTACAATTTCTTTAATTATAAAATACCTTTTTCATGTTATGTTTATGTATTGTTCAGGGAGATTAAAAAGTGTTTAACCTTGCACTCTATAAATTGAAATTTTAGTTTTTGTGTCAAACAAAGTTTATTTTCTGTAAAAAGTGTCCCACACCACTCCATTCTCCCCTATAGCTACCTACTTTTAATAACCAATATTCTTGTTTCATGAAACGCTTTTGTTTGAATCTTAATCCTTAACTCCAGTTAAATTTCACCGACCACTGCAATATTCAGTTTTGACAGTATTTGTCAGGTACCCTTTATACAACCCAAAAATCTATTTTTCAAATAGTTTCCAAGTAAATATGATTTTTAGTAACGTTAAAATAAAATGCATACAAAAATGCCCATTAGAAGAGAAATTATGTCTAATACACTTTAAGCTTTTCATACATGATCAACGGGTGATTTAATATTTTAACACGAAGTAACTTGCAAAAACAATTACATCAACAGTTGGATGATTTCAACTTTTAGAGCATGTACAGTAGGTAGGGGGGGGGGAGATATGCACTTCCTTAAATTTTTATTTTTAATGAACACATTGGTCTAAACTTGTGTAACGAATGATTAAAATATTATATTAGGACTTTAGGCATGGGTCACGATCAATCAATATGTAGCCAAATTGTAATTTTCAAAAAGCATTGTTTTGCATATCTTTGCCCCATCGGTAGGGTAAAAGAACTCAGTAATGAGGCAAAGTGCGCAGTGCGTATTTCTCTCGAGAGCCCATTTCTCCTGAAACGAATGTGTTATGTAAAAGCATTAATAAACTTCTCTAGTATTTTTATAGTCAAACTGAAAATTATAAATTAAACCTAAAAAATAGCAATCTGGGTGATGGTAAATAGCAGTTAACCTCTAACTGTTCAGACAAAAATTGTTCCAAAAATAATATGATCGGTACTCGAGACCGCTTGATCGTAGAATGAAGAAAAGTGTTGATTGACTCATAAAATTATATGTATGCACTAGACTTTATGTAAAAACCTATTATAATAAAAACGCTTTCATTTAGAAGTCTCTAACAATTCTACTAAGAAAACAAACGAATCAAAATTAAACTATAACGAGAGTTCTTTAACTGAAAATTACAAGCTAAATTGTGAAAACTAAATATAGAAGCTATCTTTGAGGCCGTTAACAGGAGTTAAGGGTCAAGACTTAACAGAAAAATATATCATGAAACAAGAATATTGGTTTTTAAAAGTTAAGTAGATACTTAGGTTTTATGTTAAAAAAAAATAGAAAAAGGGGAAAAAAGTTAACTAGCTTATTTTGGTTAAATAGCTATTATATTTTATACAAAAACAGCAAAGAAAAAAAATAGTGTATAGAGCTTTCAACTACGTAATTGTAAAAATCTTTGAAACTTGTGTGCATTTTTGAGCCAAGACAAATGCATACATTTACCCCATTTTGTAGTATTTTGCTTAACCGGCTACCTTTAATTTTAAACAAATGCGATCAAGGTTATCTACAAGATATATAGAAGCTAAGAGCTGCATTTTTTGGATTTGTAAAAATTCAAGATATTATCGGCAAACAAATAAAGTGAAATTTTAAAAATACTAGATCAAAATTCGAAAATTTAAACTTGTCTCATTTTTTCGGCATGAAGTGTTACTTTTTTGATATGATTTTAATACACAATTACTACACATGTAATCAAACTGCTACGTGGCGGTCATGATTGTACAAACATCGTTTCATGTTAAATCAGCCAGTGCGAGATGGGGGCGGGTGAAAATAGGTACTAAGGATGAGCTCCAGTGTATTTCTTCTATAATCTTCTGTAGGGGAGAGTGAGGAGTAATGGGATATTTTCATAAAATAAGAAAATCAACTTTGTTTGACACAAAAATTTAAATTTATAGAATGCAAATTAAAGCACTTTCTAATGTCCTTGAACAATATAGAAACATAATTTGCAGAAACTATTTTATAATTAAAGAAATTGTAAGTTTTAAAATGTGACCAATACTTCCCTACTATTAGGGGAGGTATGGGGCACCCCTAAAACGAAGCCATAAGCCACAAATAGTCTAGTGTCAGGTAGATATACAAAATAAGAAAGATTGGAGATTTTTAATAACAGTTTCACAACATCAAATAACAGTACCTTCATCAATAAGAGGAAAATTCATATTGTGATCAGAGGTCACCTAAAAATTTACCAGTTCAATTCATTTACAACTTGAAGGAAATTAATATATTTATAATGTTATAATTAATATACTACCCACTAAAAATATTTGCATGTTAGTAATTTACATCAATCTTATTAAAAAGAAGGAATTAGACATATCTTTTTTCTCCTACTCTTTTTTATTTGCAACTTCTTGCATAAACAAAAAAAGCTGCTTTTTGGCATTGTTTAAATTATGCATAACATACAGTATAATGTTCGATAAATAAAGACATTATTATATCTACTCATAATCAAGTCATTAATAGGCGAAAATCTTAAAGTATATGAAGAAAATTTACATTTGATTCTTGAAATTATCTTTTTCTTTATACGATTGCAAGCTTATGTTGATCAGCACTTTTTCAACTGAAGATTGGCGTACCATTGGTTTATTTAGTGTGTGATTTATGAAATATTTAGAATGATACATGAAGAGGGGCCTACTGTCCAATTGTTCTCACTGTCCCATTCCACCCCACTCTCCCCTTTAGAAATTGTTAAAAGTGTTGTGATGTGTTTTCTCATATTTTGCGAATAAACTTTGTGTTTTCTTCGAAAAAGAAGCGTTTTATGCTAAAGTTTTAATTTTGATAACCTAGGATTAAACATGAAAAATTAAGTGCAAAACCTAAAGGAATATGACAATCGTAAATTCTTTTGTGAGTTCTTGTAAATAAACAGTTATATACACCTTTTTTAATACCAAACATATCATAATAAGCTTGGATAGCATAATCGGACTTTGTTCCAGGATTATTGTAACTATGGGGCTTGGCAAATATAACGTTATCATTTTAGGAAGGAAGGGGGGAGGGGTCTGGCACACGATATCGTAAGATATTTCTACGGGGAGGAGTGTGGTCTTTTTGATGTCAATATCACTTTTTCATCCAACAAAAATTTTCTCTTTTTATTTGTAACAATCTTTGTTTCAAAATAGCATGTTATCTCTTTTGAGTCTGTTATCTATAATTATGAAAATATAAAGTTATTATTAAAATCGCTAAATTATAAAATTATCTAATTTTGAAATGAAGAATACCTCCACGTTTTGCATCCATATTCTTCTGTCATATGTATGCATATATAATCATGGTTCGAGAAATTATATGTGAAGAATATTTGTATTGAAGCTTTTGTTCACTAACAAATAAATGAAAGCGAAAGAATGTTTTCCTCTTACTTTGTAGATTAGAATTTCTATCCCCCTTCCCCATTTTCCGTGCAGGAAAAGTGCAATAAGACAATATTACTGTTGAATGCTTTATCTAAAAAAACACTATTATAAAATACTTTCTAATGGTAACTACTTTTTAAAAGTGTTTTTCGATAGAAAGTAATGTTTAATTACTTCTCTTCATTTAAATAAATAAATATGCTAAATATAAATGTAACCAGTTTTGTTTATCACTCCAAAAAAGAAATAAATTCTGAAAAAAGAAAAAAATCCGTATTGATAACTTTATCATTATAAGGGTGGTGGTGGTGGAGCGGGGGGGGGGATTCGAGAGATAGTGTATGATATGGAAATTGGAGAGTCCAAAACTTCCAAAAAGCTGATAACGTTATATATGCATAACCCCTATGTTGAAATATATTCTTATTTTATGTCAATTTGTATTTTCATTTTGAACTTTTTTTTAATTTAGATCCGCCGAAAAATAATAAGAATTGTTATGAGTGATGTATAGAAACATTTAAGCAGAGAAATTTAGAAAACAATTGCTAGAAGAAACTGACAATCAAACTAATTAACTACTCACGGAATTCAACTGATCCTTGCAAATTTTAAAGAATAATCATCCTACTTCTTAGAAGATGTAAGTATGTTTTTTTTCTATGACATGCATTTCAATTATCTTTCAAAATACCCTTTTAGCATATTAGCAAGCAACTAATTATCTTCTGTGTGATATATATATATATTAATGGATTATACTCAGACTATATTTTGTACTATTATTTTAAAGATAAATACCATTCTGTATAAATTTTAATGATTCATTATTTTATTTTGAATATAAAAAATTTTAATCCAATTACTTATCAGTGATTAAATGGTGTTTTCAATCAGATGATTTTTTTAAATAGTTGATTAAAATCATAATTTTTATAAATGTTAAAAATTAGATAAAGTATAAAAATTTAAAATGGACATAATTTCAAAAGTTTCTGTGGATATTTTGCTTTATGAATGAACAATACAAAACGTGCTATAAATAATTTCCCAGCTAAATTATTCCTTAGACTTGTAAAATATTAAATAAAATAGTTTTGTAAAACGAAATAATTTATCTGGCATAAAATCATTTCAGTTAAAACTGGTACTTAAATCTAACAAAATGTGCTGTATCGTAATTTATTTAACTAATAAAGTCATTCATATTTTTTATAAAATAAGCATAGCAAGTATATATTAAATTTATCCAAGTAAAAAAAAGGTACGTCTTGGCAGAATGTTATTTTCTCAGCCTGCTTTTGCAATTACAAATTTATAGCAAATTGGGATTAATGGAAATTAAAGTGATAGTTAATCAAAAACTTTATTAAAGAAATATATAAGAGAAAAAGAACTAATTGGTATAAAAATTTTAAATATAAAAAAAACCTCTACGGTTGCGTTTGAATGCATGTTTTTATCAAAAAATATTTTGTGTACAAGTTTACATTTAAGCAATTAGCATCATTTTTTCTAAATACAAATGCAAAACGGTCTGAAAGATTTTTCATTGTTATTTGTGATACTAACTAATGAAATTTTACTTAAGTGCACTTTTTATTAGTTCTGTAATTTACTTATTGGTCGCTCTAGGTCATATTGAAGCTTTGCAACAACCTGCTTCTTTTAAAATTGTCAAAATTTACTTTGATTAGAAAAAAAATAGGGAAATTCACCTTTTGTAGTAACCAGAGATCATTTAACAAGAATTTCTTACATTATGCATTATTTCTAAATCTGTGTGCCCAACACTTTATAAAAATATAGAACTTTATTTAGAAAAAACAGGATTTTGATAAATCATGTTGTCTTTTTTGTAAATTATTAACATTAAAAGCTAATATTACCTTATTTTTTATATAAAAATATTATGTACTTTTTTCTTATTTTATTAATAAAGATATTGCAAATTTATTTTCTCAAGAAACAATGTCTTTTGTTAAAAACTAGTGCCTTTTTGGGGGAATGGCTACATGGCTACGTTTTTTTTTTTTGTAGAATGAATACTAAATTATTATTTTAGCAATTAAAATATAAATATAAGTATTGTTTTCTTAGATAATAAATTCATAATTAATTTTATATACAGTTTTAAAAATTTTATGATAAATGCAGTCAATAATTTTAATGTATGTAAATATTAGTTGTATTTAATATGGTTTTACATAATTATTACAAAATATTTTTATATATAACATTGTATACTACTGACTAATGTAAATGATAGCAGTTTTTAGCTCACGGGCTATCATAGCCTGAGAGCTTATGTGCCCGTCTGTTCTGTATGTATGTTCATACGTTCGTTCGTGCGTAACGCGATAACCCATGATAAAAATATCGGATCCACTTGAAATTTTGTATATAGGTATATCCTGATAAGGCGCTTCCCTGATTAGTTTTTGGAGTTCTTTCGATATGTATAACAGGGGGAACGGTGGGCTCATGCCTCTGCCCTTAATTGTTAGAAACGGGATTTTCATGCAGAATTAAGTTTTCATTCAAAATTTAGATATAGGATCATTCTGATGAGGCGATTCCGTGACTGTTATTAGGTTTTCATTGAATAAGTATAAACAGGGGGAACGGGGGGGCTCATGCCCCTCCCCTTAATTGATATAAACGGGATTTTCATACAGAATTAAGTTTTCCTTCAAGATTTAGATATAGGTTCATTCTGATGAGGCGATACCGTGGCTGTTATTAGGTGTTCATTGAATAAGTATAAACAGGGTGAGCGGGGGGCTCATGCCCCTCCCTTTAATTGATATAAACGGGATTTTCATGCAGAATTAACAGTTTTCGTTCAAAATTTAGATATCGGAAAATTCTGATGAGGCGAGTCCGTGGCTGTTATTAGGTGTTCATTGAATAAGTATAAACAGGGGAAACGGGAACTCTAATGCCCCTCCCCTTAACTTGTATAAATGTATTTTTCAAGCAGACTTGTCAGATTTCGTTCAAATATCTGAATAGTTTTGGAAGTTTAATGGTTAAGTATAAAAGAGAGGAATAACTCTTCTTAAATTATATAAATGCTAAATGGGTTTTTATTAAGAATTATCCGATTTGCTCTGAATTTTAGATATGGATTTTTATATGATAAAGCATGTCCTTGATAATTTAGGAGGTTCAATGATTAAGTATAAAAAAGGAAAAAGGGGAGAGCTGTTTCCCCTTCTTAATGTTTTTTTCGAACGGAATTAACGAAAATACAAGGCTGTAATCTACAATTAGTATGCGTAGCCTGTGAGCTCAATGCCGTCAGTTTAACTGGGCAATATTCTTTTTATTATAATTATTGTAATCACTAAAAATTATAATGAAAGTTTTAAAACATGTTTTTTGTTAGCAATTAGGGATTTAATACTTTTGGGAACCTAATTGTTTCTGGTTTTTACTTCTGGAGGGGGAGGGGATCATAAAAATCAGATTTTTTTAATGTAAAAAAAACATGATTCTTTAACCATATTTTTCACCAAGAAAAGGTGCAAGCTGAATTTTGTTTGCACTCTCTTAAAGTTTTGGGCGGTTTTCTTGCTAAGAAATTCATTTAAAATCTGGAAAAAAAAAAAAAAAAAAAAAAAAAAAAAAAAAAAAACACTTCCGTGGCATAAATATATTATTGAACTACATTTAATTTAGATAATGCGATTAGAAATTACTTCTGGCATTTGCTTTACAAAACATGCCTATAAGCACTATCTCTTGAATAAGAAGGTATATTGTGTCCGAGTATTGTCTAATTATTTTGACATGCTGTCAAAAGACAATAACACTCAGAAATGTTGGGGAATTTTCTAATTCACAATTTCAATATCGTGAATGCCTTCAGGACATTCTTTTTGTGCCAGTTGAGCAGTTTTAATGCAACATATGTAGCATTCATAAAGCATATTTAATATTTCTTATGTGTTATTGTACCATGTACCGACAGATTTTATATTTTTATTTAATAAATGACAAGCATGTCAAAATTTTTAAAATACGACTTTTTCGTTATCATATGGTTCTACAATTACATTTTGTATGAAATTATAGTTGAATAATGACAGTAATTTACGATTTCTTAATGTTATATCAGCATATTGACTTTTCTATAATAGTATATTTATTTAACTTTTTATGTTAACATTCAGTTTTCTTCTTTAGGTGCAGGAGGAAACACAAATTAGAATTAAATATATTGTGAGCCTTCTTTACAGTGAAGATTCAGTTAAGTCAGATGAGGAACCAGAAGCACTACTCCCACATCCAATTGTGGGATACTCAACAATTATATGTAAAGGAATTGAAAAATAAGAGCCAAGTTCTCATAGGAGAATTAGATTTTTTGATGCTGCGTTTTGTTTATTTCGTATTATTTCGTATTTTATTTAATTCATGTGTTATTCAGTATTCAACACTGAGTTTAAAATGCATGCTTCTTTGCAGATATTACTGACTGTATTCATGCATGAGGAATTCCAATTACATAACTATACAAATTATGTAAGATTTGTAAAATGTGTCACATTAAAAAAATGTTTACAAATATGTTATTGTAATGAATGCATTAATTTGTTGTTTAGAAATAAAATTTATTCACATTTCAATGTATCTTGTCATTTAATGATATTACACTTATTAGTTGTACAAGTATGCATGAAGCATTTATAATAAACTGGCAGCTCATAATGCTTTCTAAAGAAATATAGCTTCCTTTTTGTTTCCATTTATTTTCTTCTTTCAGAAAATGTCTTTAGACATCTCTATCATCAAATACTACTACGTACTTAAAAATGTGAAATCAGCTCACAATTATAGTTGATATGTCCAAGATGCATTTTTGAATAAATTCATATCGTTCAATCGCAAGAAAAGTGACAAATCTCGCACAAATTCATTTTGAATATTATTCCACTAATAGTTGTGTTATAGGTGCGACTTACTACACAAACATTTTCATACGTGTAGATATGCAGAAAATTACTTTCTAATGCTATATGTCCATTTATGACAACATAGGAGAGGTGGTTTGTGTGGGGAGGTAAAACTGCCCAACCTTCCAAACCTCATTATACAACTTCATTTTTAAGTGTTTTATGCTTTTATGCACGTTTACTTTCCTGCGATCAGATTTAAATGCTATAATTTCATGTTACAAAAAAAAAGAAAAAAAAAGCAAACTTCTCTTTTGCCTATGTGAAATTTTATTTTCGTCCAGATGTGACCTTTTCTTGTGGGTGAACGATATGTTAAGGTGTGTATATCATCTCTGTTGTATATGTAACAATTTTAGTTAGAGATTCTACTTGGATTCTACTATTTCTTATTGAAGTAACCACAGTAGAATCATACTAAATTCCCACATCCATCTTTATGTATCTTTAAGCAAATTTAGAGTTTGAAAAGTGTGACCTATCAATAATTTAATTTTTCTTTTTAATATTTAAATTTGAAACATACCTCACAAGAAGATAAAGTATTAAAAAATGTGTTGTGTACGTTAATGGAGTATAAGTCTAAAAAAGAGACATATCAAAGGAAGAAGAATCCTATTGATCGCTGATAACTGTATAGCGCATTCATAAAAAAAAAGAATAAAAGGTACAAAAAAAAAAAAAAAAAAAAAAATTCCTTGAATGAGAAATTCAAGGTAAGAAATTAATTTTTTTCAGATGTTACAAATGTTTTTCTGACATAGAATCAGTTACTGTGCAGTGTTTCAAATATATAGAAGATACTTGTTAATAAAATTCTTATCAGTTGAGAATTTAAAGAAACTACGTAAAGAAAATGTCAAAAAAAGAAAAAAATTGCAAGACTACTGTATTTCTACTTCTAATTTATAAGCCTATTTATACATGGTTCGTACGCATCAGGGGATGCCTGGGATTTTAGGTGGTTTTTCACCAGAAAATTCGCAAAGTACTGATTTCTATATCTAATAATTGAATTTTCCCCATTAAAAAAAGGCAAATATTACTTTACATTCTGGTTCAATATCCTTGAAGCGTACGAACCCTGTTATAGAAAACGAACAGAAAGCATTTCTAATTATATACAGGTTTTCAAATCATGTATAGTATTATATGAGGCACAGTGCTTATTTATAAATACGGAGTGTAGTCCTTAAAGGTTGTAAATTTTATTTGCCTCAGTTACATCGAAATTCTATTTAAATGTGAAATATTTTTTATAAACTTACTAATGGTACTTTATTTAAATTGTTTCTTTTGGACTTCTTTTTTTTAAATTTAACTGAAAACTGTTATACTTATCTGCTCATTTAGCTCCATTGCTATAATGTTAATTTTAAATCGATATTATTATCCTATTTAAATACATAAAATGAAATTTTTGTCAGATTTCTCATGCATAACATACAAATATTCATGGAAATTGCTGTGGTAATACTGAAACACATGTCGGGCCATATTGCTTATTTTGCATCAAAATATTTTGATACATGACGAAAACACCTCTCAAGGTATTTTTAAAAAGTAAAAATTCAACTTCATATTGAAAGAATACCGTAACAACAACTCTAATCAATATAACTTTTAGTTAAAAAATGGAATACAACTATAAACCATTATTAAGCCACTGCAAAAATTTTATAGTTGCATATAACTTTTGATAAGTATAAATAAAATGTTAGATAAAATAAAATAATAAATAACAAATTACTGCATTGACTCTTGCAAAATTGCAAAGAATTTTTCCTGCGTGAGTACAAAAACTGCTTTAAATACACTACCGAAAAGACAGATTTGAATACTAAGAATTTTTCTGACGGTACCTTAATAAAGTTACCAGAAATATTTTGCTAAATTACATAAAAATTTTTGGGTGCAATACTAAAAAAATTGCTGTAAATATACTGTAAAATCTGTCTCAAATTTGCAAAAAAATTCCTAGTAAATACACTAAAAAATTCTTTGTAAGTTTACTAAAAAATATTAGAAAATTCGCAAAATATTGTTTAGTAAACGCACTAAACAATAGTTAGTACGTTTACTAAATAATACGTAGTGAATTTTCGAAAAATTCTTTAATAAATTCCCAAAACAATAGCTAGTTACTTTATTGAACATTATTTAGTAAGTTTACCAAAACTAATTTGAGAAATATCCTTAAAAATCGTTCATAAATTTACTAAACAACATTTAGTAAATGTAAAAAATTCTTTGGTAAGCTTCCTAAATGATCGTTAGTAAGTTTACTAAATAATGTTTAGTAAATTTTCAGAAGATTTATTAGAAAACGCCCTAAAAATCATTAGTATGTTTACTAAACAATATTTAGTAACGCTTACTAAAGCAACTTTTGTAATCTTACATGATTTTCTTTTGTTGCGGTTACATAAAAAGTTCTAGGCATCCCAGTTTCCTAGAAAATGTTTAGTAACCTTACAGATTTTTTTTTACAGTGTACTATTATCACTGTGGTATAATTTTAATGCCTAACATTATTCAATGTAACTATTTGTTAATTGAAAATAATGCAATTTCTTAATTAATATCTAATACAATGTCACACATCCAATATAATTATCACATACTAGCTATAAGTTAATAAGGTTTTATAAAGTTAAAAGAAGAATAAATGAATGAGATTTATCTTTTCCGAGACGTCGCTAAAAAGAGAAAGGAAATACCATCTTTTATAGCATCACTCATATGGAAGTATTGGTCCTTCTTTGTATATTTGTGGATTAATCCGTTTTCATCCACGGGAACAGAAAAAAGTTTTATTTGTGCCACAGCTGACTTCCTTATCAGAAAAAGATTAAGATTGATTTGAAAATGACATACTGCAGTATTCCTTAAAGGAATTCTTGTCTAGATATAAATTTATGTTGTTTAACACAGTATCTCGTGAGTTGATCAGAATAATAACCAGACAAGCAAACTCTTTATTTACTGTAGTCAAAAACCTATTCTGTGCAACAGCTTTGGAAGAAACATTCTGTTTATAGAAAAAAAAAGAAATTTAATGGGTTCATGGAAATTTCGTGTTTATATATATATATATATATGGGAATATTGAGTGATTAGCTTATGATTTAAGCAAAACAAATATTCTTGATAAGATAAAAAGGTTTACTAGACATAAAATATATACATAGCATTCAAAAATAACAGTAGAACTGAATAATATTTAAAATAAATAAGCTTCTCTGAGCTTTGGATTAAAAATCCATCCAACTCGCCATCGCTGAAATCTATCGAACACCTCGTTCTTTTTTATGCATCATCACGTGAGTCTCAATTGGGATATCACGTTCATTAAATCATTGAGTATATTATCTTTAATTGCTTAATACTTCATCCTTTATACCCACATTTTCGGTCATCCTGACGTTCCTGGCGACCTCGCCAGCTGCCTATTAAAATTTAGACACAAATTTATAGAAATAAAACAGGTAAATATAAAACAACAACATCTATCGTTACAAGTAAACATAAAACAAAAACATCTAACATTATGCAGATGCATTACCCCACGGCTTGACGTATTTTGCAATAGTGGATATCTTGTCCACCATGGTCTCCAATCCTCTTTGCATCATAATGATCATGTGATTTTTCTATAATGTTTTTATTAGGTCCATGGAATTTTCTCCTTTTCATTCCTGTTCCATACTGCATTTCTTGGATTAACTCGGTATCATTTAATTCATATCTGTTAGGTACTTTTCTCATCATGTTAAATTGCTTTCTATAACTACCATTACTCCAAAAATATAGATTTCTACGCGGACCATTAAAATTTGTTTTTATGCTTCTTTTGCCTTTAAATTTAAAAGTATCCTTTTCACACGGTTCAGCCCTTTCTTTTTCAAAAATTTCATATTTTCTTTCTGTTTGCTGTACCTCTAAATGTTTCTGTTTGCTGTTTCTCCAATTTTCATATGTGTGACGTTTTCCATCAAAATTATTTCTCGAATAATATTTCTTTTCTTCATCTCTATCATTGTAATCACGCTTCTTGTAATTTCTGATAAATTTCTGTTTATTTGCATTAACTCCTTCAACATTCCTTTCTTCCCTCGTATTTTTCCGTTTATAATATTTTTTAATTTTCCTCGTTTCATTTTTATTTTCATTGGCGCGTGCACATAAATTGCGTTTTTCTTTTAGGTCATTCATTCGTCCTGTTTGTGATGTCTCGTTTCTTTCATTCAATCTTTTCTTACTAATTAAATTTTCTTCTTTCTCATTTATTTCTTTTCTAATTTTCAAATTTCTCACGTGATTCAAATCAATTTCATTTTCTTCTATGACTCTCGCGAAATTAATCAAGTGATTACCTCCTGCATTATTATCATTTGCAAGTATAACATTTTCATCACGTGAATTATCTAACGTAGACGTTTTCATTTCATTATTATTTTTGGCAGCATGATTCAATTTTATATCAGAATTCTTCTGAACTTTAGTGTAACCTACTTGAATACTATTGCGTTTGCCAACGATCTTAATTCCGTTCTCGTCTATCGCCAAATTTAATTTGCTAATGACATCATATCCCAGTAAAATATCATATTCAAGAGATTCTAGTACGTACAAATTTGTTCTGATTAGAAAACCATCAATATTAAATTCATATGGGAAGTATCCTTTTGGATAAACAACTATTTTATTTATGCCGGACAAAAAGATATTATTTGAAAATAATCTTGGCGAGCCTATTTTCGTATAATATTCGTAACTCACCAAACTGATATCACTTCCAGTGTCGAAGAAGATCTGTGTCTTTTCACCGTTAATATCAATATTTTTCATGTAATCTGATTTGGCACTGTTAGTTTGCTTGATTACTGCGGAATTCATCTCTTTGTAGTTGGATAATCGCGGATTTTGGCTGTCATTTTTTATTTGTTTATTATTCCCATTATTACACTGCGATATTACGTGGCTAAGACGATTACTTTTGAAACACATAATTTGTGCCCTGTTCTTTTCATTTAAATAAGAAAATTCATTTACATTATCTGTATTATCTGCGAATTGTTGTTTTCTTAAAGTATCATAACGTTGAGATGGTAACCACGGTTTTGAATTGTTATTTTCGCGCATTTTTGACTTCCTATCTTCAAAGTGGTGTGAATTTCTATTCATGGTTTTAATATTACGCCTTGCTGTTTCGTAATCATCTAGTTTACAAACTAACGTATCAACACTTTTAATTTTGGGAAGATCATCGATGAAATGTTCCTTCATTTCTATCGGTAATCTTCTTTTGATTTGATCTACCAGTATTAATTCTTTTAAATCTTCAAAATTCGACACATCAAGACCGGTAATCCATTCTTCTAAATAATTCCTTAACTCAAATGCTAGATCGCGCCAAGTGGCTGAATTTTCTTTCTTATGCGACATTAATTTTTGCCTAAACTCTTCTGGCGTCAATTTGAATCTTTTGAGCAGCAAGTTTTTTACATAATCGTAGTTATTTGTTAATGTTTCTGGTTCTCTAGTTAAAACATTAGCAATTTCTAGCGGCATTAAACTTAATAAGTGCATGACCCAATTCTCTTTTGTTATATTCATCCTAGAAATCTGTCTCTCGAATAGAGCTAAGTAGATACTAATATCACCCTTCCCATCAAAGTGTGACATTAATTTAGACAAATCTAGTTGCTTACCTGTACCAGTTACAGCCGAACCGTCACTTGTATTTATCATATTTCCTTGAAGTTCAATTTTTCGTAATTCGTACTCCATTTCCATCTTCTTTTCCTCTAATCTTCTTTCTGATTCTAACCGTAACCGTCTTTCTTCTTTTTCTGCCTCTAGTCGTCTTTCTTCTTTTTCTGCTTCTAATCTTCTTTCTTCTTTTTCTGCTTCTAGTCTTTCTTTTACTATTCTCTCCGCGGCAATGACTTCAAGTCGAACTTTTACAAAATTTTCTTCATAATCCTTCGATTCAGTCACCAACTTTATCAAATCAATGATTCTTGGACTCTGAGGCACAATTATACCTAGATCATCACACAACGTTAACAAGTCCGCCTTTCTAGCTTTATTCAGAACAGACATTATAATTTTTGTTTACACTTCAACAAAACAATATAGTGCACTATCTTGCAGGCTTGATCACGGATAATTTCTAATCATTACACATATAACAAACAGTTCCTTTTTTACATAATACGTATTAGTTTAAAAACAAAACATTTTTCTTAGACTTAGACCTTCTTAGTGTAAAATAGCTTTCATCGTGAAATTCAAATTCAAATATAAATCAGCGAAATCATTCAAATCCAAGTCATTCAAATCCTTCAATCCCGGCAACGAACCCCCAAAACTTGTGGGAATATTGAGTGATTAGCTTATGATTTAAGCAAAACAAATATTCTTGATAAGATAAAAAGGTTTACTAGACATAAAATATATACGTAGCATTCAAAAATAACAGTAGAACTGAATAATATTTAAAATAAATAAGCTTCTCTGAGCTTTGGATTAAAAATCCATCCAACTCGCCATCGCTGAAATCTATCGAACACCTCGTTCTTTTTTATGCATCATCACGTGAGTCTCAATTGGGATATCACGTTCATTAAATCATTGAGTATATTATCTTTAATTGCTTAATACTTCATCCTTTATACCCACATATATATATATATATATATATATATATATATATATATATATATATATATATATATACAGTGCTCAGCAAAAGTTTAGACACTGGTGTTTTTTAACCTTTAAATAAAAAATACGAACACGTGGGTTTTACAGATGGCTATACTTATTTTCAAATATATTTTATATAATGTAGAATAAAAATAATGGTTATAATATAAGATAATATTTAATTTAACTGAAAAAAGTAAAATTTGCATTTTGCAAAAATTCAGACACTTTTTGATTTTTAGCCAACTGTTCATCGAAAAATGCAAATTTACAAGTTATGATATCACATGTCTGAAGTATTTAATTATACCTCGATATAGCATCAGTTAGTGAAGATGCCGCGAGCTAAAAACATTCAATTAGATGAGGTAATTGAAGTAGGAAAGCTGAAATGGAAATGGAAGACTGTTGCAGAAATTTGAGCAGCATTAAATCGTCCAAAGTGGTCTGTTTATGAAGTATAGTGTAAGGATGACTCCTTCAAAACAAAGCATAATCTGGAAGATCTTGTGTGACGAGAAAATGAGATGACAAAAGGATCCAGAAACTGACATTTACACAAGTAATGATTGCTAATCACATTAAAAGTAAGTCAGAACTTTCTGTGTCAACAGAAATGATTCGTAGAATTAAAGAAACAGGTAAATCAATTTACATGAAAATGATAAAACAATCAGCTCTAAAATATCGCTATAAATGGGCGAGAATTCAACTAACTTGCAAACATACGTCATATGGACCCAAATGGTACGCTATGGTATTCAATAACGAAAAAAAATGAAATTTGAATGGCCCCCAAAAAGTGGGCATACTATTGGAATGACTTAAATAAAGATCCTGAGACTTTATTAAGTCGACAAAAAGAAGGTTACTTTTAAATAATTTGGTCCTCACTTAGCTTTAATGCTTGTGTATCTGTGGAGTTAGTCATTGGTTGCCAAGCAACACAAGACTACGAACATACGTTGGATTTTAATTTTTAATCATTTGGGGAACTTTTGCTGATCTAAAGTATGGATTTTAGCTTCTATTCATGTTGCACACAAAAGAAAAACTTCGTTTAACTCTGAAAATACTATTGATCTCAACTGGCCGGCGTGTAGTTCTGATCCGGACCCAATCGAAAATCTTTTGTAACATCATATGTCGCAATGTTTATGCAAATTTTGGCTATAATTTTCTTTTAAGGAGGTTCGAGCTGCTGTTGAACATGTTTGGTATGATATAGACCCCCCATCTGACGCAGAATTTAGTTTTTTCGATGAAAAGTCACATTCTTGCACTAATTTCAAACAATGCGGATGCAACTCGATTTTAATTTGTAGTTATTTTTCTGTAAATACACAAATTGTATACTTTTGCCACAATGTTAATTTTATTTTTTTGTCATTGTATTTTATGTAAAAGGTAAAATTCAAAATTTTTTGTATGTGAATAAAGGATAAGTCACTAGTAATATATAACAGAGGAATTACAAACATTCGATACATACTTCAGAAAATATAAGCGTAATCGATCATTGTCTAAACTTTTGCTGAGCACTGTATATCGATATTTCTAATAAAAAATTAATCACAATTAATGTGTCTCTTTAGCATTGCCCTCGAGAACGAGCTAAATACCACATTTCTAATATTGTTCCAATTTTTGCCAATTCCTATGTTTGATATATTTTGTTATTTAATGAGTTATTCCATATTTTGATGTTGAATTGTAGTACTATCTAATGGTTCTCTCTATCTTTATCTATCTCTCTCTCCCTCTCTCTCTCTCTCTATATATATATATATATATATATATATATATATATACATTCCCAAATGCACAAGAAACCCCACACTGAAAAAAAAAAATCCGTTAATATACACAAATTTTTCCGCAAAATTTTACGGAATAGTTTAATTTTTCTGGAAAAACAGTACGATTTCCGTAATTGACATTTTGAGATCCATAAGATCCAAGTTCTATAAATAGTGTTTAGAAATAGGTGTTTTGTTTGGAAAGCGAAGTAGTTGTGGTAATATTGGTCTTAGAGTGATATTATTTTCAATGAAACTTCTATACATTAGCTAAATATGGTTCTATGTTGAATTCATTCCAGTAATTCCCATATATTTATTAAACAGTTTTGATGTTTTATTGGTATTTTAAGCACCATCATATATGTCTAGCGGCCATGCCGCCATCTCTAAGAAGAATATAAAAATATTACAGCGAGTTGCTTTTTAAGCAATTCGCTGTAATATTTTTCTTTTTCTGTTTTAATATTAAAAAGGCAAACGTATTTTTTACGATATTAAAATAATAATAATAATAAAGTAATAATTTTTTTTTAAATTCTTTTAAGGTAGTTAAAAAAGAAAGTTAGTTTATTTTTCATTATGATTTTAAAATAATGTTTAATTTATTTATAGCATATATTTTTAAATGAGTAGGATATTTTAAAATCGAAAAAAATTCTACTTTTAATTTTAATTTTTTTAAATCTATTTAATTTTAATTTTTTAAATAAAATTTAAAACATATCTGAAATATATTAAAAAAATTGTCATAATATTTACGATTATCTAAGTTATAATAGCCACAAAGAAAATTTTTTTTAATAACCCGTAGTAATTATCTTTAGTGAGTTTTCAGTAGATCGTCACACAAATAATTTGCAAAATACATGTTAAATATATGTATATGTTAGTATCATTTAAAAAAATAAACATGATTAATATTACAATAAAATTTTAAAACTCTTCCAGAAAGAAATGAAACAAAACTCTTAATACATTCTTTCATGCATATTAAAATTTTAAAGGCATGCATTATATTTTATAATTCATGAAATTAAAAAGCTAAATATTCTAAATTATGGAAATAAAATCTGTAAAACATTTAGAACTGTACATTCAATAGAAAAAGAGTATCTCTACAAAAATAAATTCCGTTTTCAACATCTTACTTGCTTCATAAAATGCATCCAAAATAAGTAAAGGTATTTGAAAGCGTGATTTGTGTAGGCCTGGCGTAATCAGTTGCTACATGTTGGTTCCTTGGTTCGATGCCCTTACAGGGTAAGTGAGATTTCATCACTGTTGTTTGAATTAAATGTACATGTTCTGTCCTTAATGTTAACAAGTCCTTGTAAAGTAAAGAATAAAAATCATAAAGATGTTAGTTTGTCCTTGAAAAATTCTTCATGCCCTTCAAGCGAAAATTTTTATTAAAGAAATATGAAAACAAACGGACATATTTTGTGAAAAGACGGAACTATTTCTGGAATTTATATATATATATATATATATATATATATATATATATATAAAGTAGAACTTTTAGAAATAAAACTTTTGTCTAGATTACCAGTACAATTTCTGTATTTTAATGGAAATTCTTTTTACAGTGCACTTCCTCCTTTTCTAACTTCATTTATTAAACCTTTTATCTGGAGTAACATTTAAATAAAATTGCATTTGTTATTATTGTTACTATTATAATCACTATATTACAATTCTAAAGTCTAACATTATTCAAAGCAACTATTTATTGACTGAAAATAATGCAATATCTCAATTAATATCTGATACAATGCTACACACACAATATATTTATCACACGCCAACTATAGGTTAATATGATTTTATAAGGTTAAATGAAAAGTAAATGATAGAGATTTATCTTTTCCCAGACATCGCTAAAAAAAGAAAGAAATGCCATCTTCTATAACATAAACTCATATGGAAGCATGGAACTATTGGTTCTTCTTTGCTTATTTGTGGATTAATCCGTTTTTGCCCACAAAAAAGAAAAAAAAAATGTGCATTTGTACCACAGACGACTTTCTTATGAAAGAAAAATTAATATTGATTGGAAAGTGACATACTACAATATTCCTTCTGGGAGAATGCTTGTCTAGATTAAAAAAAAAAAAAAAAAAATCTATGTTGTTTAACACAGTGTCTCATGAGCCAATAAGAATAGTAATATTCAAACAAGTTAAACTCTTTATTTACTGTAGTCAAAGACATATTCCGTGTAATAGCTTAGAGAAAAAAAAATTATTTATGGAAAACAGATTTAAATAAAGAGCTTAAAAAACAACAATTAAAGAGTAAAAAATCCCCCACCCATTTAAAAAAATTGTAATTTAACAAATTAAAATAACTATTTGGAAAATAATATTTTCAAAGACTATATTTTAGACTTATAAATGAATATAATAAAAAAACACGATAATAACATCATTTTTATGATGATCACACCGTAGTTTACGTAATAACAAAGTCATATTAATATGCCCAGACATTTAGAGTCACGTTAATATTTCTGGTTCACTCATGAATAAATATTGAATAAAATTTGTGTTTAACAACTTTCGGTAATGTAAATATTTAAATTTCTAAACATTGCACATTTTAAATTTTTACACCGTCATATACAGAAAAAAATTACTTTTAAATGTAGCTTGTTTGAAACTTGAAACTAAATTTGTCATTTAGTTACTAATTTTTTTGTAGTTTTTAATACTTTTTTTTGTCATCGTGGCAACAGAAGTATTTCATTTCTATACATTAAGCATGGACCAATCAGAAAACGAATAAAATCAAATAAAATCAAATAAGCTGAAGAATTCAACCAATGAAAACATTCAGATAAACTTCAGATTTCCCAATTCTCGACCGAGAACAAAACTATTTAAACCTTCTGTCTAGAGTAATATTTAATTAGCATTACAATTGTTATTATTGTTACTACTATTATCACTGTGTTATAATTTTAATGCCTTACGCTATATAAAGTAACTATTTATCAATTGAAGAAAATGCAATTTTTTAATTAATATCTAATACAGTGTCACACCCAGGGTTCTCGCTGTCGCTCGCCATTGCGCCAAATTGCTACTAAATTATTCATTTGGCTAATATATTTGTAGCGGATAGTTGAAATTAGATTAATAATAATCGTTGTCACTGTTATAAAACTTAGGTTGTTTCAGAGCATATTGATAAAAAAGGGATACATTAAAGATTAAAGATATATATATATATTTAGTGCTACAAGGCGAATCTATTTTGCGAACACTATTTTCATTTGGCGAATGTTTTTTATTTTTAATTAGCCAAATTACTAACGTTTGTCAAATGCCAGCGAGAACACTGGTCACAACCCTAATATAATTATCACATACCCGTAAGACAAGGTGACGTCACTGCAATGTCGTTGTGAAGTCACATTGTGACTTTGTGACCAGCGATTGTCGATGTGAAGTCACAGTGACTAAAATGTGAAGTCGTTATGGCCATTTTAGAGCTTTTTTGTGACGTCATATTGTGACCACTTTGTGACGTCACAATGTGACCAATTAGTGAAAAGTGTGTCATTTGTGACTACTTTGACATTAACATTGTGACGAACTGTGAAAATTTTTTTAGAAAGTCACATCTTAGTCACAATGTGAAGTCACTGAGTGGTGGCATTCTCGTCACAGATGTGATGTGACCAAAGTGACTCACAGTGACGTCATTGTGACGTCATTGTGACGTCACTGTGACCATGCATGCTATGAGGGTACTAGCTATAAGTTAATATGGTTTTATAAGGTTAAATGAAAAATGAATGAAACAGGTTTATCTTTTCCCAAGACATCACTAAAAAGAGAAAAGATATACCATCTTCTATAACATAACTCATATGGAAGTATTGGTCCTTCCTTGTTTATTTGTGGATTAATCCGTTTTTTTATAAGAGAAAGAAAAATGTTTTAACTGTACAACAGCTGACTTCCTTATCGGAAAAAGATTAAGATTGATTGAAAAATAACATACTGCAGTATTCCTTATAGGAATTCTTGTGTGGATAAAAAATTATGTTGTTTAAAACAGTGATTTCTGAGTTGATCAGAATAATAGTCATACAAACAAATACTTTGTGTACCGTTGTCAAAAACCTATCCTGTGTTGCAGTTTTGGGAGAAAAAAGAAAAAAAAATAAATATAAGGGGGACTCGACATCTACCTCCCCCACATACGCAAGACACCCCTCTTCCTTCTTATATGACTTCATTTATTAAACCTTTTATCTCGAATAACTTTTAAATAACATTGCAACTGTTACTTTGTCACTACTATTATCACTAGGTTATAAAGGCCAAACGTATTTGCGCGTAACACATGCGTCATTTTGCGAATGACAACACTTTGAAATTTGAAATACAATTTCGGTTTGCAGTTTTTGCTACTGTATATTTTTTAACTTCTAAACATCGCACATTTTCAATTCTTACACCTTCATATGGGGAAAAAAATGTACTAAATGTGAAAAAATGTTTTTAAATGCAGTTTATTTGAAAACTGTATCTTAATTGATTTTATATCTACCCCCCCCCACACACACACACACACACATGCGCAAGATACCCATTCCTTCATTTATTAACCACCTTTTATCTCGAATAACATTTAAATAACATTGCAATTGTTATTTTGTTCCTACTATTATCACTATATTATCTATGTTATAAAGGCCAAACGTATCTCTGCGTAACGCATACGTCATTTTTCGAATGGCAAAATTTGAAATACAATTTCGGTTTGCAGTTTTTGCTACTGTATATTTTTAATCTTCTAAACATAGCACATTTTCAATTTTTACACTGCCATATAGAAAAAAAATGTACTTTTAAATGCAGTTTATTTGAAACTTTATCTTAATTTATTTTTGATACATTCATTTTTTGTGGTTTTAATATTGTTTTTATAAATGTGGCAACAAAAGTACGCCATGTTTATTAAAAGCAAAAGGAAAAAAAAAGAAAAAGCAGATTACTGTATCTTTATGTTGCCATTTTCTCATTTAAAGCGGAAAAAAAAATAAAGTATGTGCTGTGTCAAGAATATTGTCTGTTATAAAACCCGGTAAATTTCGGTTTCATTTACAAAATTTCATTTATTCTTAAATATATATATATAAATAATTTAGTATCTGTCTGAGTAAATAACATCGAGACTTTAAGTTTTGAATTAAAATGTTTTGAAAATGATCAAATTAAAATACCGATTCTTTTAAAAAGGTGAATATAGAATTGAAAGGTACGTATCTAAATTTTTATACGCTGAAAATGGTGTCGTGCTTAGATTTCTCGAGGGAAAAATTCTATGATTGAGTCAAAGTGGAATAAATTCCATTTTTTTTTTCTTTTTGGAACGCAAGAGCTTAAATTGATAACTTTGTCATAATGACAGACATTGATCTTTATAAGTTTTTATTGCTTACATGCATGAGTAAAGTTTAATTTAAAAAAAATTCTAAACTGAGTTTTATAGAAATAGTATTTTGTTAACTTTATGTCAAATATCATTTGTTTAAGAGTTAGACTTACCAATATAAGGTGTATTTTTACTTTAACTAATTTTGTAGATTAAATCAATGGTTGTAGGTTAATTTTATAAATTTTGTAGATTAATTTTATAAATCAATGAAACATACCTTTTTTAAACATTTTCTTTCGTTGAAATTCGACGGATTCTACCTTGTAGTTTCAATATCTAATATTAAGGTACCCTGGGGTAGTAACGCCAGGTGGGGTAATAACGCCAAGTGCTTATATTTTGCATAATTATGAAATAATCAGGTAAATGACACCCATGTGCTCTGCGCAGAAGGGTTTTGAGTCATATAAATCGCAAAAAACAGCTTCAAGTTAATTTGTTTCATTTTTAGGTCTTATTGTTTTTACAAACAACTAAAATTAACGCTTGATCTAAAATTTGCGAGATACGTGTTGTGATGTGAATACTATCTTTTTATCCGGAAATACTTTGTTAATTACATAAATTTGTAGTGCATTTCATGTTCTTTTAAAATGTTGTTGAAGATTTTGGATATCTTCTCGAGATAATTTGTAATTTAAAATGCACTGCGCAATAACTATACCGGGGTAATAACGCCAATCCTTTACATTAATACCCCGGTTGATTCCCTACAGTGACCGAGCTACATCCTAAATACTGATTCAAATAAACACAGTTAAAACTGTGCAATGTTTCTCATATTTCTATTTAAGTGGTCCTTTTTAAGCAAAAAGAAGCTCACGGTCTGATATTCTTTTGCCTCATCCCCCCTCCCAAACCACACCTTTATTTTTCTTACACTCTCACAAAAAATTGAACATTTTCAATAGCTTAGAATGCAATTTGTCAATTTCTAAGTTTGTAGAGTTTGTATTTTTAGAATTAGGCTATCTACATGCAATTATTCCATCTTATTTCATAGTTTTGTTTGCATGGCGTTATTACCCATATAGGTGGGTAATAACGCCAAATAGCATTGGTCAAGAAAAAACGCCATTACATTTTATGAATACACATCTGTTAAATTATTTTATTTTATATAGATAGTCAATGAGTTGCTGTATCAGATCCTATATTTGTTTGAAAAATACAATCTAAAACTAAGCCGTGAAAATTGGTAGAACCTTAACGTGGCGTTATTACCCCATGGTACCTTATTTAAAATAATTATTTATTAATTGAAAATAACGAAATTTCTTAAGTAATATCTAATACAATGTCACAAATCTGATATATTTCTATTATTGACACTAGCTATTGGTTAATGTAGTTTTATTAGGCTAAATAAAGAGTAAATTGAATTGATTTATCTTTTCCCAGACGACAGTAAAAAGAGAATAGAAATACCTCTTTCTATAACATAACTCATATGGAAGTATTGGTCCTCATTTGTTTATTTGTAGGTTAATCCGTTTTCGTCCACCGGAAAGAAAAAATGTGTATTTGTGTCACAGATGACTTTCTTATGGGAAAAAAAATTAAGACTGATTGGAAAATGTCATACTGCAGTATACCTTCTGAGAATTCTTGTCTAGATAAAAAATTATGTTGTTTAACGCAGTGTCCCATGAGTGGATAAGAATAGTAATAGTCAAACAAGCAAACTCTTTATTTACTGTATTCAAAGACCTATTCTGTGTAATAACTTTGAGAAAAAAATTCTATTTGTAGAAAACAAATTATAAAAAAAGAAAGAAAGAACGTAAATAAATATAACGTAACCACGCAAATCTACCTTTGCCGCTACATGCGCAAGATACCTTATTTTTTTTCCTTTGGGACTTCATTTATTAAACCTTCTATCTAGAGTAATAATTAATTAACATTACAATTGCTATTATTGTTACTACTATTATCACTGTGTTCTAATTTTAATATCTTACCCTATACAAAGTAATTATTTATTAATTCCTAATATATAATATTATCCCTAAATAGGTGCCACATACCTAATATAATTACCACATACTAACTATAAGTTAAATTGGTTTTATAAGGTTAAATGAAAAATAAATGAAACAGAATTATCTTTTCCAAGGCGGCGCTAAAAAGAGAATAGAAATACCTCCTTCTATAACATAACTCATATGGAAGTATTGGTCCTTCCTTGTTTATTTGTGGATTAATCCATTTTCGTCCACGGGGACACAAAAAGGTTTTATTTGTGCCACAGCTGACTTCCTTATCGGAAAAAGATTAAGATTGATTGGAAAATGACATATTGCAATGTTCCTTTTAGAAATTCTTGTCTGGATAAAAAACTCTGTTGTTTAACACAGTGTCTTATGATCTGATCAGAATAATAGTTAGACTAATATATTCTTTATCTACGGTAGTCAAAAAACCTACTCTGTGTAATAGCTTTAGAAGAAAATCTTTCTTTTTATAGAAAAAAGAGGAAAAGAAAAGGAAAATAAATATAAAGGGATCACGCATATTTCGTGTTTGTTATACAGTAAAAGCCCGATATTACCAGATTGAGCGCTAGTGCTTAAACTTTTCTATAAGAATGGTAAATCCACAAATATTGCATAGCGAAAGTTTCGCATGCTGATCATCTTAACTACCTTATAATAAATGCACAATGTCATGTTATTAAGATTTGTTTCATTGTTTATTTGTGTTTGCCTGATTCGATTTAAAACGTCCCAATATGGCGTGTGAGAGCCCTCTATCAGTTATTTTTGGAATCATTTTTTATTATACAAGGGAAAAAAATCCAAAATCCATCTGATCATACTCACTCTAACTGAAATTTAATTTTTTCCGAGCATTACTTCTTTTATGATGGATTTTTAAAGTTTGCATGAATTTATGACACACCCTGTATGTTTAATATATATATACATATAATCAACATCAACGAAAATACTTAAGTGTAAATAATTTTAATTGCACAAAAACTGAAATACATTAGCATTTATTTAACTTTAAATTGCAACATATTCTTAAGGTTAATCTTTCATTTATTAATATTATTAGCTCGCAGTTTTTGATACGTGTTCTTACATGTAAATTGTTGTAATATCTAAATAAATTATCTATTATTTGTATTAATTTTGAACAAATGTAAATTCTTATTTGCAAAATATAACAATTTTTCACCAGCTTTATCTATAAAATTTTCAAATTAATAATTTTCTCTGTTTAATGTTGTAATTGTAATGTTTTGCCTTTTAATCAAATGATTCCTTTAATTTCGATAATCTTATTTAATGCTGCGACATAAATTGTTTCAGTTGTAAAATAAATTGTTCCGATAAACTGCATGTTTGTTCAAATGCAGAGATTTGCATCTCATATACTTATTTGTATCATTAACTCTTGTTTCAGTTATAGAATGATGTTCAAATCCTTTGAAATTACTTTTTACTCGTGTAGATCAGAGAGTATTTCGTGTTATGTTAAATTTCCCTCAACTTCTTAGCAGTTACGCAGTTACGTTCTTAGCAGTTGAAAGAATTAAAGAAAAATAATAATGCTTTTCTGCATGGTGGTACGCCTCAGTTAAAACTCAATGTACCGAATTATATATTTCGGAATCATTTGAACGGAAGTTAGAACTTATAAAATGAAATGAAACGAGTATTAGATAAAAACATTTCTTAGAAATTAAATAAATTTCTCCAATATTTATTTATTTGTTGAACACATACAGTTTAATTGTGTGCTTGAAGATAGAAGCCCCCTTATAATACATAGTCAATATACAAGGACAGAACAGCACAGGGAAATTACAACCGCCAGAGAATTACAACTGGGAGCTCCACCAAGAGCGGACCGCATAAAACACTAAGTCATCGAGCAGAAGAAAAAATCCTTTATATTATGAATGAGTAGTCATAGGAGAATCTAATGATCCATGTCTACCGGAAGCAAAGTGGTACATAAGCAAAAAATGAATACCATTAGTGATTGACTCGTAGACATAGCAGTTTGTTTTCCTGCACCCAGTTTTCCATGTTTTCGTACTTTTGATTTTGAGGTAAACACAATGATAGACCTACGAGTGAGCCACTAATGGTATTCATTTTTGGCTTATGCACCACTTCACTTCCGGCAGACATGGATCATTAGATTCCCCTATGATTACTCTTCCATAATATAAGGGAATTTTTTCTTGTGTTGGATGACATACGGTTTTGTGGGGTCAGTTCTTGCACTATGTGCGACGGAGCCAGCGGGAGTTGATGACATAATGGGTCATTCCATGATGTTTTGTAACGTCAGTCACGAAGGTTATAACTGCGAAATTGTTGTTCACCGTTATTTTCAAAAAGTGTTTTCGTCGGGGATACCTCATTAATAGAATAAAGCCAGGAAAACTTTTTAAAAATAACGGTGGACAACAATTTCGCAGTTATAATCTTCGTGACTGACGTTACAAAACATCATAAAATGACCCTAATGGGTTTTCCAGTCATGAAGGAAAGTAATAAAAGGAGGGACAATATTCCATAAAAACGATTTGCAATATGATGTACCTTATCGTTCAAATTTAAATACCATAATTCGGCCCAAATAAAACAATCAAATGGAACAGGGACCGAATTCTTTGATATCAGTCGTGCATTTTTTTTCTCTACATAAAAATGATTTGCTTGTATTTAAGCACTCTCAGGTAGCATTTCATTGTATAATGAATTAAAAACTGTATTGCTAAAAGTTTTCTTTTTTTTGCGAAAGAATGCAGTTGTGCTTGGACATAATGTAGCTTATTTTAGGGATACATTTTTTTTCGTCACCCCCACCCACCATAATTCATCTCTATTCTTTCTTTTTACTTTCTTCTATGTTTACAAGAAGAAAGTACTGGATTCTTGAAAACCTATTTCCGACGTATTTACACGTTTTAAGGATCTGAAAACTTGAAAAATATGCTTTTATAAGTTCTGTCAGTGAGTCTGTGTATCTGTCTGTATGTGACACAAACTTTGAGGGTGCTCTATCACCAGAACTTATGTAAAAACTTTAATAACAATTTATATTCAGTTAATCCCTGATATAAATTGGTGCTAATTAGTTTTTCGTGAAACTCGCTCAATAGGCGGCAGCATTTTTCACGATTATCGCAATAGCACTATCTCAAGAACAAATGCATTGATTTTTATCAAACTGCATATTCAGTTAGTCCGACAGATGAAGTTATATTTTCTACATTTTTGCGTTAATAGTTCAACAGGTGGCAACGCTATGCAGCATTTTACACGATTTTCGCAATAGTACTATCTCAAGAACAAATGCACGGATTTTTATCAAACTGCAGATTCAGTTAGTCCGTGAGATGAAGTGATATTTTTTACATTTTTGTGTAAATCGTTCAACGGGTGACACTGGTATGCAACTAGATAAGGGGCTTAAACTTAGCTCGAAACATTTGCATTTTTAATACTATATATTTTTACATAATTTTTAACTGGTATGCCTGATTGATTGTAGTATTTTTTAATTTTAAAAATCACCTATTATTCAATGTTTAGTTGTTTTAATGTATTCAAAAACTTCAATAATATCTAAAAACACAAAAAAATGAATAGTTAAATTAAAAAATAATACATATTTTATTAGAAAACTTTTATATCGATTACAAATGTACAGAAAATTGCCTAAATCCAAAAAAAAGAGCTATAATCTATCATAGTACATCTTACTGCTAGTTTAATTTTCTACTATGAACTTTCAGCATTTAGGACGCATTATTCACTTATTACTAAAACTGCTTATATACAACATAATTGTTTATAATAGTTATAATACGGTATTTTACTAAATCACTATTATTTTGGGCAAACTAAACACTTATTCGTAAATATAATCATTTACACCTTTCAATTGAAATGCATATAAAATGAAGGATTTCATGACACTGATGGATTTACATTTTCCTTGATCTTCGGACAGGAAGCCAGCTTCTGCTATTGAACAATGCCTCTGTCAAATGTTTGAACATGGCGATTATAATCGAATGATTTGAAACATCGAACTGACTGGTTGAACTTAAAATTATATTATGTGCAAACTACTTAACACATTCGTTGCCGTCTCACGCGCCAGCGGGTGATATGGCGCTAATGTTAAAGGGGCCACTCACGTGCCAGCACGTGATGTGGAGTGATGTCCAATAGCCAGTCACGCGCTGGCACGGGAAAATCTTTCACTGATTCTTTGTTATAAAAAGTAAATCGGCTTCTGGGAAAAACCCACTTCTACAGTGCGGCATTAACTATCATCACATCTTCATGTAAGCGGCAGCGAACGTGTTAAACAAGCTGATCTAAATTCTGGGTATGTTTTTGGATAAAACATCATTACAAATAGTATTTCTTTTCGTAATAATTTCTATTGACTCTCGGATGATTTATTCATGATAAATCTTCACGGGACATATAATAAAGGGAATTATCTGACCCTTGAAGAATTAGCATCCCTTTTTTATCCTTTTATATGCAAATTTTATAGCTAAATTTTTGAAAAACTAAGTTTGATAGCTGTGCTTTTTGCGCTATCCGATCAATTGTGATTAATACGAACAGTAAACTCGTTCGTTTTGCAACATCACTAACTTAATCCGCGATAAAACATTACAGACTATTAAAAATTTTGTATTGTGATAAAGACTTATACCATACTAATATTTATGCGCAAAGTGCCGTTTTTACACCATGAAAAGCGATAAATGTAAACACATTTATCTCTTTTTATGGTATAAGATCGGTAGTAATTCACTGGTTTAATTGATGTCATTTAATTAAGAACGACAGTGACTTTCCAGTGATCTTCCAAGTTAACTTTTCCGAAAAGCATTCTTATTCTGTAAAAAAAAAATTTTCTTTTTCTGGGCTATGGAATTTCGGAAACTAAAATTTTCGTCCTTAATAAATAATTAGTCCTTGTGTTAAAAATAGTAGGCGTGAAATAATATTGTATGAAAAGTTTCCGGTTGACCAAATACATACTATGTGAAAAGTCATCGAAGGCACTTTTATTCAATTAAACCCTTCGAGGGCGGTGGTTTATTTGTAGACCACCTAAATTTTACTCCTTAATGCCACATTCTCACCAGAATGCTGGAATAAAAATTTTCTTTTCATTAGATATTTGAACAAAATTTTTTGTTTATTTTAAAATAAAATTGTTTTTAAATTCTGATGTCGATCACACACTTCTGTATTTTGCGAATAGAAGTACCTTGCCCCTAAAAAAGGGTCCAAAACTGGATTTTGTTAGCTGTACCTGTAATTACATTGGCATGCGCATGAAATGCTGATCCTCACGAACCTCTAGATAATAAAAATTCAATAGCACACTGAGTAATTGGAACGTCCATTCTTTACACAGAAAAGCACATTGAATTAGTTGACAATTAAGCATTTTTAAAAAGAAAGTAATGAAATTCATCAAATTTTGTTACTCAGTAATTCTTTATATTCTTTAATGTTTCACTTAAAACTAGCAAAAGCCGTGCTTTGTTTGGATTCGCAAAGCATTATTTCATAAGATAAATATTTGAAAGTAACATTATTATTTTATATTATTTTTGCATCTTTATTAAGCAAAAACTTTATCTTATGTTTTGGCGTATTTAAATTTTAAAAATGTAAATTCAGCCAAATAATTAAGAATTTCCTCGGAATTTTTTATCAATGATATAAGACTGGTATAAATAAAATATTTTCGAAGCAAAATTTTACAAAATATCTTTTAATTTTTAACTAAAAGTTTTAAAGATGTTTTTACATTTTCCAATAGCCTCTGGTGTTATCTCAAATGATTTGAAATAGGTATGTTTTCAATCTTTGTAATTCACATCAAATAATCTTTGATAGCAATCTTAGAATAATTAATACATTCAAAGAAGGTTATTTTTTCAAAATATTTTTTTTTTTTTTTTTTTTTTTTTTGGAAAAACATTTGAAATCTGCTCTCGTTGATACTACGAACTATTAAATGTAATTTTTTTCATTCTAATTTCTTCTTTTTTTTCTGCATACCAGCATATGAAATTTTTTTATATTGTAGAATCTCTCGTAAGGAAATTTTCTATTAAATGCTAAACCTTGAACGGTTTTCACTCTCGACAACGCTAATGCTTTATCTAATGTCAAACCTTGGGATTTATGAATTATAACTGCAAAAACTGATTGCAAAGGAAATAGTTTTCTTGAGCAATTTATGCTTCCATTTTTCCAGAATTTAATTATTGGGGGAATCGGTACGCACCAATTCTTATAAGTTAAATTACTGTAGTATTCAAATTTATCAATGATTATTCGCGATATCTAGTCTGGTGGCTTGTGATTTTTTTTTTTTTAATACGCGCAACAAAGTCTAAAGTACCGTTCACTAAACCTTTTTCGGTCCACAAATAAGAACGTGACATTACTTTAAATCCAAATGATAAAGTAAGAAATGATTAAAGTCCATTTGTCGTTTCTGAATCGGCCAACTTTGCTTTAGTACATTCATAAAGAGCTTGAATCGAGGCAACAACTTTAAGCAGTTCTTTTATTTTTTCATTTATATGAAAAATTTAAAAATTAATTTTATTTGTTTACAATTCTTTTGTTGCCACTTTACGAAAAAAAAAAAAAAAATCTATAATACAATTCTTTTAAAATGTTTAAGTGTCATCTGTGCAAACGATTTTGCGGAATGATGAAAATATATTTTATTTATTAAATTAATCTTGATTCTATCTATAAATACTTACTCCATGATTTATATTTTTTTCTGAAAATATACGTGTTTCATTTTTTATTTATTTGCTAAAATGCGTCCGCATTGGAAATGCATGTAAAATAAATTAATTAAAACAATTTTTTTTTAACGTTTTACTGTAAAAAAATTATATTGTGCAAATCTACAGATCATGGTTTATTTTTGTGTTTAATTTGAAGTTAAAATATTGAATAGTTTTTTTGTAAAGTGTACGACAAAATGTAATTTGAGTGGCCTAGTAGAGGATTCGCTTTGCTCATCCTAATTATGTTTTTTACCAGTCATATTTTTACATCGGGAGATAACAATTTTAAAAACTTAAAACAGCTTTAACAGGTTAAAATTTTAACAGCTAATTCATATTCTGTGAACCCAAATTATTAAAAAAGTGTCATTTTTTAAAGACAGAAAAAGTTTGATTTGTATTTCAATATATTCAGTAAATGAAATAAATAGTTTCATTATTAATCGATTTTAAAGTTTAAGTAAACAAAATTAATGGATTAAATTTGTAAGTACTCAGAAGTTACTGTTTGAGTAATCCTACTTAACGATTCAGAAGTTTTGTTAACTCTAAACTGATCAGTCAAAGCACTTAACAATGTTGAAGAATATTTTCATGAATTATTCATTAAAATTGCATGGATTACTCATTAAAGTTACGATTTTAGTTCTTCCAAATAATGATGCGTTTTCGGCCTTTTAGCATACAGAGTTTCTCGAAAGAAATTATTGATTTTTGAGTAACTAAGGTGTTGCATAATTAATTGTTGTCTGATTAGTAATTTTATTGGAAAGTAAAAAGACAATAACGAAACTTCATCCATTCTGCATGGATTAGAAAATATTTGCCAACACTAACAGGATAAATAGTGGAAATAGTAGTCCCAGTGCCCATATTCAGTGGCGTTAAATTTTGAAAAAATATTGGATTGCCTCAAAAATATTGGGTTTGCTCAAAAATATATTTGTAAAGTGGCACGACCAATTTGTTTTTCTTTGGTGGATTGATAGCTGGTGAAAGAAGATAATTTTAAGTCAAGACAATCCTGTTTTAATAAAGTCGCAATTTTATTAAATTATATTTTCATGCGTTTTTCTTATAAAGACACTCATATTTATTGTAATGTCATGATATCATGAACATGACTACAAATTGAATTAGATCAAAGTGAAGCATGACGGCAAAATATTTCAGTCATTTGGGATTTATGGGTGTTAGTCGGAGAGATAAAACACATGGTCATTGGGAAAGTAAATTTTATTCTAAGGGGAAAAAAAGAATACTATAATAATAATGAAAAAATAACTACAACAATGAAAATCGGGTACGCTGTGATTCAAAATTATTGGGTGGGCTCGGGCCCCACAGGCCCATATAAGCTGGCGCCCTTCTCCATATTAACCTCCTCAGTCCTAATAGACGATTTCACTGCGACGACAGACATCACATTTTCCTTGGATACTGACTCCAAACAAACGGCTTAATTTCTTATTAAGTACAATTCGTTGAAAATGGTATCATTGCATATAAGCATTAAACATATATCTATTATATATAGCTGAAAAATATTGCTGTAATATACAAATAAAATAGAAAATACAGCATAGAAACCGTTTGTTTGGAGTCAGTATCTAAGCAAAACGTCATAACTGACGTCACGTCTGAAAGCGTCTATGTCGCCTGTAGAAGATATTAAAGAACACCCTTTAAGTTAATTTAAATTCTTCTAGAATCGTTAAAATTACTTTTAGGCTTTTTAAATAAATGTGTGTATATCATAAGCAATGATTTATAAACTGATACATCTTTGGAGACGTTTTATAGTAATTTTGAACTAGTATTTATTGTCCTACCTGATATTTGTCTCTAGACTAAGAAGGTTAAGGGAGCTCAGGGGTTGATCAATACGGAAAAACATGAAAACAGAGCTCTCGCTTCGAGTCCATAAGAACAGAAGTATTCAATTTAATAATGTAAACTTCCTGATATTTTAAAGGTATGTTTGTAGTCTTATAAAATTATAAAATTAAGTACTTCAATGTGATATAATAAAAAATATAGCAAAATTTATATAACATAATTTTCGAAAAAAAGATTATATGTTATATCACAAACACCAAGATATCTTAACGTTGAATTGAAATAAGAACCTAATTTTTGCTTTAAAATGATCAGAAAACTTTACTCTATAGAATGAATTAAGGATATAACAATCACTCAAAAAGACATTATTAAAAAAACTCTCAAACTTAAAAACTTTAAAAACCCCTAAAAAATACAACTTTTTTTTCATTAAAAATACTCAAAATATTAAACTGTCTAAAATATATTAATTCATTCTCCAGATAATGATATTATATGCATGCAAAAAAAATTAAGCCATTAATTCAAACAGTTTTTTTTTTAAATCTTGGTGTTAGTCCTCAAAAATCAAGTTTTGAGAAAACGCGACCTAAAGTTGATATTATATGAGTGCGGCTTTGAAAGTGTTGATCATAAATGCGTATAACTCAGTTAAAAATGCAAGTATTTTTATGCAAATTTTTGCATTAAGTTCATAATTGATTGGATAATAAAACTAGATCATAAAAAAATCGTTTTTTTTTTTTTTTTAAGTTTTCAAGTCGTGAGCCCCTTTAAGGGAATCAACACAAGTTGCAATACTATAGAAAATATGCTAGATTTAAGATTGAAATCTCTCGACCGATTTCGAGGAAATATGGAATTTATATTCATTGGGATATGTTCAGCACTTAAGGCAGACTTTCTGTTTCTAATTTGTTTTAACCACTTAATTGATAAATATTTTTGAAAAAAAAAACTTTCAAGAAATGCAAGTCCTTTGTTTATAATACATTTTTAAAAACTATTACGTACTTTATTTCTATCAAATTTTTGCATTTTTATATTATTTGTCACAAATTGACGATATCTAGAAATACTTATTCAATTAAAAAAACAAACTTATTTTATAATAAATTTCTTTCAAGATCAAATTTATTAAGATTTTTTGAAAAAAATCTTTTTTTTATATAACAATTTATTATTATTATCAAACTCGTATGGCTGTTAAATTATTTTCATTGAAAATTTGACAAAATATAAATCTGTCACACTCATTAAAATCACATTTTGGAATGCATTTTAAAAATGTCATCATCCCCACTGCCCAAATTTTTCATTTCGGAGTAATTTCAATTATTGTCATTCGTCAAAATTGATTTTTATTCTTATTCGCGAAGGATAAAAATTAGATTTTTTTTTCTTCTTTACATTTTATTCATTTTTTTATGAAGGAACTTTCTATTTTGGATCTTGATGACCTTTTCAAAAAAATGTCAAAGTTTGCAAGATTTTTTAGTCAATATCCGTTTATACTATATATAAAACATGAAAAATTTTTATTGTCTTTTTTTAGAAATTCCATCAAAATAAATTAAATGTATCAATGAATTCCAAAAAATTACAACATGAGTTACTCAATTTAAGATGAAAAACTCTATTCTGTAAAATAAATCGACTTCAGCACTAATGTATTATTTTGCTTATGAACAGACAAAAAAGTTTTCCAGTATTATTTTTTCTTTTAATTTTATGCTTTACAATATATTAGTTTTAGGCGCGCTCATAGTTATGTAAATACGTATCACCTATATTAGTCGTCCATCCGTCTGTCCGCACATGACAAATTAAAAACTACCCAACCTAATCGTTTGAAATTTAAAATATATAATTATAACATAATTTTGTCGAGTCATTTCGGATTTTATGAAAATCAGATGTGTAGTTTAATTATAGAACCAATCAAAAGTATTCGATTACATTACGGTTTAATGGGAAAATAGTTTCGAATGCATTTTAATGCTGTTACACTCTTTTGAACATAATGAAATTGATATGCATCTATGAAGTATACACTAAATTGTACATTTTGTGTAATCTGTGGTGCAAAAAAAAATTATTTATTTACAGGACCACACAAGTATTCTATTACATAATAATGTAGGGAAAAACATTGTTTGAGGTGCGTTTTAATTTTCTTAAAATATTTCACATTTTATGAAATTGACATACATTGCTGAAGTTTACTATAAGTTAATTCCTCTATCATAGAAAGCATATACTATTTACAGGGACACACAAAAGATTTCGTCTAATATACTGCATCTGAAGTATTATATGTTTCAAAAACTTCGTTATAGTATAAACGCACCTCATTTTCTACGTTTGATGTGCAAGTTCCGTCTTTTTTTACATATGTTATTAGGGTAAAACTAATAAAATTTACGTATTTCTATAGGATGAATATAAACTTATCAGTAAACTGTAAAATAGGGCTGCACAAACTTTTTACAAGAAATTTTTTGTCACGACAATATTTATAAAGTAATGTTTATTTGTAAAGTTTTGTCATTTAATAATGAAAATTGTTTTGCATGAAAATAGTGGTAAAATCGTGGCCCGCGGGCACCAGTTGTGCATATCTACTGTAAAAGAAAACCAGTAATTCTACAGATATAATTTACAGAAAACAATACGCTTATTAAAATTTTATATGCAGAATATACAAAATAAGGTGCAAATATACAAAACAAATTTTTGTAAAACTACAGAAATCTGTCGTTTTACAAAAGAATCGATTAAAATTACAGTAATTTTACTAATATTTTATCTTTAACCTAATTACAGTTATATAAAAAGCTCTAGGCATCTCAGTTTCCTTACAACTTTTTAGTAACCTTATAGATTTTTTTGACTTACAATGCAAAATTAAAGTAAAAAAAAAAAAAAAAAAAAAAAAAGCTCTCAAAGATTGTTGAATTTCCTTAAATGTATTGTTATTAATTTCAGCAAGTACTAACTAGATTAGTTCTCCCCTTTATTTTGAACGTGAATTTAATATCAAGTTAAATTAAACTGATTAAAAGATATGTTACATTAGAATATGCTCTAAATTATGTTTTTATTTCCACTTTAGATTTTTTTTAAATTTCTAACTGTAAGCGTAACTGCAACTGCCAAGCTTTTAAAGATGATTTTTAAATTTCATTTTAATATATTAAAGATCATAACAGATGAGTAAATATTTCAAGCGGGTGAAATATGTCCAGGACAGGATTCGAACCAGGGATGCATTGGCTGAAGCCGCCAATGCTCTTTCAACTGAGCTATCCTGGACAAATAGTAACTCATCCAGCTAATCTTAACGATCATACAATCTGGTCTCATACTTTGGATCAGCTCAACAAAATAAATCGAAGATTAATGTATGGAACTGCAGAAAACGCTGCATATGAAAATATATTCGATTAATTTATAACACGATTCCCGTAAGGCATGGTGACGTTGCTGCGACGTCGTTGTAAAGTCACTTTGTGACCATCGATTGTCGATGTGACGTCACGCGACGTCGATGTGAAGTCACAGTGATTGAAATGTGAAGTCGTTATGGCCATTTTAGAACTTTTTTGTGACGTCACCTTGTGACCACTTTGTGAAGTCACGGTGTGACAAATTTGTGAAAAATGTGTCATTTGTGACTACTTTGACATTAACATTGTGACGAAACTGTGACAAAAGCGACGATATTTAAATTGCCAGAAACATGTCTTTTAAAGTAAATAACATGTTTTGAAGAATATTTGTAATTTTCTAAAAATTTTTAAGAAAGTCACATGTCAGTCACAATGTGACATTTGAGCGGTGGCATTTTGGTCACAAATGTGATATGACCAAAGTGACTCACAGTGACGTCATTGTGACCATGCATGCTATGTGGGTTATTCAATCGGAAAATGAATTATAACAGATGTAAATACATCTGTTATAATTCATTTTCCGATTGAATAATCGTGTCTTAAATTAATCAAATATATTAAAGATCGTTATTTTTTCTTTCAAGTTTACTTTTTCCTTACTGTTATTATTAACTAAAAATTAATTTTCAGTTCAAAAGCACAGTTCATATATTTCTCGCCTACTTCTCCTATATACCATTATTTTAGAAATTTCTTTGCCTTCCTTCTTGGTATTCTTTGTGTCACAATATACTTTCTTACTGGAATAAAGCTTATCAGTGATGGAATCTGACATAAAAGGCATTCGATAGCAATACTTGTTCCTCCACAAAAATTAATGATATCAAGTCCAATATCTGTGGAAGAGATAAAAATAATGGTTAACCGAGGATTATTTCCTCTGATTAATTCGTATTTAACACTTCACTGCTCGATTGTTTTCTACTTTTATGCAAAAAAAAAGTACTACTAGGTTATAACGTCGACCAAAAAATTATCGCAAAACTATAAGATTATGTGCCAATAATGGATGATCGTGAATGTCACATTCTATGACATTAAATACGATTCATGTGTTTAAAATGTCATTAAGTAATTTTTATTTCGACTTTTTATTAATATTTTTATTAATATTCTACTAATTATTTGTTTCTTCGTTATTTAAAATAAAAATTATGTCAATATGTATAATTTGGCTATTAGTTTGGCGATTTGTATAATTTGGCGAAATTGGTCGACGGGATAAGAAAGTAGTACCCAAAGAAATTACTTAAAATCTATATATCTGTCCAGTGATGAGAAAAATCGCAAAATAAATAAATAAATAAATAAATAAATTTCATATTTTCAGCTAAAATTTGATACTTCATGGCGTGTGACCTATATACAAAATTATGGTTTTAAAATACTGTATTGCTATGATACGCAATTAAATGTACTTAAATTAATTAATTTTATCAGCTTAATACTCTGAAACTTTCTTTATAACAATATTTGTAAGTATTCATTAAAAATAATAAAAGTAAATTTTGATTTATTAACGTAATCGTTTTTTTTTTTTTTTTTTTTTTTTTTTTTGAAGAACAAATTCTAAATTCTTTGGCAAATGCAGCCATGTGACATGTACAAAATTGGTATTATTCCATTCTTTGCACTGTTCTTGATCAGTTACAGAGATCATATTGACAAAATTCTTGGCACATAATGAAAATTATAATGTGTTTAAGAATCTGTCACATGTGGCACATCGTGCAAGTGAAGTATTAAAGTGCCTGCTTACCTTGAGAGGGGATTTTTTCTTTGTATAAAAAACTGCTTACTGATGTGCATTATATAATAGAATATAGCTAAGAATTATAAATAACATGTAAAAATATGTACATTTTTAAGCACCAAAACATAAATTTAAATTAAGGTATTTTTATTCTGTAAATTTTATTATGATTTATGAATCTTTCTTGCGGTATTGAATTATTTTCATACCTATAAAGCTGTATTTAAAAATTTTTAAAAACATTGTTCTATAGATTAAAAACGTTTTTATACATAGAAAAAAAATGCGTTAAGTCATAACTTGTATCAACAAAAATCTGAAAAAAATAATTAACTATAATCATAGTAGAGGCACATTACCTAAATTAACTCCTTTAGAGTATTTTTGCAAATTCTCATAAAGGTACAATTATAATTTTTCGAGTTATGATGTTTTCTGATAAAGCAAAATGTTAAATATCTCATTTTGTGAAAAAGCACATAATATAATTAACCCCTTAGGGCTTTTAAGCTTTTTCCCACTACTTTTTGAAAACGGAAATTATTGCCTATCTGAATCGGCAAAATGCTCGGAATAAATAAGAAAAAAATTAAATTAAATTTTACTGGTGAGAAATAACCATGGATTTCGAGCATTTTATTCGTCAAGTATACAGGTTCCTTGTATTCAAGGGAATAACCCTCTCCGGCGTGGATAAAGTCTATAAGTAACTAGTCGTTGGGGTGCCACCGTAATACTTACCCATCATAATATAAAATATGAAAATGAAACGCGTGTAAACTATCTATGGCAATTCCAAAATAAAATTTAAACGCATAATTAAATAATTTTAATATACATAATAATGCTCTATTAATGAATTGCTGATGAGCCAATTTCAACAAATTATATAAAACGCAAAAATACTCAAGTAGAACCGGATTGCGTAAAAGAAACATCCTTATAACTCCAAAAATATAAATCATATTAACTAAAACTTTAATGCGTCGGATAAGGCGTCTCATTTCCAATTAAAAAATATCTGTGAATTGAAATTTGAAAGAAATACAGGGTCATGAAAAATCGAAGAATGTGGAAAACAGGATTACACATATCTCCGCAACTAATAATCCGATAGACATCGTTCTACATGCAAAATTTGTGTTATTTTATTGCCTTTTACGTCCATTCCTTAGAATAAAAAAATTCGAAAATTTTTATGTACCTTCCATCAGAACGAATTTTTCGGGAGTCCGAAAAAAATAGTTCCAGATAATCGAGATTACTGATATTAAATAGGCTTCGTTCGATTATTACATACTAAGTACATACAAAATTTGAAGTATCTATCTCCATTTGTTCGGGAGATAGAGTGGTTACAGACAGACAGACACACAGACACACAGACGGACGGACGGCAAAATTTTTTTTCTAAAAGTATGTTTTTCGAAATCTCCAGTGTCTAAAACGTGTAAATCCGTCAAAAAAATTTTTTCGATTTTCAAAACGATTGCAAGACTTACCCTATACTACGTATGATGGGTAAGTAAAATGAGAAATTATCTGCTGACACCGGAGTTAACAAACGACTTTTTAAAAAATCAAAAACTCCTTAATTTAGGCTTTTGTTGTAAAAGCAAGGTTTTATTAAAATGTTATTCGTGCCAGTTGCAACTTTAGAATTAAAATTAGGTGTGGCCAGACCGGACACACTGCACCGTAAAGGGTTAAAAACCAAGTTTTACCTATTAAATGACTAACATTAAAATCCCTGTCTGAGCAAGATAGAAAAAAATATCAAACTGAATTAGAAAGCTGAGATGTCAGGCTTTAATATTAAACTAAATGCAGAAAATTGGATTTAGACCAAAAATTTTGCTTTATAGGTAGTCAGAAACCTTAATATCAAAAATTAATTTCAAAGTTTTTATAATAATAAAAGAATTCTGCTATAATACTTGGAAAAAAGGTACCTGTAGTTTTTACGGCGTGAAATAACACTTAATAATTCTGCAATCGTTTAAGAATGCTTTTTATACTTTCAGAAATTTTGTTTCCTTCTTAAGTTTCAAATTAGCAGTCGAAAATCGAAATTGTGCCTATTTATAAATACAACTTGTACTCAATAATTCAGCAAAAATGAATTAATTATATTACTTATACTGTCTATACTGTTTTCTAAGGTAATTATCAACATTCAATTTTATTTTCATTTCAAGTTTTGTGTAATTGAATACAAAAATATTCAAAAGCTTAAATTATTTGTAGCGATGTGTTTTCCTGCATTTTTTATCAGTTAGTAATAAATATTAATTTTCAACAAAATCAAAAGTATTTTGTTCAAGAATCACATAACTTAAGAATTATTTGATAAATGAAACTATATCAATTTTTTAAAATATACAATATTTCGGATACAGTACAGTATCCGAATTCTTTTGTGTGTCCCTCTAATTACTAAATACCTTTATTATATAGGAATTAACTTGGAGTAAACCTCAGCAAATTATATCAATTTCATGAAATGTGAAATAATTTAATATAGTTAAAGCGCTTCCCAAACAATATTTCCCACTATACCACAATGTAATAGAGTACTCTTGAGGGGCCGTGGGCACGTATTAATAAAATAATTCTTTGCACCTCAGTTTATACAGAATGTACTTTGTATTGTAAATGAGGACCCCAGAAGCCAAGGGGTACGAGTGACAAAATTTCGATTTGGAGTAAATTGAGTTTAAAGATAATTGATGTTAAATTGGAACATCAATAACAATTGAGTGGATTGAAATAGGAAATTTCTGCTTGTTGCATTCTGGTCTTTGAAATCTTATTTCAATAACTGTTAAAAAATAAAGTACAATTTTCTTTAAATGTACAATTAATCAATATTGTTTGTTTTTCGAAAAAAGGGGTTTGCCTCTATAACTCAGCAAATAATAAGTAAATCACTTATATTTCTTTACCTGAAATGAAAAAAGCATATTTTTAGGTCATCTTTGTATTTTATTTTTTTTTTCAATTTTGTCACTTATACCCCTTGGCTTCTGGGGTCCTCATATCTCATAGATGCATATGAATGCTCCAAAGAGAATGTTCATGAACTTGAAACTACTTTTTTTCCACTGACCATAATGGGACGAAAATACTTTTAATTGTCCCTGTAACTGAATTATACATCCAATTTTCATTTTAAAAAAGTTGAAATAACTCGACAAAATTATGCAATAATTATATATTTTAAATTTCAAATAATTCGGTTGGGTAGTTTTTGCGTTGTTATATGCGGACAGACAGATGGATAGACGGACGAATTGAACGACGACTATAGGTGTTACGTATTTACATAATTACGAACACATCTAAAAATGGAAAATATTAAAATTTATTAAAAATGTTATTTAAACACATAAAAAACAATTAATGAGTCCGATAAATTAGAAATATTTTTTCACACGTCATCTTCATTACGAAACTATGGAGGGGTGGGCGGGTGGGGGAATTGAAAAAAATATTTGACCTTTTACATTTTACTTTTAATGTTTAGATTTTTTTTGTTTAATTTTTAAATATGTTAAAGGTAATTTTTTTCAGTGTAATTCACTACCTCTAGTAATTAATTTTTTTTGTGTCAAAACATGTTTTTTACCTTAATTACCACAGTAAAAAATTAATGACTCGTAATTAAAATCTTCTAACTTTCAAACATAAAGAATTGAAAAGAATGGTTCATATCATTACTAATTACTATGGATACGTTCTAAGGAAGAAATTTAATATTTTTTGTATAAATTGAATTAGATATTTTTTATGAACTATTAATTTTTTTAATGATTAATTTACAAATAAGCGCTATTTTTACTTTTTGAAATGAAAATATGTTCCTTCAAAAACGCATTTGAATTTTACCTTTGGTATTTTCTACGTGAATATCTAAAGTATTTTATACAGATAAATGTTACTACAGATAAAGATATAAGTGTATAATGTACTATGTAAAAATATATGAGATGATTATTTTAAAAAAATTGTAAAATTAAAAATTTATAAAATTATAATTAGTATTTCTTATATTACTTAAAAATTTATAAAATTATTATTAAAAAAACACTAATTAACGTTGCTGACATCGTGTAATTGGACTTATTGGAATCTTTTGACTCTCTGTAGTCATAACAATAATGAACAAGTCGGATGTGGCAATCCTAAAACTTTTTTTTATCTCATACATGTTAATACTTTGGAGAAAATGAAGCATAAGAGCGCCATTGCTTAGATGATTTACATCAAAATTTAATCAGCTACAACTTATTACAAGTTCTAGTTGAATCTGAAGTTTGATGAAAATGTGTGTGTTAGTTTTTAAGATAGAAATATATCAGAAATCGTAACAAAATCTGTAGAAAAGCTCCATCTGTTGAGCGATTTACTCAAGAAACTGGTTAGTATTAATTTATAACAGGAACTAACTGAATCGGAAGTTTCATGAAAATTTGTGCATTAGTTCCTGAGATAGAGCTATTGCGATAATCATCAGTAATACTAAATAGCAGCCCCACATGTTGGCCGATTTACAACAAAAAGTAATCAGCACAATATTATATCAACGACTAAAGGAAAATGAAGTTTTATCAAAATCCATCTATTAGTTCTTGATATATAGCTATTGCGGAAATCGTAAAAAAGATAGCACAGGCACGCCGTGTGTTGAACTATACACACCCAATACTAATCATCTCTAAGTCATCATTATTATACCAATAAAGGTCTTGAATCTTAAGTTTTGTGAAATTCCGTGCATTAGATCAGGAGATACAACGCCAACAAAATTTGTGTCCAATACAGAGTGATAGAGGGACAGATAGACTTACGGACAGACATTTTGTAAAAATGTGTTTTTGGGGCTCTCTGACCCTAATTCGTGTAAATCCGTGAAAAGCGGAATTTAAAAAATGTCACAGATCCAATGCTTTTTTTTCTTTTAAAGATAGAAGAAAAAACTACGGCATATAAAGATATGAAAACTGATAGTTTTAAACATTTCAGGTGCTGTATCATGTAAGTATGTCACCTTTTTATATTTTTTGAAATTCAAAAACTGACAAAAAGTACTAAGAATATTTTAGTAAAATTTTGCTTTTATAATTAACGCGGTTAAAAAAATGTTAGTTTTTATTTTCTGGAAAATTTGTTTATGCATTCTGTTTTTAAATAATTATTTCACCATTTTACGTTTTTTTGTCTCTCTAAGGGTTAACCCTTTATCTAGAGAAAGTACTTATAAGTACCATTAAAATAACTTATTATAAAAAAAATTTTATGCGTCAAATAGTTGTAATACTGTTTAGAATGAGTTACAGATGTATTACTTTATCGTGTTCGAAAAGCGTTATTGGTTATACAAAATAATAATAATAATAATAAAATATTTTTAAAAGGATGATTTCTTTTGCCTTTGCATCTTTTCAGCTTGCTTGGCGCTGAGGGAGGGGAATGGGGATATTTCAATGCGGAAATATTTCTATATTTATATTGTAAGAACATCCTATTTGTACATTTTATAATTCTACAAAATACTAAGAAAGTAATTAAAACTAAAAAATTTGAGTGGGTTTAAGAAAATTGCACAAAAATCCCTGTAAATTCAAATTTAATTAATTCCTCTAAATCCTTCAATCCTTCTAAAATCCTTCAAATATTTATTAAATGAGTATGTAAATCTTTTAATTTAGTTTAAACAATTTGCGGAAAATGGGAAATTTTCATGAATTTATAATGCAATAGATAAAGAGTTAAAGAAAACGTATGATAAACACTGGGAAGTAGGCTAAATTAAATAAAAGAATCATTTAAAGTTCTATTTGATTATGAAGTTGGACAATGAAGTTCAGTTTAAAAAATTATAATCAGTTAAAAAATTATATGACTTGATCATAGGTATTTATTCACAGATAAATAAATGTAACTAATAAAATTTATAGAACTTGATAACTTATATGATAAATACTTTGAAATATATGAAGTCATACTGAAAGAGTTCGCAGCTGTGTCAATTTTGTGCCTGATCCTTAGCATCAAGATTGACTGCTTACTATGTAAGCAGTTTTGGGGTAGTCAGCTAATAACTCTTCTAAACTTCTAAAATGTGTGCATTAACCCATTCGCGACGATAGTCCTTGGCTTTATTTTTAATCTTGTACCACCGGTTTTTCAAAACAGGGAATTTTCTTTGATAGAAACGCGAAAATGCTCTTGTTAAGATATACTTAACAATTAATAAAGAATATTGCCCAGTTAAACTGATGGCATTAAGCTCACAGGCTACAAATTCTAATTGTACATTAAAGCCTTATATTTTCAAGGGTTAATTCCGTTCGAAAAAAAAATTAAGAAGGGGAAACAGCTCTCTCCTTTCCTCTTTTTTTGTACTTAATCATTGAACCTCCTATACTATCAAAGACATGCTTTATCCTATAAAAAATCAATATCCAAAATTCAGAGCAAATGAGATAATTCTTAATGAAAACCCATTTAGCATTTATATAATTTAAAAGGAGTTATCCCCTCTTTTATACTTAACCATTAAACTTCCAAAACTATTTAGAGATTTGAACGAAATCTGAAAATTCTGCTTGAAAAACCCATTTAAATAAATTAAGGGGGGTGGGAATTAGAACCCCTGTTCCTCCTATTTATACTTATTCAACGAACACCTAATAACAGTCACGGAATCGCCTCATCAGAATGATCCTAATCTAAATTTTGAACGAAAACTTAATTCTGCATGAAAATCCTATTTATATCAACTAAGGGGTGGGGCATGAGCCTCTGTTCCCCCTCTTATACATATCGAATGAATTCCAAAACCTAATCAGGGAAGCGCCTTGTCAGGATATACCTACATACAAAATTTCAAGTGGATAGGATATTTTTATCATGAGTTATCGCGTTACGCACGTACGAACGTACGAACGTACATACAGAACGGACGGGCACATAAGCTCTCAGGCTATGATAGCCTGTGAGCTAAAAAGAACTGCTGAGAATAACGAAGTATTCTGAGCTAGCGATTAACCCAAGTCCAGCCTTTAAATTTTCGTTCAAGACCCTCGGGCCGGACCCGGGCCAAACGTTTACTGGTGGTTCGGGATAGGTCGGGCCTAACTTTTTTTTTTCTTTGAAGACCTGGGACTAGTTTCATTCGCAGATTTCATGGGCCAAAATTTTCGTTTCTATTTTTGGCACTGCCCGAATGAAAAGCATTCTCACCGCGTGGCCTGATAAGCCAGTAAAAAAAAAGCCTGGTCCAAATACTTTTTGCAAAAAATGCATACATTTTTAAATCGTAATTATTCACGAGTATTTTAAAACAATTGTAGATTTTTTATGCTTATTGAAATATAGCTAGGTTAAAATATAGTAAAAAAGTGAAAAAGTGCTTAACTATGAATCTAGTTTTAAGCAAAAAACGTGTTGCTATCCAAAATTAATATATTAATACACATGAAAATATATGTAATATATTTACGCTTACTAAGAAGGAAACTTGTTTATAACAGATTTTTATTTCTTCTCTACGCAATTCCGTCTCAAAGGATTTTACTGTATACCATGTTTCAGATTTTTAACACTTCAATACGTGTAAAATACATTAACACTAGAACCACGGTGACGGGTCATTTTGACACGTACCAAATGAATGCATGCTAATTCGAACCAGAAATTACTTTATAAAAATAGTTAAGTATATATTCCACAAACATAATTCAAGTAATTAAATTGCATTGTCTTAAATAAAATTTCTGATGTGAATTGTTTTTCTTAATCTACAGTAAAATTTCCTGCGGTTCTAGTGTAAAAAATATTAACACGTTCGCTGCCACTTACGTGAAGATGTGATGATAGTTAATGCCGCACTGTAGAAGTGGGTTTTTCCCAGAAGCCGATTTACTTTTTATAACAAAGAATCAGTGACAGATTTTCTCGCACCAGAGCGTGACTGGCTATTGCACATCACGCGCTGGCGCGTGAGTGGCCCCTTAACGGTGGAGCCATATCACGCGCTTTCGCGTGAGCGGCAGCGAATGTGTTAATAATAATTGAAAAATTTGCATACAAAAAATAGAAATTCATTATAAAAATATATATCGCAGTCTGCGGCACTTCTATAAAAATGGTTATTGTAAACGTGAAAAAAAAGTTAAGATAAATATTTTTGGTCACAACACTTCGAACGAGGGAAATTTTTAACCAAATGGATATAAAAAACAATGTTATGTAGAAATTCGCTCGAGCCTGGCAGACATTTTAATTTTTTTCCGGGTTGGGTCGGGCTCGGGGCAAACTTTTAATTTTAGTATCTGGCCGGTCCGGGCCGGATTTCTATTTTCATTAGTCGGTCCGAGCCTCAACATTTTGGCCCGTGCAGACTTTTATTCTGAGCATCTATAAGTGGCGTGTATAACGATCACTCACCCCCATAGGGTTAAACAGGGCAATGCAATAAAACCTTTTTTTTTTTTTTTTTTTTTTTTTTTAACTAATATAGCCATCCGAAGGCGCACAGACATCTTTGCGGGAATTCAGATTGTTTATTTTAACACGAAGTACATAACTATTAATACAAGATTTTGTTTTATATTTTTTCTGTTATATAGTCTGGCGTTTTAATTTAATTAAAATGAATGAAAATCAAAGTAAAATTGTAACTTCACAGTAAAAAATGAAACCCAAATTGAGTTAAAAGATTTCTGGGTACAGAATTGTTCCAATTTGGAAAATTCAGTTTGTAGCACAAAATCGTTTTAAATAAATCTGATTTTTAATGACATTAAAACAATTAAAATATCTTAGATAGTATATACATTATACCTGAGAAATTTTGATTAATTTAATGTTAATAAAGATCTGCTCTGTTTTGAACCATTTTTGGTTATCTATTTTGGGGACAATACTCTACCATTTTGGAATCCTTACTGTACCATTTCAGGAAAATTACCTATACCCAGAAATCTTTCAATCCAATTTGGGTCTTCATTTTTTACTGTGTTTCTTAAAATTATAACTTTTATGTTTATGTAAAATACATTTGGATTAAGTAAGTAAAGATCCTGATATTTTAGCAACTCTAGGATATCACCTAATCAGCTCTACAACAAACATAGTAATTTACATTATTCATAAAAATTCTAGTAAGGTAAATGTACAAAAAAAAATTTAAATGCGGTTTTTTCAAAGTGGCGTATTTGATTTTGATTAAATTACAATAATTTTAATTACATTAAAATCTACATTGTCTTTTTGTGGCGTCAACGTGGCAAAAATAGATATATCTGTTTAAAATATACAAATGTTCCGTTCCAAGTTAATTTTAACTATGAGAGAAGCAAAGTTGATACAGAGTAACTAATAAATGCCTCAATATGAAAATTTAATAATTCATTGACTGTAATAAAGATTAATAAGAAATGAGGGAAATTTACATCTGGTGGATCTTAAATTTCTTATGCTGTAAATGCTAAAATAACTCAAACTTCAATAGATGGCGCTGCATAGTCTCAAATTACAATAGTGCTTAAAATAGCAAGTAAGTCTCCATTAAAAAAAATCTAAGTTAAATTATTTATTTTATTAGCGATTGAAACAGGAAAAGACGATTAATTTTTTTAAATTTTATTTGAGCCTTATTTTACGAGACAGTGAATATATAATTTCCATCTATAGATGGAAATTTGAATTATTTTAACATTTAAGTACATGAAATTTAATGATGTAATAAGATGTAAATACCACTCACTTATATTAATCATATTTAATGAATTATTCAATTTTAAAATTAGGAAGTTTATTTCGGGATACTCTGTAGCTTAGTATGAGATGATTTACCGAAGATATACAAATTGGCCTTATACAGAGTATGACTTTGCGATTTTCTCAGCAGTTTTTAAAACCAACTATGAAAGATACAGGTCATTCGATGTATGCACTTGCTGAATTATCCAGGTTTTCACTTAAGACGCCACTCGGAGTCATTCAAAAAGACCCGGATGATAATGTTAAATATGGGGGTGTTTCAAATATCTTGCTCGAATTTTATTATTTTTGCATGATTTGTTTTCATAGAATAGCTGAGGAAGGTCTACAACCCTCCTACTTTTTAGCTCACAGACTATCATAGCCTGAGAGCTTATGTGCCCGCCCGTTCTGTATGTATGTATGTTCGTTCGTTCGTACGTGCGTACGTAACGCGATAACTCATGATAAAAATATCCGATCCACTTGAAATTTTGTATATAGGTATGTCCTGACAAGGCGCTTCCTTGATTAGTTTTTGGAGTTCATTCGATATGCATAAGAGGGGAACGGGGGGGGGTCATGCCCCTCCCCTTAATTGATATAAATGGGTTTTTCATGCAGAATTAAGTTTTCGTTCAAAATTTAGATATAGGATCATTCTGATGAGGCGATTCCGTGACTGTTATTAGGTGTTCCTTGAGTAAGTATAAACAGGGGGAACGGGGGTGCCCCTCCCCTAAATTTATATAAATGGGTTTGTCAAGCAGAATTCTCAGATTTCGTTCAAATCTCTGAATAGTTTTGGAAGTTTAATGGTGAAGTATAAAAGAGGGGATAACTCCTCTTAAATTATATAAATGCTAAATGGGTTTTTATTAAGAATTATCCGATTTGCTCTGAATTTTGGATGTAGATTTTTTTTATGATAAAGCATGTCCTTGATAGTTTAGGAGGTTCGATGATTAAGGATAAAAAAGGGGAAAGGGGAGAGCTGTTTCCCCTTCTTATTTTTTTTTTTTCGAACGGAATTAACCCTTGAAAATATAAGGCTGTAATGTACAATTAGTATGCGTAGCCTGTGAGCTCAATGCCATCAGTTTAACCGGGCAATATTATTTTTATTACTTTTTCGATGTTAGTTTTATTATTATTATTATGACAGTTTCAATTTCAGAATTGGTTCCAAACTGTTCCGAAATTTAAAGTAATTTAAAAAAAAATCTGAAACCAAATGCCTTAACATTATCATCAAAGTCTTTCTGAGAGACTACTGCAGCTCGTAACCCTTTGGGAACGAGCGACACGTATACGAGACGCATAAAAGGCTTAAGAATCCTTGTTTATTGCCACCAATAAAATTGTACTGTAAAATTTCCCTTATTTAATCGGAGTATTTTCTCGATTTAGGAAGGCATACATTTCTGTTTTTCAAAAGCGAAGATAAAACATTAAAAATTTCGTAAAAGGCTCCCGTCGCGAAGGGGTTAAACGGACCAAATTTGATTTTCCTCGTCAGTAGAAAGGGCATATTTTTAAACAAAGTACTGCAAAAGGTAATAAGATAGAAAGAATTTTTCCGTTCGTCAGAATTAACTAATTTTTATTGGTAATAGCGTAGAACAGTCGAGTCTCCCTATAACAAAACTCCAAACATCGAATTTCTCTATATAACGAAATTTTAGTAGGAACGGTCCCCTTTTCGCATGATTACATTAAAAACAGTCTCTATATAGCGAAATATCTATCTCCATGTAACGAATTTTTTCATAAATCGGTCATAAAAACAGTTTTAAAAAACTTCGAAATCATATGGAATCAATTTTCCATCAGTTATTTTTGATTTATCGTTCAGTGCTGAGGTTTTTTTTATATATATTACTTCTCTCCTTGTTCTTTAAATCGAACGAATTCATCCCACCTCCTACACGCCTTTCACCATCCTTCTCAAAACAGTGTCAATTGGATTGATACACATGTAAGAAAGGAATCAATAAGAGGCACATAAGAGAGGTCTTCAAATGAAGGGAAATGTTAACTACAATTTTTCATTCCTTGCTAAAATTTGAGCATGTTTTTGAGAGCGTAACAACTTTAAAACCAAAGCAACAAAAAATTACAGATTTCTTCGGCTGAAATTAATGCAAGTCTTCTTTATTTGTTTTCATTAAGCTTTCAAATAAATGTCTATTCTTTTTTGTGAAACAATTTAAATAATTAAGAAATAAAATGTTAGGTTAATATTTACTTTTAAACATTTCAAACTCTTAATTCAAAAGATCAAAAATAATATTTGTTCAAATTTTACACATTAAATGCGATTTTTAACATCATTCTCTAAACATCGAATTTCTCTATATAACGAATTTTTTACTGGAACGGTGGATTTCGATAAAAAAAATAGAGACTCGACTGTATTTTATTACAGCATGCGTGTCTTTAAAACGGATGCTGATTGACAATGGACGACAAGCTTTACTGTCCCCATACAAAGTCATTATTGAAAATAGCTTACCAGTTTCTCGATATTTTCCTATAAGCGTTCACCAAAATCCAATTAAATAACGCAATGCTTGTTGGGAAATTTTCCACAAGCAGTGTTGTCAAAAAGGTTGCGTTTCTTTATCCAGATTTCTACAATTAATTTAACTTTTTATAAATGGTAAAATTCGCCTTATTTAACCAAAACGCTGCGTAATTGTTCTAACAAAACAAGTTTAAACAAGTTGGAAATTGCACGTGAAGCGTAGCAAATGAGGTGCGTTCGTACGATAACGAAGTTTTAAAAATATCACTCTCATATATCAATCTCATAAAACTGTAAATAATTACAATTAAAATGCGCACCAAACGATGTTCTCCCTATACCATTATGCAATGGAATATTTTTGTGTGGCCTTGTAAATCAATAACAAATATTCTTTGTACCACAGATTATGCAAAATGTATATTATAATATCTATTTTATAGATGCATATCAGTTTTATTACGTTCGAATGTGTGTAACACCATTAAAATGCATTTGAAACATTTTTCCCCATTAACCGTAATGTAACGGAATACTTTTGATTGTCCCTGTAATTGAACTATATGCATCCGATTTTGATAAAATTTGAAATAACTTCACAAAATTATGTAATAATTATGTATTTAAAATTCCAAACGATTAAAATGCATTTGAAACTTTTTTCCACATTGACCATAATGTAACTTAATCCTTTTGATTGTCCCTGTAATTGATCTATGCATCCGATTTTCTTAAAATTTGAAATGACTCAACAAAATTATGTAATAATAATATATTTTAAATTTCAAACGATTCGGTTGGGTAGTTTTTGCGTTGTTATATGCGGACGAACGGACAGACGGACGGACTGAACAACCACAATAGGTGCTACGTATATACATAATTACGAACGCACCTAAAAAATTGCACTTAGCCACTTAACTGATCAATATTTTAATATAAAATCAAATAATGCCAATTTTTTTACTGTCTTTTACAGAATTTATAATATTTTATCACCGGTTTTTCAAAATAGAAATTTTGGCATCATTGAATTTGAAAAATGCTCGAATTAAATAATGCAAAATTTGCAATAAAAATTTACTGGTGAGAATAATAAATCAGATTTGAAATATGGTGCCTTTATGTGGTACGAAAAAATCATGATTGGCTAAAACACGTTGCCCGTAATGACGTACGGGCAAATCAGGGAATAACCCTCTCGCGACGAACATCTTTTACAGATTTTTTTAAATCATTTCTCACAACTTCTTCAAACCAGAAATGCTTATATGATTAATCGGGAAAATACCCTGTTAAATTTTGCATTGCTTACCATAAAAAGTAATTGGTGGGAATCAGTGTCACATTACTGGGGATTCTCTCCCCAGTTTGGGGAATTTTGAATCTCCAGAATAATTTTGGGAGGACACGTGCACTGTAAAAAATATCCGTTAATGTACACAAACTTTTCCGTAAAATTTTACGGAATAGTTTCATTTTTCCGAGAAAACACTGGTATTTCTGTATTTCTCATTTTGCGGTTACAAATCCGGAACTTTTCCGTTAATTTTTCCGAAACAGTAAAACTTCCGTTTTAAACAGCACATGTTATTGGTATTTTTAACCCGTAAGTCGTGGTGCCATCTGTATGAGAAAAATAGCGAAAAACGTTATAGCAACATTTCTCTATTTTTTTTTTCTGTTTTAATAATAAAACGATAGCATATTTTTACAATATTAAATTAATAATAGTAATAAAAAGATTTATTAATTCTTTTTAAGTTTGATACTGTTAAGAAAAATTATTCTTTTTTTTTCTTTTTCAGTATTATTTTAAAATAATGTTTATTTATATCACAGTATAAAAAGTGTGTAGGATATTTTAGTGGAAAAAAATCTACTTTTAATTTTAATATATATAGTTTTTAATCTATTCAAATTAAGAAGTTCGCACATAAAATTTAAAATATATCGAAATATATTACCGAAATTATTATTATTTCGGCGATTACCTAAGTCATAATAATCAATAAATGTAATTAATTTTAATAACACATAGTAATTATGTTTATTGAGTTTAAAATAGATCGTCATACAAAATATTTTTTTAAATACATGCTTTTTTTAAAACTGTGTTAGTATCCTTTTATAAAACAAATAAATGAATATGAATAATATTATAATAGAATTTTAAACCTCTTCCAAAAAAGAAGGAAACAAAATTTTTTAATACTTTCATTCATGCATGTAACATTTTAAAGGCTAAACTTTCTTTTTATAAAGCTAAAATTAAAAAGCTAAATATTAGAAATTATAGAAAGAAAATCTGTAAAACATGATTTTGAACTATCCGCTCAATAAAAAAATATTCTCTATAAAAATAAACCCGCGTTTAAAATCTTGTCTTTACTTTATGAAATGCATCCGAAATGACTAAAGATATTTGAAAAAGTGTTTTGTGTAATCCTGGTGTAACGGTATTACACTGCAGGCTACGACCGAAGAAGTCCCGGGTTCGAAAGGTAAGTCACATTTCTTCACTGTTGTTTAAATTAAATGTATATAATGTGTTCCTGATGTTAGCGTGTCTTTCTAAAGTAAAGAATAAAAATCACAAAGGTGTTAGTTTGTCCTTGAAAAATTCTTTTAACTTTCAAACGAAAATTTTTGCATAAGAAAATATTAAAAAAGCGGAAATATTTTGTGAAAAAACGGAGCTATTTCTGGAATTTACGGAATTTTTTTTCCCGTTAAAAAACGGAAATAGTACTGGCGTCTAGATTACCAGAATATTTCCGTTTTTTAACGGGAAAATTTTTACAATGTAGTACATGGGGAAAAGTTTGGGGGCTATTAACATTTTGAGGAATAACTTAGAGATTTTTTTTTTATTATTATTTTACTATCTTACACAAACTTTACTTTTAGTATTCTGAGAACACTGGATCTGCCTCGAACTCGAATTTGATTCAGAAAACGAAAATAAAACGCAGAAATCGGAGATATCTATCAATATTTTTGTATTCCTGTTCATGTTCATCACTTACAATTTTACAGTTTACACGTATCACAGATACACAATACCTGCCTTGAACAATTCACACCGAAATTTTCCGATCATCTACAATTTCCTAGGCCTTGCAGACATATACACAAACACATACACAACACACAAATATTTCATTAATAGAGATTTATACAACAAAAATAAAAACATCTTTATAACCTTTTTTTTGTTTGTTTGTTTGTTTAAGATTAGTTAATTTCTGTTGTTTTCTTATAAATTCCACTATAAAAGAAAACTTATTTGAACTATAAATATAATACTTCAGAGTAATAATCATTCTTCAATGTATTGAAAATGCATTAAATGAGTAGAATTATATTACTTTATATAATGCTTATATTGCAGTGAAACCTGAAGTTTAATAAACGTATTAACACGAGCTTGTCATTCAGAGGATTAGACAATCCAGCGTATTTTAAAATATTGTAAAGTAATAATAATGATAACAATACAAGTGTGAATTAGTAAACTTCATGGATCTCGATTAAAAATCTTGGAAATCACAAGCTAAATCCCAAATATATAGCGAAAGCTTACTCTTTCTAGCTGTTATCAATAAATAAAATCGAATTTCATCTTCCATAACATAAGTTACACAGTATTATTGACTTTTATATGTTTATTTGAGGATTACATCTACTTTCGCTCTTGAAAAAAAAAAAATAATAATAAAATAAAATATGTCATTTGTGTCACCGTTGACTGTCTTATCGGAAAGGGATTAAGATTGATTGAAAAGTGACCACATTGCTGTATATATTACATATATTTTTGTCCGAAAACATATTTATTAATACAACATTTAGGAACTTGATCAGAATAACTACTATTCAAGTATTCCTTTTATTTATTACTAGCTGTTCTGTACGGCGTTGCCAGGGTTCATCAAAAAATAGCAAGAATTGCGAAAAAAAACTTTAAAAATCATAATAAAAACCTCGAAAAATTTAAAAGAGGCTGCACGAATTTCGTCTAAACTTCGTTGAAAAGAGATGAGCTAGAAAATTGAAGTTGGGTTATTTTTACTAATGTGGAAAAATCTTACAAATCGCAAAAAACATTAAAAATCTCATAAAAATACAAAACAAAATTCAAAAATTGTGTTCCGAAATTCGAATAAACTTTGAAGAAAAGAGATCAGAATTTTATAAATGCGGCCAAAAATTGAACCTTTAAAAAATCGAAGCAGGTCGCGAAGAAACGTAAACATCGCTTTAAAAATGGCAACATTTTCAAAAATCACGGAACTCAAAATTTACTCTACTTGGATAAATGTTTTGAATCTAATTAATTTAATAATGTAAAAAGCATTGAAATACGAAAAAAAAACTGCTAAAAAATCGCAATAAAAATCTTTAATCGCTCAGGAGAAAATTTATCATATTAGCGAAGAAATTATAAACCGAATTCCTTTTCCGTATCTGAAAAAAATCGCCGTAAACTCAAAAAAAAAAAAAAAAAAAAAAATACTGCATTAAAAATTGTTGTAGATCAAAATAAGAGAGTAAAACAATTACCGTAAAGGATAAAAGTTTGAAACCAAACTCTTATTAGTCTAGAAATTTAAAATCGAATTCCTTTGAAAAATGTTTAAAAAAAAGACTGAGAAAGTCCAAAAATTGCATTGAAAATTGTAATGAAATCCTTAAAACGTTAAAAAATCCCTAGGGTAAAAATTCACTGTTATAATATAAAATATTGTAATCAAGAAATTAACCATACTAACCAAAAATTTTGAAATCGAAATCGATTTCCGGATGTAAAGAAATCGCCACGGAACTTGAAGAATGGCTAAAAATCACATTGAAAATTTTATTAAAAATAGCTAAATATTTGGAAGTCAATGCTTAAAAAAATAATATTAAGGCAGGGCGAGGGGGGGGGGGGGGTATGATCGAAATCATTCATAAATTACAAAATTTAGGCAAACGCCAAAATGGACGCCTCTATGGAACGCCAAAACCATATTAAGAGATAAAACATTGCATTCGAAACATAACTACATTATACAAAATGTTTCATATCAAAATTGTTTTCTGAATGGGCAGAAAATCGCCAAGGAACTTAAAAAATGGCTAAAAATTGTATTGAAAACTATATTAAGAATTTCTGAATATTTAAAAGTCATGGCTGTAAAAATTTAATATTCAGTCGAAAATATTGTAATCGGAAATCGTTCATGAATAAGGAAAAATCAACCGGAACACCTAAAATCCTCCAAACTAACTAAGAATTACATTGAATATCGCATTAGAAATTGGCAACATTCATAAAAGCGTGGAGAACAAATTGTACTATTTATGCTAAAAGTTAGAAACCCAAATTCTTTTACCGATGTCAACAACTCTCACAGAACTGGAAAAATCACTATAAAACAGGTTAAAAATCAGCAAAATTCAAAAATCCGGACAAAATTTGCCATAGTAAGATAAACATTTATATTAAATTCATGCGGACATAATTTACCATAATGAGACAAAACATTGAAATCTGAACTCTTTCATTAGTTAAAAAATATCGACACAAAACTTGCTAAACATTTTATGAAAATACACAAAAAGTCTGAATCATTGATGTCAAAATTTACTATATTAAGCTACAAATTATTTAAAAATTTCTTTTCTAATTGTTAAAAAATCGCCGTGGACTCGAAAACATCTAAAAATTGTATTCAAAAATTCATTACAAATCGTTTCAAATTTAAAAATAGCGGGGGACAACATTTACATTAATAGAGTAAAATAGTGTAATCTGAATTATTTCTTAAATACGAATGAAAAAATCGGCGCAAAGCGTGAGAAATAATGAAAACATTGCTAAAAATTGCATTAAAAAATCACTAAATTTCAAAATTCGTAAATGAAGTGTAAATGTTTGAAATTACTTTCTTTTTCGAAATTTCAAAAAATAGCCGTGAGATTCAAAAAACCAATACAAAACCATTGAAAAATTCATTAAAAATCGTTAAATGTAAATACATCCCGTGAATAAAAAAATATTCTAGTCGTGTAAAATGTAGCAACCATTCTTTTTTTACATGAATTACAAAAAAATCGACGCAGAATACAAAATATATCAAAAATCACATTGAAAATCGACAAAATTAAAAAAGGGTAAATGGTGAAATTTACTATATTAGGCTAAAAGTTTGAAACCAAAATAATTTTTTTATTGTTAAAACATCATTGTAATGGGAATCGAAAAAAATAGTACTAAATCGCATTAAAAAATTCATTAAAAACGCATTGAAAAATGCACTAAATATCGCTAGTTATTTTTTAAATCGCAGTAATCAGAATTTCATCAAACGGATAAAACATTCTAATCGGAAATCTGAAGTATTTGATTATCCGGGTGACCAAGAAACTATCTGAGTCAAATCATAAGATTAAACTACAATATTGGCGGATCGTAAATTCCATATTCACTTGACATTAAACATGTTTCATATGTTTGTTACGTCATCAAGTGGTTTTTACTTCTTATTTTTATATGTATTTGTATTAATGTTTTTCTAAATTATCTTTTCTTTCATTATTTAACATAAATATTACATCTATTTGCATAATTTGGCTTGTTTCACAATTGATATAATTTGGCGAAATTGGTCGACAGGATAATCACATAGTAAAAGGAAATCCTTTATAGATAATAAAAAATCGACACAGAACACAACAATTCTTGAAAAATCGCGTTAAAAATCTGTAAAATTATATTAGATTAAAAGTTTGAAATCAATTTTTACTTCCGAATATCAAAAAATCACCATAAAAATCGAAAAATTTCTAAAAATTGCATTGAAAAGTTCATTAAAATCACTAATATTAAAAAATCACAGGGGTCAAAATTTACTCTAATAGGGTAAAACGTTGTAATTGGAAATATCTCATGAATGACAAAAATTCGACATCAAACGCAAAAAATCTCGAAAAACCGCATTAAAATTAGCTGAAATTCATAAATCTTAACAGCTAAAATTTAATACATCAGCCTGAAAGTTTTAAGCAAAATTCCTTTTACTAATGTCGAATAATAGCGGCAAAATTTGCATTAAATAATTCACTAAAAATCCAAACATCGTTGCACGAAATCCAAATAAAAAAATAGTACTTATTGCATTCTCAACAGCTCAAGATTTTGATAAAACAACTAAGAAAAAAATAGATGCTAAACACAAACAATCTTGAAAAAGCGTTAAAAATCACAGTGAAAATCGCATTAAAAATCGTTAAAATCTAAAATTCGTAACAAGCACAAAATTTAGGGCTAAAAGTTTGAAACGGTTTTATTTTTATCCATCTCAAAAAAAAAAAAAACACACAAAATGAGAAAAAACACTAAAAACCGCATTGAAAATTCGTTAAAAATTCAAAAATCGCTGTACAAATTCCAAATAAACTTTGCTGAAAAGAGAAAAAAATTGCTATATTGGGTTAAAAGAATGAAACCGTATTTCTTTCTCTAATGGGATAAAACCGCAAAAATAACGCTAAAAATCGCCTAAAAAATTATTTACAAAAATCTAAACAAAAAATCGAAAATCGGGCTTCGAGGTGCAAAACTACATGTAAAAAAGTACCTTCCCTCCAAATTTTGTAACTCTACGTGCAGCAGTCTCTTCAGAACAGCGCTCACAGACAAACATCCTTCTCTCTTTATTATTATAGATTAATAGTAAAACAAGTGCTTAAACTGTAATAAGATTGAAAGAAGTATTTTTATTGATGTTGTTCCAAATAAAGTCATATGTTAAAATAAAAAATAAATTAAAAACTAGTCACTGGGATCCACCTTAATACTTATCCGTAATGGCTAGGCATAATATGAAATATAAACTATTAAACTTGATAGAATTTGATTAAAAAATCTTGAAAATCAAAAGCTATATAAAACCGAAATAAATAGAGGAAGCTTATTCTTTCTAGCTGTTGGGTCATTCCATGTCAATTCAACCAGACCTTGTAATTCGACCCACAGGGATTTTGAAGAAACTTTGTGTACACACTAATTCTATCATGAAATGATTCCATCAGAAAATTTTCCTTCCTAGACCTCATAGTTTGTGAGATATGGGGGGGTCCAAATCTTGGGGTTTTCTCAAATCGCACATTTCTGAGTCCGTATTTTGAGATTGCAGTTCCATCTTCAAAAAATTGTTTCTCTGGATCTAAAAATTCTTTTTGTTTTAAATAAAAGTTTACACTTTGGGCTTTCTATCTATGAAATAAAAATGATGTGTTTCGCATGGCTTATGCAAAAATTTTGGGTACTTTCCAATTAGCCGGTTGCATGTTTTATTTTTACATATTACATAAGCACACAAAAAGGCAAATGAAATTTCTAATTTCTTTTTGTTTTAAATAAAAGTTTACACTTTGGGCTTTCTATCTATGAAATAAAAATGATGTCTTTCGCATGGCTTATGCAAAAATTTTGGGTACTTTCCAATTAGCCGGATGCGTGTTTTAGTTTTACATATGTACATATGTATAGATCTATATAAATAGAGATGTATTATACATGTACATATGTATGTATGTATTTAACAACATAGGTTAATATATATATACAGTATATTGATATATATGTATAACACTGGAGCCTGTCTAACCGAAAAGTACCAAATTTCGCCTTGTCCCAGACAACCACAACTGTCCTTCGGACGTCATACAACGATTATATAGATCCTGTGGGTGTCATATCCTATGCGAACTATCCAGTGAATGCGCTGAGGATAATAAGGAATGGACGGTCCAATCACATTATCCTCTGAACAGCCGCTGAACAACTGTGAACGGACCATCCAACCGAATTGTCCCCAAAACGGCCGATGGATGTTCTATAACCGTTAGTCCTTTTTAGTAGCTGTGGAGCGCCTTTTTTGAACTCCTCAACTCGCCGACCACAGAGGAATCCAATGTTTATGTTTCATCTCTTGTTTCATTCAGCTCATGGCGAATTCGAATTAATAGAGAAAATGGATGTTGATATAAGGTAAGAACTTTCCTTTAATTTTATTTGCAATGCATTTTTTTATAATTATTCTGCCTCTATATTTTTTTAATGTTGGCAAAATTTTATTAAAATGCAAAACAAAAAAATAGGCCTAGTCATCGCCCGAATAAGAAATAATTTTATAAAACAATGTCTATATTTACTGTAAAAAATAAATTTGTTTTATAAAATTGTAAATTTTGTGTTTTGTTCTGAAGTAAATGTGTGTGTGTTTTATAATAAAATAAGCATGTTATAAATATAATAAAACTACATTTTGTTTTGCCACGGTATGCCTAACAAGTATTTCAAAACAGTGTTTTTTCACGAAAATCACTAAAGAAAAAACACCGACACCCTGATATGACAGCAGCATCTTTTCCATTTTAGTGCTTTTTTGTAACAAAGCTGTTTAATAGATTCAGAAAACAAGATCATTTTAACAAAATGATTTTAACAGCTTTGAAAAATCAAAATTTGAATATTTACAATTGATGTAACAAGCTCTTTTAAAAATTTGAGTTGACTTAGATTATCCATTTTCTATTAATTATATGTTGTGCAAGTTAATTTTTTTACTTTATTTTGTTTTAAGCATTAAGATATTCTTTTCTGTGTTTCTTGTATAGGTCATTCAAAAAGTAAAGCACCTCAGTGGAACATTTTGTGTTATATTTCAGTTAAAATTAAATATTGTTAAAATATGTATTGCAGAAACATTTTTCTTCAATGTAATTATGAAATTTTAGAGGATTTTTAAATTAATTCTAGAAAAAAAAAAAATATTCTAATGGCATTTGTGCAACAAGTAAAATTTTGAATTGCAATTAAAAATTTTATTTGTGGGTTGAAAGTGTTCTTATTCAGAAACGTGATTGAAAAGTGTTTTTCATTTTTAAATAAAAGCAGATTGTAAAGAAAAAAAAGAGAAACTTTCAAAAAATTCCATGATTTAACATTTTAAACTTTATTTCCAGACGCGACTGCTAATTGCTCCCTCGTGATGACATTTCTGTAGCTGTCAAATCCTAAAACTATCATAAAATGCTAACTTAACAACATTTCGATTTCTTCATATCTGAATGAATCTGTGTAAATATTCATTTTTAGAAATACTAATGCAAATATTTGAATTTATGAATGAAAATGAATTAGCGAAAGTAAAGAAAAATAGTCACTCTAATTTAAGAATAACCTTCAATATAATAATTATGAAGTGATGTGACCAGTGTTGAATTCAGGGGGTGCCTGGGGGGGGGGAGGGGACATTCCCCTCCCAAAGCAACGAAATGTTTCCCCTGATAATTTTGAGATTTTGTTTTTAACAGTCAAAAATTGCAATTTCCCCTCTGCGGAACTCTATAATTGCCCCCTCCCCTCCAACCGGAGCCGCAAAAGTCCCTCTTGGAGAAAAGTGTCTGTTAATTCAATACTGGATGTGATTTATCTTCCCCCCCCCCCCCTCCTCTAACTTGAAGACTGGATCTGCCATTATATATGACGGATGATGTTTTGCCAACAAATGTTTCTTAATTCGTTGTTGAACCTCCTTTAACTGAATATATCGCTTGGCATATATATAATTAACATCTATCATTTGATGCTTTAGAAAAATGTCTACAGTTTACTTCTTTTTCTGTCCCATAATAAAAAAAGCAACAAACCCATACATGGTTCATATGAATATTTTCCTTGTAAACTATCAGTATTTTTTTTTTTTTTTTAAACAGGGCTTGAAATTTGATTTTTTCCAGGAAGCGAGTCTCCCTCCCAACGTTTATAAATGGAGGGAAGTTTATCTGTCTGGGAGGGAGAAAAAAAAAATCTTTAAAGCGCATTATTATTTTATGTGCTATTTAAAGAATTACAAGAATTCAGACTTGACAAAATACTGCACAATTTTTATTAACAACTCAGAATAATTATGCAAAATATATAATAAAAGTAAGTAAAATAAAAAAAGTGAAGCTTTATTATTTTTGTTACAGGTCTAGTTAACTCAGTTTTTGGTTAGCCTCGATTTTAGATTGAGCGTAATTTCCTGCAAGTTGAGTTTGACAAGTTTGGTCCTGCAAGTCCTATTTAACGCTACATTTTCTAAGAGAAAATATTGGTACAAAAAAATTTCCTGGTCATGAAATTCCATGTTCCATACTAACCCTGCCATACGAAATACAAAGCATTGAAGATTTGAGAATAATTAATACATACAGAATAATGATGCCGAATTGTCTGAGTTCAAATGCAATTTCGCATCTTCTACCGCACTTGACTATCTGGCTGTGTATACAAATTATACAAATTTAAGTTGCATTTGAAGTTAGTTTCACTTTGTTCGGCTGCGTTTTGACATATACAATTAACGAGTCGTATTTCTAAGTAACAGTTCGATATTGCGTATCTTAAAGTAAAGATGAAAATAAGCATTCGCCAGTCGCCACTCGGCGACTAAATGTGAAAAATTGGTGACTAAAAATGTGGAAAGTACCGGCCAAATACAGGATTCCCCCCAAAGGTGTTTTGTGAAAAGAATTGTGGTAAAAAACCCTGCAAATTTTGACCAAAAAAAAAAAAAAAATTTCGAAAAAAGATCGCGGAAAAACATGAATTTCGTGTAAGTATCGCACAAAGACATCGTCTAAAGAACACAAATATCGTCAAAGAATCGCGAAAAAACCGTAAATATCATTAGAGAATTGCAAAAGAAAAACAATTATCGGGAAAAAAAGCCCGCGTATTTTGTCAAAAAATCAGCGAAAACAAACGCGTTTTTTGTCAAAAAACGTAAAAACGAACGGAAGAAAATGCGAATTTTATCAAAGAAACATGCAACAAATGCGAATACCATCAAAAAATCGCAATAACACATAACAAATGCGAATACCGTCAAAAAATCGCAATAACAAATGGCATTTATGTCAAAAAACGTAAAAACAAATGCAAAAAACGCGAATTTTATCACAAAAAAAAAAAAAAAAAAAAAAAAGCGAATACCGTCAAAAAATTGCGATAACAAACGTGAATACCGTCCAAAAAGTCGCAATAATGATCGACAATACCGTCAAAATATCGTGATAATAAACGCGATTTTCATAAAAAAAGTTTCAAAAATAAATGCGATTTTCGTTAAAAAGTCGCAAAAACGAACTCATATTTTATCAAAAGATGGAAAAAATTAAAAAAATGCACATTATGTCAAAGGATTGTGGAAAAAACGTATAATATTAGTTTCATCCCACACACACACTCTTTTTTTTTTTTAGAAAATTTATTGTGAAATTCAATTTTTTTTTAAAAATCAAACCTGCTAGTTGGTGGATAAACATTTTTTAGGGGGGGGGGAGGGGAGTTTACATCTTAATTCTAGACAAATAATTACAAAAAAGAGGGTTGGGGTTTATTTATTTCGTTAGTAACGCAAGTACCTAAGCATAGTTGGACTTGTGTAGCTAACTACATATGAATGTTACATATAATTTTGCAGTTAATTTAAAATAGATTTGAAATTAGTATCTCAAGTTTATTCTAAACAATATAAATTCAAATATGTTTAACTAGTTCATATATTACTTATTTAGTGTAAGCTCATATATATCTTGTAATTAAATATTCAGTAACATAAATATACTTACTGGCTACTAAACAAATTATTCTCACTAGGCAATAACTGGCTACTAAAAAAAGACAACCTACCGGCCGGTGGCCACTAAGCAAAATTCCTTATTTTCATCTTTATCTTAAAGAATACCTGTTTCTTAGAAACAAATGTGTGATTTGCAACAGCTCTATCCTTGAAGGACCTAAGATTAATTAAGAATTTTTAAATTTATATTGTCATTTTTAAACTTCATATCATTCGTAATGTTTTTCAAAAATGTAATAAAAGCATAATGTTTAAAGGACAGCCTTGCAAGGCATTGGTACTTGATCTCTACTACACATTCAATGTTCTTTTAAATGTTTAAAATTCTGTCTAATTTTAATGTAGGTTTTTTAGCTTATCCTGTTTTTAAATTTAGGGGGTTGGGAGGGGGGGGGGATATAGATAAAAATACTGATTTTTAAAATGTCATTAAGTGTTGAAAATGTTTGATCTCAGAAAATATTTTGTATTAGTTCAGACCATACTTAATTTTATCTATTCTCTTTCAGCTTCTGTTTCCACTGCCACTTGCAGTTCAACTGCACCTGCGTTTGAAGATTTCCTGTTAATGGATGAGTGCGGTCTGCAGTGCTTAGAAGAAAAACACTCAGTACCGGAAAATCAAGTATATATGGTATGCTTTTCGAAAAATTTTCCGTTTATCTTAATGTTTAAAGATTAGTCATAATTTTAAAAGATTTTATTTTTCCTCTCAAGAAGCTTTTCTTTATAGTACGAATTGAATATTTCCAACTGAGCGAGAAATTGACCAGGCCAGGAATCAAACTCAGATACTTGGCTTACAAGACCAATGCTTTACTTGTTAAGCTAACTGGGGGATAGCCAATTGGGATTTCTCACTCAGATAACCTTATTGGTCATAACATCTGGACATAACTCCATCTTAATATGGAGTTCCATTACCTGCTGTTCATTCTGCCGAGTTGTCTAAATGACAGACCAGATGTTATGACCAATAAGGTTATTTATTTGAGCGAGAAATCCCAGCCGGCTATCGCCCAGTTAGCTTAACAGGTAAAGAATTGGCCTTGTAAGCCAAGTATCTGGATTTGATTTCCCGACCTGGTCAATTTTTCGCTCAGTTGGAAGTATTCAATTCGTATGATAAATTTATAATATATATTTTTAATTGCTTGAATTTTATTTTGCATTTTTAAAGTATTAAGCCATAGATATAAAGGCAGCTTCTTTTGTAATTTCATCTATATTTATACTTTACTTTCTGACACATATAAATTGTCTGAAAACATAACAAATTGTAGATCTGTTCATTTTATTTGATTAATGGAGTAACTTCAAGATTTTCCTTTTCACTTTTATATTGAAAAACACAAAAAAATCAAGAAAATTGATAGTATTTTTATGTATATTTGAAGCTTTAATAATTCACCAAATGAATTTTAAAACGAGTTTTTGTCTTGGCGGCAAAACGCTGCATCACGGACGAAAGCGCTGTGACGTCATTTGCCATGTTAATACCATCGTACTATGAGCTTAAGTGTTTGACATATTTCTGATACTGTTTAAATTTTTTATATCAAAAATGAGTGGCAAAATGTGTTATAAATATTCAGGGCTCAGCACAGGTCACTATTTTCACTAAAAGTCACTATTTTTTGCATTGGTCACTTTTTGTTACTATTTTTAATCTCAAGTCACTTTTTCCACTATTTTTGGAGAAAACTTCGCAAATCTCAGACCGATGAAAAAAATTTTGCAACAAAATGGCGGCGAATCGGCGCTTGCAACAGATGCGCCGTATTTGTACATCCATTTTGTTGCGAAATCCTCTTCCGTCTCTTGCTGAAGGGAAGAACCAGTGCTTCTGTCTACTTTCCACCCCTTTCTCCCTACATGAGATTGTCCCCATATGGGATTGCACGTGATTTGTTACTTATCAAGTGTGTTCGATCTTACTACTACGACGATCTCTGTATGTGAATCGTCCTTAGGGTTGGGTATTTCAACTCTTTTCAAGGAGTCTACCCAGTTGATTGATGAGTCGACTCTCGATTCATTTGATTGGTTGGTTGATTGTAAAGATGGTGCAATTCTGTGTCTCTTATATCACGTATATTGTGCAAAAGAGAATTTTTGAACTTATGCTCGAATTATTTTGCTTTTATTTTTATATAAAAGATCTTTTTTGTATTAATTAAAGTTTCTTGGATAGGAACTAAGAGCAGTCAAACTAGAGGTGTGGATTGGCCGAAATTTCATGCTCGACCGCCCCGGACTGTACAGAAAATAATAGCCAGGCCCGGTAAAAAACTTAAAAGTTTGGCCAGCTTGTCCGTAGAATGCAGTTACTGGCCCAACCCGGAAAAAGTTAAAAATTTGTCCTTAGCCTTGACCCAATAGAGGTCTGCATGAACCGGAATTTCCGGGCTCGGCCCGAACGAAACTTATTTTGGCCTGGTGTAAAAGTCAAAGTTCGGCCTGGCCCATACAGAAATCATTGAAAACAAGCCCGACATAATTTCTACTATTTCGAAAAAATTCAGATTTTTGACATATAATTAAGATTTTTTTTTTTTAAGAATACTGCATACATGTTTATGGGCTGATTTTACAGTATATTTTACAGAAAATACACAATAGCAACATTAATTATTACTTACATTCTGAAACTTTCAACATTTCTGTAAAAATTCACTAAAAAATTATTATAGTTTAGAATAAAAAGTAGATTTATGACAATATTTCTAAATCATTTATTAAAGATTTTCTCAAATCCAATGGGAGTTTCTGATACATTTCTGAATTCATTTCTTTTCGGAAACGCATAAGATTAGCAGGTATTCTTATTCAGAAAATATGCAATTGCATACCATTATCCATTTTTTCCTGATATAAGCAATACATCTTTGAGTAAATACTGAAAAGTTAGCATTTTGAATCGAATTTTTGGAAGCGACAGCGTAAAAGGGTTAAAATTCTGCAGCCATGTGACAAGAATCTCTCATATCTCGATAGTTAATGTATTTTCCAAAAATGGAAAACACTATTCAATTCCAAATATCTTCAATAGTCAGGCTTGTCAATTTTATACCTTTGGCAGTTAAAAATCAGTCAGAAAATGTATCAAGTTTTGCGTTGTTGAGTAGTGAAATTAAGAACCATCTTATGTATATTTTCAAAGATTACGTTAACAGAACTTCTTTATCGCTATTAATACTTTTACAAAACATAGTGTCTGTTCTAGACATCTTGAGAACAACTAAGTTCAATACTGCTTAATTTTTTTTTTTTTTTTAATTGGTCCGGCCTGTTCATTTTTTTTGCCAGGTTGGCCCGTTTATTTTGTTTGCCGGCCCATTTGAATTTTCGTCTTCATTCCGTCAGCCCGGCCCGTGCAAACCTCTGCAACCGGCATCACTGAATTTCTACAAAACATGGATTTTTATGTCAATTTGGTTAAAAATTGTTCCGTACGAGGAAGTTTGATTATTTAAGCTGATTATTTCTGGAATAATTATTTTAGCTTTTTTTTTTTTTTTTCATGTTTATAATCTTTATTTTTTAAAGGAGGTTACTTTCCAATCTTGGACTAAAGATTTATTTTTAACACATGGAAAAACACGTGGGCAATTTTGTTTTGTTAAATAAAACAAAAATATATTTTTTTACTGTATTAAACAATAATTTTTTTTTTACTAAAACGAATTTTCCCGGAGTTTTATATAGGTACCCGATTTTACCTAACTAGTGCGGCAAAACTGGATCCATTCAAAAAAAAGATGCTTCATATGCAGTTTTTTTCTTGTTTTTAAGTAAATCAATATTTAAAGGGTTCCAATACATTTAAAAAAATTGTCTGGCATCATTTATACTGTACTTAATTATCAAAATTAATTGTTTGTTTAGTCACTATTTGGTCTCTTTTTTGAAGGAACTTCAGTCACTATTTTCACTATTTTTGAGGCTACAAGTTGCGCTGAGCCCTGATATTGTATAGTACTATGTTGCACAAATATTACAGTAAATTCCCTGCTAATAAGCACTTTTTTAGTGTTCCTAAAGATTATAATAAAGATAATTTATTCTGATGTTAACATGATAGAAATGTTTTTGTAAACTTATAATCTGCTATTCTTCAGTTGTATGTGTATTTATTGATTGAATCTAAATATATTTTGGATATGTGAATGGGAATAATTGCATATGAAACAAAAAAAATATATATATTTATGTATTATATATATAGTTGTTCAGTTTTATTTATACATATTAAGAAATACCAAGTAACCGATAGTTTATTTGAAATATATGGATTAGGAATGTACCAAATATTTGGTATCTATTCGGTAATCGGCCATGTTACAGAATATTCGGTTAGGCCAAATATCAAACTATTCGGTTAAGCTGAATATCAAAGTATTTGGCCGAATCCAATACTTAATAAAGGCTTTTAAAACATATTTTAAAAAAACTTTTCACAATTTCTACTTTTAACTGTCAATTTATTAATATATTTAAAATAATAATAAATAAAAACATTTAAATAATATAGTGTTTTTACATTATTTATTTGCTGTTTGTAAAGTTTAACTTAAGAAAATTAAGCATGAAAAGGATTAAAATTAAGATTTATTAGGATTCTCCTTAGAAATAAATGATGCAAGTGCCTAAATTCTATTTAGTAAATAATCTGTTTCTTGCTTTTCCCAAAAGTCCTTAAACAAGAACGGAGATTTTTGAGATTAGTAATAGCTATCAAGGCAGACAATTTTTTGTTTATGAAACCATAATCGTAATCAACTTATTGAATCATAAATGCATTATATTTCATCTCACTCTAGGTCAAACTTGTGCTTTCGTTTGTTGCATTAACAATAAATAAGATATCATAACTATATTTTCAACTCACATGCTTTGATTTCTGTAAAATATGATATGATGGGAAGGATGGAAAATGCCACTATTCATAAGAAAAGGACTATGAGCTGGACATTCCTTTATTCAGAATTAAGTTAAAAGTATTTATACTTTATATTGAAAAAAATCTGCCTTGAGTTATTTAAAAAGAACAAATATGAGACTGTACAGTTTTTCTTCAACTATTTTTTCATTATTTCTCTTTGATTTCAAAATGTTTGTTTCAATTCGTAGAAGAAATGAAATTTAAAATTTTACTAATTGAAAAAGTCTCATAATTATGCTTCTTAAATAAAAAAAAAGGCAGTTTTTTTTCAATACTGAATGTTCTTATAAAAAGCTCTTGTTTATCAAAATATAAGTTTCTCTTACTAAATATTATGTAAAATTGTTTCAAAAAGTAACATTTTAATACCTTTAAACTTTGAAATATAAAAAGTATTTGGAAAACCGAATATTCGGTATTCGGCCGATTAGTTACTGTTTGGCTGGATGAATATTCGGTATTCGGCCCAACAATTACTATTCGGCAAGCCGAATATTCAGTATTCGGTTTAGCTGTCGGCCGAATATTCGGTATTCGGCCATAATCACTATTCGGTGCATCCCTAATATGGATATATATATTATTATTCAATAATCATAATGCAATTTTTGGAAGCCTCTAATTTTTATATCCATCTTTAATGTATAATTCTATTCATAAAAAAAAAAAAATAATAATATATCACTTATGAAAAAAAAAAAAAAAAAAATCACTGAAACCATACATTTTGAGTGAAGCATATTCAGTCTTTTTAATAAATATTTTTGCATTAATAGCATATCCAGAAGAGAAAAAAAATGGTGGAGGGGGGGGGGAGGGATAAGAAAAGGTTTGTTCTCAGAAGTTTTAATTCAGGGGATAATTTAAAGTTTAGGGGATTTTTAAGAGAGATTTTAACCCCATAAATAACACTTTTGGCTTCAGAAATGTTTTGAAAATATATATATACATACAATATCATAGCTGCCAACTCTTATGATTTTTGTGCCGAAAAAATTCAATACAAATTTTTGCATTGTTCAATCGATAAATTACGGCGATTTGAAGTGGTAAAATTTACTGTAATTTTCTTCCGGGTTTAAAAAGCGGAGGATGTTGGCAGCTATGCAATATTTTGTTTGTTGTGTGCATACAATTAAGCTTTTATTATTATTATTTTTTTTTTTTCATGAAAATTTGTTTTATTTCATCTGTAAAATAACATTTCTACTACCGAAAATCTAAGTTATTTTATGCCTAGAATTTTATTCATTTTTTTATTTGTAATTATTAGTTACCATTATATATTTTTAATGTATTTATGTACTTTATAGAATTAAGTAAAAATTTATTATTTCCTGTAAATTAAATAATTTTTTTGCCAAATGCCCAAATGTATTTAACTTTAGATGAATAACATTAGACAAGTTATATTACTTTTTTTTTTTCTTTTTTTTTTACTCTAACAAAAAATAAAGCAATAGTTTTCAATTTGAAATTTAAAAATTGTCTGCCGATCCCACTTGACATGTAATCTATGATACATACACATATAATTATATTTTTTATAAGAAATTATCAGCTAAACTTACATAATAAATCAGAATAAATAAATAAAAAAATTATATCTTTTACTTTCTTTTGAAGGCAAATACTAGCTGAGAAGCTATGCTCTGTATACGAAAAATTTCCAAATTAATATTCTGTTTTAAATATTTTTGATATGTCTCCGATTAATTGCATATTAAGTAAACTTCAACTAAATATTTTTCTACTTCATTATTTGACATGTATTAATATTTTAAACAAACCAAATATTAAAAAGTTATTCATTTTGTTAATGCTTTTTTCTAATAAATTATCATGCATTATTTGAGGCAAGTAATAAGCACTTTTTTAAATATTAAAAAGTGAAAATAATCAGACTTTTTTTTTTTATAAGTAACTAAATTTTCTGATGTTCATTTGTTTCTGTTTTAGATGCAGTTTGTGAAGAGCAATCCATTACCAAGTCTGCTATTGAAGACAATCAAAACATGGCTAAGACATGCTAAAGAGAGAAAAGATAATGTTAAGAGAAAAAATAAAACAGTGTAGATTAATAAGAGATGGATAAAATAAAAATTGGTGTACAGATCTAGAATTCTCCTTTTCATATTTTTCTTTCAGATCACATTTTTAGACCATCCCTCCCCAATGAAAAAAAAAAAAAAAAAAAAAAATGATAAAAATAAAATAAATATTACAACTCAGCTTATAAAGCTTATGCCCTATTGGAAATTGTCCAGGGTCATTCAAAAAGAAATATTTAATTGAACAAATTTAATTATGTAATATTTAAAAAAATTATTTTACTTTTTTATCAAATTAAAAAAAAAAAAAAATCTTTAATTGCTTATTTTCTTTGTTCAAAAACTAAATTAATTTCTTGGTAATTGCTGTCATAAAAGAAATCATTACTTTTATTTAAATAATAACCTTGATTTATTCTGGTCTACATACAAAAGATGAAAAATAATTTGCATTTTTATCTTTGATTTTATTTTTATTAAGTTTCCGTTTCCAAATCTCAAAGATGTATAAATTTGAATGACTAATGTAGACCTTTAAGTATGATTACAAAATTCAGCAGCAATTTCAAGGATTACCAGATGAAAATTAAACAATGTTTTCGCTCTAGCTCCCAACACACAATTGATCCAGTTGCTATTCATCTCAAAGGTCTCGACACCTTTCATAAACTATATTGGAGTGGCTAGAAATGGAGGTTTGTAAAATATTCTAAAATCATACAAATTTGTCTGCTTGTAGAAATATTAGTGCTTTCCTTTGCAGATGAAACATATTGGCAAGATTATCTTATTCATAAACTATAATGTGCCATGCTTAACATTTTGTGATACAGGCAGAATATATTGCAAAAAACGGTATTGAAATGGATATTTTAAACTAAATTTCTCAAAGCAAGAGAATAATAATGAAAATAATGGCCGTACTAATAAAATAACTGTTTACAAGAGTGAAAAATGAAAACATACAACTGCTTATATATCTCTTCAAACATTATGTCAGCGAGTTTCATGCTTTTACTTTTAAAAATGAATCTGAAAATGTGTCATAAAATTTTATCTTTTCAGAAAAAGTATTTTTTGAAGAGGATTCCCTTAAAAAGGGATTTTTTTTTTTTTTAACCTTTTTTTTGTAGTTATCTTGGACATCTTACAAGAAAGGTCTTAACTCTGTTAGTACCATTTTGGTTCTTCATTGACACCATTATTATTATTATTATTTTTTTAAGATTTTGTTTAAAACCAAAAAGAAAATTACAAATTGAACTTCATAAAATAAACTTGATACCTTCTAAGAAACTTCATTAAATTTCTCATTCAGATAATAGAAAAACAAGAATGCTCATCCAGAAATAAAATCTCGGCTAGAAGGATTAAAAGTGGATTCTGTGAATACTTCAAAAAATATTATTGAAACTACTAATGTATTTAATAAAGTGTGCATCATAATGTAATGGGAAACTTATCTCTCTGGAAATGATCTGACAATTTTTTATGTTTATTATTGAAGATTAAGAAGACTTCACTTAAAAACACCTGCTTGATAATGCTAAACATTTAGGTAGGTTCTTGTTTCAATTCCAAAATTTTTGTACTTATTTTTCATTCCACAGCAAAGATCTATTTTTAATAAGACTATTTTATACTTTTCCAATTTTGGTTGCAGTTTTTTAAATGCAGGTACTTTTGTTTAACCAATTCTGAAAGTTAAAATAGCTTCATTTAAAAAAAAATAGATGTTATTGCATAATAGCTTCAGCTATCCTAAATTTTTTAAAAATATTTAAATTTAACACATTGCTATCCATGGTGATGACACTGAACTTTGCTTCGGCCACTGGTGACTGACAATGTAAAATATGATATAAAATAAAAATAAATTAGTGTTTAAATAATTAAAAAAGTAAAATCTTATAATTTTAAGTTTAATTAAGTTCCAAAAATTTTAAATAGATCTTAAGTGATTGCTTAAATTAATATATTTTTAAACTTGGTGACTGACATAGCATTCGATGTGTTAATAGAAAAATTCAAAAAACTGTGCAATTAGGAATTGTTTGCTAGAAGACAGTCATGGATGTCTTCGAATGGAGAGTGCTTTTGAGAAATAGATGCATCATTACAAAGTTAATTATAAAAAGCCAGAAAAATTTATTTTACCATGAAAGAATATAAATGCTGAAGCTCTTCGATACTTTTTTATGCATTTGTAAAGAAAAAAAGCTATATATGTGGATGACATAATGCTGAAGATCATACTTTTTTATACACATGCAGAGGTCGATCCAAGCAAAATTTGAGGCCTATTTATTGTTCCTTCAAAAAAAAAAAAAAAAAAAAAAAAAAATAATAATAATAATAAAATGGGCCTATTCACAAAAATAAGTTTAATATAAGACCCCTTCACGAAATTCCTTTTAATAAAATAGGCTCTTTTATAAAATTCTTTTTCATAAAAAATTTGTAATTTGTAAATATAACCAGTTTATGAAAAAGAAAACCTTTAGCAAACGAATTTAAAGATGTTTTTGTTAATAAATGCTTGGTTTGAATTTGCATAACTGCGTTTGAAGTTTCATTACAATCCCCCCCCCCCCTCCCCGCCACAAAAACAATTTTACTTTTCCAAGAATAAAAATCTGGATCAACCCGACATGTCAGAAAAGAAAATTATAGGCTGCAGGTTGAATTTGGATGATTCAGGGGGGTATCTGCAACTGTCCTATTACTGTACGAAATGTGTAGTAAAATGTTATCCACAGGACATTGGCAGGTTTCACATTTCAAACTTCAGGGGATGTCCTACAACTGTCCACAAGACTAATTTACCCATCCGTAGGATATAAGTAATATGACATTATTAGGATGATTTTAGGACCGTCCAGAGGGTATAATATAAGCGTCCTATAACTATCCCTAAGGTGTCATGAAGTGACATCCATAGGATGTTGACAGGTGTGACATTTCGAAACCCAGCGGATGTTCTGTAACTGTCTACAGGACCAATTCATCGGTCCACAGGATATCACGCATGTCCGAAACGTGACATCTTCTGGATGCTTTTAGGATGTATTTGTGTTGTCTGGGGTTTTGACAATCTGCACCAATTAAGAGGAAAAAAATCTGACTAAGTTTAGTTGTGGTACTTAAATAATTACTGGAATTTCTATGAGTTATTGAATTTAATGTTCTTTGATACATGTTTTTTTATTTGCAAAATAAAGTTTAGGCTTTGCTTTTTCTGATTAAAAAAAATCTGACTATAATATGTTTCCCCATTAAATTTAGGGAATGGTCCATATATTTCATTTCGTTATTTAATAATGGGCATTTTTTGCTAATCTAAAGAATCTCTTACTTTTATTTTCAATAACTAAACTCAAAACAGATTTTTTTTTTTTTTTTTTTTTTTTTTTGTACAGTATAAAATAAATAATTTTTTCTCCTCACATTTCCATTCTTTCTTTTGAATGCTTATATATTAATTATTTGTGTTTAAAAAAATTTGAAAACCTTGTATTTCCTTTCCATGGGTAATTTTAATCAGTTTAAATATTTATATTGACAAGTTTAAATACACAAATGTTTAACAGAACTTAAATTTGTTTCTGGTTTAATTGCACCTGCCTTGCATAAACACCTTCTGATAAAGGCAGGGTGATGTTCGTTAGTGAAAACAGATGTTTTGAAATCAATTTAATCAAATTATTGTCATTCTGTTGTTTCTTATCATAGAAGAATGAACTAACTTTTACTGTGCTACTAAAAATATATTCTGATTTTTACATATTTTATAGTTTGTAATATGTATAATTTTTTTTTTTTTTTTTTTGCTTTATTGTTTTAATATGGAGCCTGATATTAAACCTTCTACTAGTCTTCAGGCTTGCAGGCTTGTAATATTAAGTGGTTTAGAATGTCACAAAACTAGCTATACAAATAACAGAGAAATAGACTACATTGATAATCTCTGTGATTCTGGAAAAGAACTTTTATTACTTAGGATTACTGCATTTATAAAACAAAAAATAAGTGAAAACCTTTTGATTAACATTTGTGAGCATCACAGAAATTGTCTCATAATGAAATATGAATTTTATCAATATAAATGTGGAGATCCATTTAAGCGGCATAAAAAGTAAGTGAAAAAAGGAATTAGGGCAGTTAATAGAGATTTATATATGGCCGAAAAAGTAAACCAAAATTGAAAGCTATCATTATTTTTCCGAAATTTTGTGACTTTATGGAAAAGTCTCTACACAATAAGGAAAATGAAATTTCCAATTTGTTTTTGTATCAAATAACATTAAATTCAATAACTCATAGAAACTCCAGTAATTATTTAAGTACCACAGCTACACTTAGTCAAATTTTTTCCCCTTTAATTGGTGCAGATTTTCAAAACAAGGCAAAATTTGGTACTTTTCGGTTAGACGGATACCAGTGTTATACATATATATATCAATATACTGCGTATTTACATAGATATGTACATGTGTAATACATCTGTATTTATATAGATCTGTACATATGTAATAATAAAACACGCATCCGGCTAATTGGAAAGTACCCAAAATTTTTGCATAAGCCATGCCAAACACATCATTTTTATTTCATAGATAGAAAGCCCAAAGTGTAAACTTTTATTTAAAACAAAAAGAAATTGGAAATTTAACTTGCCTTTTTGTGTACAGCCTTTTTCGTGAAGTCACAAAAATTTAGAAAAATAACCATAACTCTCAACTTTGGCTGCCTTCTTTTTATCCTAAATATTACAAGTAAATTTTTTAAATATTTTTAATTAAAATCTGCATCTTTATATATTCTTACAGTGATATTTTTAGGATAATTCATGTTTTAGATCCAGAAAAACAATATTTTGAAGATGGAACTGCAATCTCAAAATACAGACTCAGAAATGTGCGATTTGAGAAAAACCAAAAAAATTGGACCCGCCATATCTCACAAACTGTGAGGTCTGGGAAGAAAAAATTTCTGATGGAATCATTTTATGATAGAATTAGTGTGCACACAAAGTTTCATCCAAATCCCTGTCGGTCGGGGTACAAATGGGGGGAAAATTAGTTGAATTGACATGGAATGAACCTGGTTGTCAATAAATTAAATAAAATCTCATCTTCCATAACATAAGTTACACAGTATTATTGACTTTTCATATGTTTACTTGAGGATTACATCTACTTTCGCTCCTAAAAAAATATGTCATTTGTGTCACAGCTGACTTTCTTATCCAAAAGGGATTAAGATTGATTGGAAAGTGACACATTGTCGTATATATTACATATATTTTTGTCCGAAAACATCTTTATTAATACAACATTTAGGGACTTGACCAGAATAACTACCATTCAAGCATTCGATTTATTTGCTACTAATAATAAATGAACTCCTAAACTATAATAACACTGAAAGAAATATTTTTGTTGTTGTTGTTATAAATAAGTCATATATTATTTTTTTTAAAATCTAATTGTTAGAGCCTACCATAATACTTACCCATCATGGCTATGCATAATATGAATTATGAATTAGTAAACTTGAAAGAGTTTGGTCCAAAATCTTGAAAATCACAAGTTAAATCCAAAATAAAACGGAGAAAGCTTACTCTTTCTAGCTGTTATCTAATAAATAAAATCGCATTTCATCTTCCATAACATAAGTTGTACAGTATTATTGACTTTTATATGTTTATTTGAGGATTACATCTACTTTCGCTCATGAAAAAAAATATGTCATTTGTGTCACAGCTGAGTTTCTTTTCGGAAAGGTATTAAGATTGATTGGGAAGTGACACATTGCTGTATATACAAGGTGGTCATAAAAAAACTTTGCCGATATATGGAGCTCTAGCGGCCAGTCCGCTCAACCGATCGAGATGAAATTTCAGATATAGCTATTCAGAGGTATGAGCTCAAGATTCTGTGAACGGCAACAAAATGGCGCTCGCGGTTACGGTTATAGTTACAGAAACTCGAAAATTTCCAATGGCAACATCCATTTTTTTTCATCGCAAAATGCTCAGCGCATGCGAAAACTCTAGAGAGCGCACAGTGGGGCAAAATCCCGAAAAGCTGGCCAAAATATGAAAATGTTATTCAAATTGTACCAAAATTCGTATACAGGTGTTTTTCAGGATGCTAAGTAAGAATACAAAATTAAAATTTAAGAAAATGGCGGATACAATATGGCGGAGCAAAAATTAAAAATGTCTCGAAAGTTGTTCAATTTATATGCAATTTTGTAAACTTTTCAGGATGCTAATTATGATTCAAAAATTAAACTTTAAAAATAAATAAATAAATATTATTAAATATTAAAAGTAAAAACAAATAGATTTAAATAAAATTTAAAATTTCGAGGGTAAACTTAAAAAGCAATTTTCAAAAAAACCAAGGCATATTTAATCGAAATTTAAGTACGTTAATGGAAAGTAAAATATTAGACTATTTAATTTTTATATTATTAAAACAAAAACGAAAATATATTTCAGAAATTCACCTTCAGTATCAACTGTTGTAATAATAAAAAGATTCTTCAGAGGTCAAAGTGTCGAAATATTTAGCAGAACTTGTTGGCGGTATTGGAAGATCCTGTGACTCTTTGGATCTATGATTTTAATTTCTTCTACGATAATTTATCTAAACTGGAAATGAAAGAATCTAATGACATTAAAAGGCGTAAAAATATTTTTTTTTCTCGCTACTGCAGCTTTGCGATAAATCTTCTAGATAATTTTTTATTAGTTTGTTGTATGATTCTTGAGTATCTTATACCATTTGACAAATTTGCAGTAAAGAAGATAATGTTATTTCTTTGTCATTAATAAGTAGTTTGTGTACTGAAGTAGGCATATAGAGCCAGGGGTGCAGCTCAAATCTACAGGCTATTTGTAAGGAAAAGTCTACAAAATTTATCAAGAAAATGACATGACTACAAGAAATTACTTATGATATAGAATCGTTTAATCAAATCTTCGTATACGATAGTTATAGAAGCACATATAGTTGAGTTTTCAAATAATCGTTGAATTGCATTGCCATCATTTCTGCTTCCAAATCTGGAATTTAGTTTCTCGATGAGAAGTCTTAATTGTAAACGAAATATTTTTTGCATATTTTATTTTGCAATTTCAGTGTTTTTCTTTTCATGCAGAGTACGAGCTTTTCATTTTTTCTATCCAGTTTGTCTTCCAGGTGTAAGCCCTCTCTAAACGGTTTTGCATGTAACTTCGATATTCTGAATTCTAAATTACCTCAATCCAATTTTAATAAAAAAAATGTCAGATCGGTAAGATGCTGTTTTGATGCTGTCTGAAATAGGTAGCAACGATGAGTATTAGACTAATTCGTTCTTGACGACTATTTCTTCTGTTATCAATGATTGTATTAAATGAAATAAGTTGATTCTCCTGGTGTTTAATACAATCCACCTCAATGACATTCATTGACAGTAGCATCTGTATTTCTTGAAAAAGAAAAATGGATCTTGATTGGCCCGATAAAATCACTGAAATGGAAATCTCGGAATTTTGAAATTGACGATTCATGAATTTTTCGCAACATTTATGTGTTCTAGTAGCACGGGAGAAAAGAAAAATATATTAGACCTCCTGCAATCTTCATAGCTAAATATTTGTTTAAATGTACTCAGAATAGATGTTCCATCACATCCTCACTTGCAAATCAAATCCAAATTACTAATATATTCTAAAATGATATTCATAATGATTTTTACTCGCATTAATGAAATACACTCAATAGTTTGATCTACAAATATTGCCATTCACAAAATAATTCTTCTAATTACAGTAGAACAAACAAAATTACTACCTATAAAGATAAGAAAATGTATTCTACCGGATTAATAATAGAGAATTATTTTCATTTTTTCATTACTAAGCTTACTTATCAAACTAATGTAATTTTATGATTATAGTACTTATTTACAATATAACAAGAAATAAACTATAATAAAATTGAATAATTCAAAAATTTGAAAAATATTTTTCAGCTAAATTATGTGAAAAGTAGTCAATTTCAAAATTTTTGAGGCGTCCGAAAAAAGTGGCATTTTACTTGCGGTTACTAAAATATGCGTGAAATGCAGAAAGGCAGTTTTAGGCAGCTGGTTTTTTATGAATCACTAGACAATAGCCCAAGTTATTATTTCCATTAAATTTCGTTGCGGAACACTGTGGAACATTTAAACTTTTTCATGTTTGAAAGTAAAAAAAAATGAAAAAATATCTAAATTTTTTTTTCAAAAATGACAATGAATTTATTAATTTTTATGTGCTCCATATAAATTTTGTAATACATGCAAATAAAGTACACACTATCATAGTGTGAATCCATTTCAAATCATTAAAATCTGATAATATTATAAAATGTAGCACGCGTTCAGAGAAACTGTTGTTTTGCTGTTTTTGTTCGCCCTATGTGATATCCCTTCAAGCATCACTTTCGAAATAATGCTGCTTGTAAGGAGTAAAGCAAAAATCTTTTTATAAATACAGATCATGACTCTCCAAACATTATTCTATCCAACTGTACAGTCAAAATTCCCTAAATCGTAACTTCATTTTTCGACTTTTGGCCAGCTTTTTGGGTTTTTGCCCCACTGTGGAGCGTTGGAACCGTACGTGTATCGCAAGAAACGGACATGTTATGCACGCACAAAAAACCGTTCTGTGAATCCTCCCCCCCCCCTATAGAGAAAACTAAATTGGGGCGCAAGGAGGAAATTTGCATATGACAAAGAGTCAGTACACTAATCTTTGATTACAATACAGACGGGAGAAACTAAAACTTTTATTTTGATTACACAATTTCCACATGGGTGCCATCACCATGCAATGTGTAATTGCCTGTGATGGCACCCATGTGTAATTAAAATAAAAGTTTTAGTTTCTCCGATCTCTATTGTAATCAGAAATTAGTGTACTGACTCTGTGTCATATGCAAATGTCCTCCTTGCGCCCCAATCGAGTTTTTTCAATGGGGGGGAGGATTCCCAGAACGGTTTTTTGTGCGTGCATAACATGTCCGTTTCTTGCGATACACGTACGGTTCCAACGCTCTTTGGGGTTTTCGCATGCGCTGAGCATTTTGCGATGAAAAAAAAAGTGTGTTGCCATTGGAAATTTTCGAGTTTCTGTAACTATAACCGTAACCGTGAGCGCCATTTTGTTGTCGTTCACAGAATCTCGAGCTCATACCTCTGAATAGCTATATCTGAAATTTCATTTCGATCGGTTGGGCGGACTGGCCGCTAGAGCTCCGTATATCGGCAAAGTTTTTTTATGACCACCCTGTATTACATACATTTTTGTCCGAAAACATATTTATTAATACAACATTTAGGGACACTACCAGAGTAACTACCATTCAAATATTTGTTTTATTTACTACTACAAATAAAACGAATACTTAAACTGCAGCAAGATTAAAAGAAGTATTTTTGTTAATGTTGTTACAAATAAAGTCATATATTAAAATAAAAATTAAATTAAAAAGTAATCACTGGAGGCTACCATCATATTGATCCATACTAGCTAAACATAATATGAATTATAAATTAGTAAACTTGACAGAATTTGATTAAAAATCTTGAAAATCAAAAGCTATATAAATTTGAAATAAATGGAGAACGCTTACTTTTTCTAGCTGTTGTCAGTAAATTAAATCGATTTTCCTTCTTTATAACATAAGTTACACAGTATTATTGACTTTTATATGTTTATTTGAGGATTACATCTACTTTCGCTCCTGAAAAAAAAATATGTCATTTGTGTCACAGCTGTGTTTCTTTTCGGAAAGGAAATAAGATTGATTGAAAAGTGACATATTGCTGTATATATTACATACATTTTTGTCCGGAACCATATTTATTAATACAATATTTACGGACTCGACCAGAATAATTCCCTTTCAGTCATTATTTTTATTTACTAATAATAATAAAATGAATTTCTAAACTACAATAAGACTGAAACAAGTATTTTTGTTGTTGTTTTTATAAATAAAATCATATTTAGAAAGACATACATTAAACTTAAAAACTAGCCGTTGAGGGTCACCCTGATACTTACCAATCATGACTATACATATTGTAAATTATGAAAATGAAACATGTGTAAACTATTTATAAAATGCGTTTCAATTTCAAAATAAAATTAAAATTTATGCGGATGTTTAAATATTTTAGAGACATAGTAATGATTATGGAATTTAAATGCTGGTAAAAGACAACTCTTTCGACATTATCTAAGAAAATTTAATTGGAATGTAAGTATAACCCTTCAGGGTAATAATCATTTTTCAATATATCAAAAATGCATTAAATAAGTAGAATTACATTACTTTATATAATGCTTACATTGCAGTCAAATCAAGAGCTTAGTGACCCCTTCGCGACGGGAGCCTTTTATGAAATTTTTAATCTTTTGTCATCGGTTTTAAAAAACAGAAATTTGCACGTTTTTAAATCGAATTTTTTTTTCGATTAAATAAGGTATATTTTACATTAAAGTTTTACTGGTAAGAATAATCAAGTATTCTGGGCACCTTTTGCGGCACGCTTGTCCCCAAGGGGTTAACAAGGGTTTGTTAGTGAGAGGGTTACACATTTAAAACTAAAGGTTGCAATTGGCATTCCTAGGGGTGAAACCTAGAGGTGCCCTAGGGCACCTCTAGTGGTGCAATTCTGGCTCCCTTAGGGGTGACGCTGACAGAATGAGCGTTTCACCCATAGAAGTGCCACATGCAACCTTTAGTTTTAAAAGTGTAGAAAATCCTGCGCATTTTAAAATGTTGTGAAATAAGAACAATAATGATAATGATACACATGGCTATTAGTAAGCATCCTGGAACTTGATTAAAAAAACTGAAAAATCACAAGCTAAATCTAAAATAAATAAAAAAGTTTCTCTTTTTAGTGTTATCAATAAATAAAATAGAATTTCATCTTCCACAACATAAGTTAAAGAGTGTTATCAACTTTTATGTGTTTATTTGAGGATTACATTTATTTTCACTCCTGAAAAAAATATGTCATTTGTGTCACAGCTGACTTTATTAACGGAAAGGGATTTAAGATTGATTGGAAAGTGACACATTATTGTATATATTACATATATTTTTTGTCCAAAAACATATTTATAATAACAATATTTGCGTTCTTGACCAAGAATAATTACCATTCAAACATAAATTTTATTTACTACTAATAATAAAATGAATTCATAAACTTTTATAAGACTCTGAAAGAAGTATTTTGTTGTTGTTGTTATAAATGAAATTATATATTTCAAAAACTATAATAATAAAAATTAATAAAACACAGCGCAAAAACTGCCGACACATATCCCATTATGTAAGAAGTTTTTTTATATATATATAATTATAGGTAATATACTATAAAACATAATTAAATTGATATCTAGATAAAGATTATGTTATATCTTATGTTCTTTAATAATAATCCTTAAAAAAAAATAATTTAGCATCACAGTTTTTGACTATTGAAGATCACAAAAATGAACAGAAATTTTCATTTAGATACTTACTTAATCAGCAGAAATATCACATGTTTTACTTTTTTTTTTTTTTTTTGTAAGATCTTTTTATTAAACAATACAATTCTATAAATATAAAAGGCATATTACATTACGTTTATTATGTAATATCTAAACAAATCAGCTATTATGATGTTAAAAAACAGGAGGTAATTTAAGAACAAATTAATGAAAGCTACGCTGCTAAAAAACTTTCTGTGAAATTACAGGGAATTCGCGGGTAATCCACTATCTTAAATCTTACGTAAAATTGCAAACATTAGAAAAACACTGATTACATTAAATTTTAAAGAAGTTATTCGGTAAATTTATAGTAAACCCTGTAAATTAATTTCATTAAAAATACACAAGACTTTGTCAATTTCCTTTTAATGACAATAATTTTTTAATTACGTTTTTAAATTAAGGTACCCTGGGGTAATATCGCCAAGTGCTTATATTTTGCATAATTATGAAATAATCAGGTAAATGACACCCATGTGCTCTGCGCAGAAGGGTTTTGAGTCATATAAATCGCAAAAAACAGCTTCAAATTAATTTGTTTCATTTTTAGGTCGTATTGTTTTTACAAGCAACTAAAATTAACGCTTGATCTAAAATTTGCGAGATAAGGTTTTTGATCTGAAGACTATATTTTTTATTCAGAAATACTTTGTTTATTACATAAATTTGTAGTGTATTTCATGTACTTTCAAATTGTTGTAGAAGATTTTGGATATCTTCTCGAAATAATTTGTAGTTTAGGATTTACTGTGTAATAAGTATCCCGGGGTAATAACGCCAGGGATTGGCGTTATTACCCCGGTTGATTCCCAACAGTGGCCGAACTATATCCGAAGGGGGTTTATATATTAATATGGGACAGCATTATCATCATTGTTGAAATGGCAAGATTAAGGGGGGGGGGGTGCCCAATACTTAAAAAAAATCTCTCTACTTTATTTTTTATTATACTATTATTTTTTTTACTAATGTAAAAAATAATTTTTAACTCTTGTAAATAAAACTATATCAAAATGTTTTCGAGATTCAAATTCAAACATCTTCAAAATCAGGTTTCTATTAAATTTCCACTGGATTGTTTAATTGAGTTCGAAATTTTAACTGTCCGCTTTCTAAGAGTTCGGTTTTTCAAAACTTTATAAATTTAACCTTTAACTGATGTGACAGAAATTGTAACGGATGAATGTGATATGGTTTGTGAGACCACAAAATTGAAAGATGAATAAAAGGCGGGAATAACTCATAGGATTATGTTTTTGTACTAAACTTTTTATACAAGAATATTATACTTAATATTCACCTATTTAGTCTCTGGCGATAGTACTAAAATTCCAAGTGAAACAAAATTTCGGTAGTGTTTGCAGTTAAACTGAAAATTACAAGTTAAGCTAAAAAATTAAAAGAAAAATAGTGGTCTACGAGACCGGTAACATTAGTTAAAGGTTAAAATGCGATCCATGATTAAAAATCATAGAATACTGTTCCTGTGCTAAACTTTTTGTACAGAATTAATTCTAATTAAATTTAATCTATTCAAATATTTCTAACAATATTACGAGAACTCCAAACAAAAGAGAATTTTAGTTGTAACTATAGTTAAACTGGAAAATACAAGTTAAACGCGATTTTTTTTGGGGGGGGAGGGGGTACAGTGTTCAGTCAGATTGCTAACAGCAGTTAATTTTGTTGCTAATATAGAAATAATGATATATAACCATATGAATTATGTATAAAATTGAATAAGAGATCTCTTTGGGATAATATTTTTTAATCAAAAATTTTATTCAATTTATTAAAAATTTATTAAAGCATGCTCTTTAAAACGTCAACAATTTAACTGTAGGTTTGGAGAATCCGCATTAGTGTGGAGTTATGGGTTAAAAACTATTTACTAGATTACTATAATAGTATTAACCCTTAACTGCTGTGACAAAAGTTGTCGCATAACTTACTGTAAGCGGCCTGTCAGACCGCTTAATCTAACGATGAATAAAATGTTAAATTAACTTTTAGAATATTACTTTTGTATTGAACCTTATATACAGGACTATTATAAATAAAATTCAGCTATTCAAAAGTTTCTAGAGATAGTAATAGGACTCCAAATGAAACAAAATTTTCCCGGTATCTATAGTTAAACTAAAAATTGCAAGTTAAACTCTGAAACTTGAAAAACTCAGTGGTATGTGAGACGCTAACAGCAGTTAAGGTTTAACAAAAATATTTATTACATATAACTCTAGTTATTATAAAATTTCACATGATTAAAATATTACCTTATGAATGGTTAAAACCATGCAATGTTTCTTATAATCATATTTAAGCGGGACTTTTTAAGCAAAGAGATACACAGGGTGTTATATTCTCTTGAAGCTCCCCCTCACTCTTTTTTCTTTCACTTTCACAAAAAAATCAATATTTTCTATCGCATAGAATGCATACATGGGAATATAAATACTGATTCAAATAATCCGTGCAATGTTTCTAATAATTCTATTTAAATGGTCATTTTTAAGCAAAACGTAACTTAGAATCTGTTATTCTTTTGCCTCCTCCCCCCGCCACCACCACAGCTTTCTTTTTCTTTCAGAGTCACAGACAATTGTACATTTTCAATAGCTTAGATAGCAATTTGTCAATTTCTAGAGCTGTTGAGTTTGTATTTTTAGAATTGGGCAATCTACATGCCATTATTCCATCTTATTTCATAGTTTTGTTTGCATGGCGTTATTACCCATATAGGTGGGTATTAACGCCAAATAGCATTGGTCAAGAAAAAATACCATTATATTTTATGAATACATATCTGTTAAATTATTTTATTTTATATAGATAGTCAATGAGTTGCTGTATCAGATCCTATATTTGTTTGAAAAATACAATCTTAAACTAAGCCGTGAAAATTGGTAGAACCTTAACGTGGCGTTATTACCCCAGGGTACCTTAGTATATCACACAATCTTCAATGAGGAATTTTCCAGATAAATTTAAACTGCTATATTATTAAACTTAAACACCATTTTTTTTTTAGCTGCCCTAAGCTTTGAGTGGAAGAGCAACTTACTGACTGGGCTGTAGGATAGATTCCTATTGAGTATGAAGTAGTCTCTTAAAATGTTAGCCAAAAAACAACTAAAGTTGAACCGAAATTCGCTAATCTCACGTTTTGAACGGCAGCTTCTCATAAAGACTTGAAACAACTCAAGTGAGTGAGTTGTTTTTAAACAATTAAAATCAAGATGAGTTATTTAAATAAGCAATCTAAATCAAGATGAGTAATGCATTTGAAAAAGAACTCATTCACGATTCAATAAATTGTAGCTCTTTCCTGAGAAGCCAAATCCACTCTTTCGTTTTAAGAGTGTATATTTTTTATGATTAAGCCATGAAAAATTATTTGTAAATCTGATGAAACGATTTTTCTTTTCTAAATTATTCTAAATTCAAATAAAGAAAACACTTTTTAAATTAAACTTTCAACTTTATTATTTCTAATAAAATCTCAAAAGAATTTTAAAAGTGCGTATTTTGAAATTAAAAATTTAACAAAGATAAAAATATCTCTAATAAAGACATGAAAATCCCTACAAGGAATTAGATATAAGACAAGGGATATGTGTGTAAAATGATGATCGAAAAACTAATAGAATGCATTTAACCAAGAATGAGTATGCATTTACAGAGACGTTCGCTTTTTTTTCTTGCGTCTTTACAGAAATTTTTAACAGTGTAGCTGTAGTATTTATAGTTGTTAGCAATAAAAAATAGCAATGTTTTTTCCATAACATGAATTATGCAGAAAAAAAATAGAAAGAAAGAAAGACTGAAAAGAAAGACACGTTTTTAAACTACGAAAATTTACTATAATCGGGAACGAAAATATTCTATAACCCCTTTCAAGTCACCCAGTACTCTGAAAAACGTTGCTTTATCAGAACTGCAGAAAATAATTTGTTTTCCGAGTAGATTTTGCAATGTGGTAATCAGTTCTCTCTACCGGAAAAGTCGTTTTTTTTTTGGATGCTATCAATCCTCAAATAAACATTTTCAGCTGCATAACTAAAATTATGCATGCAATTGTAACAGAAAAATATTAATTTAAACGTTAATGTTAATGTTGTTGATTCCGTCTGTTTGTCAATCAATTTTTTTTTTTCTGAACATGAAAATATTTATGTAAGACCATAGCATCCGAAAAACCTATTTTTTTAGGTAGAGAGAAATGATTAGTTTCCTCATAGCATGCATGGTCACAGTGACGTCACTGTGAGTCACTTTGGTCACATCACATTTGTAACCAAAATGCCACCACTCAGTCACGTCACATTGTGACTAAGATGTGACCTTTCTTAAAAATCTTTAGAAAATTACAAAAAGTCTTCAAAACATGTTATTTACTTTTAAAAACATGTTTCTGGTAATTTAAATATCATCGCTTTTTTCACAGTTTCGTCACAATGTTAATGTCAAAGTAGTCACAAATGACACATTTTTCACAAATTTGTCACACCGTGACTTCACAAAGTGGTCACAATGTGACGTAACAAACGAGCTCTAAAACGGCCATAACGACTTCACATTTTAGTCACTGTGACTTCACATCGACATCACGCGACATCACATCTACGATCAATGGTCACAAAGTCACAATGTGACTTCACAACGACGTCGCAGTTACGTCACCATGCCTTACGGGTTCACTGTAAAAACTACCCGGGAACCTCTATGTAAATTACGGGAAAATGACAAAAGTGTATTTTTATAAATTGGTATAAGGTATTTGTACCCTATATGGACAGTGCTCTCAATATGGACAACCCTAATATTTTTAAAAGTAATAATTTTGATCGAGAGTTGACTCAACATGTAGACGAAGAAAAGCAGTTGAAAAGATAATTAAAGGTGGAAAGTGCAAAAATGCGCGCTGTTCTCCATTTACAAGGAAACTTGTTGTTTCGAGGTGCGCTGATCTTAATTACTTGTAAGCTTAAATTCTTATTAGTTATGGTAAAATTAAATTAAATATTGAAAAGTAGAGTATTTTAGAAAGATAATAACACATATTTTTGATTGATATTGCATATTTTGCTTTAAAATATTTTCCTTATTTATTTGTAACAAGATTTAGTAAAACTACGCCCGGTCCCAATATGGACATCTTATGTCCCCATCGACTCCAACTATAAGAAGGAAGAAGAAACAACGTCGCCAGGCAATAAATTTAAAAGGCATCAAAATGGTAAAATCTTCGTTCAACAAGATGCCATTTGAACAATCCTCCAAGGAAAAAAATCCTCCAAAAATCTCTTGCAGAAAAATCAAAAGAAGCCTCCACTCAATAGGGTATCTGTTGGCGAAATCGCAGGTTACAAACGGTATGACTTCCTCAACAAAAGAGAGCTGGTACTGCTTCTCATGCAGTATTGATGCTGTTGCAAACATGCGGCAGATATGTCCATGTGGATTGTGTGGGACTTACCGCCCACGATGAAGAAGTTTTTATTTGTCCATCCTGTGAGGAATAATAACAGATGGAAATTCTGCAGACAGATGCAATAAAGCTAAGCAAAACCCACAATGTTATTTCATAATATTTAGTAGAAACTGAGGTTCCTTGCATGGGTCTTCGGAGGGCCACAACCGAGAATGCAGTTCCCTTCTAAATTGCATGTTCTGAAGATATTCACTGTGCCCCCTCCTCCCCCGTAATAATTTTAAGATATATTTTTTTATTCCCTCTCCTCTTAAATCCCTTGGAAGAGTGGCATTTCCATACACCCTGTATAGTAGGTCAATAAGGAGCCACCTGTCCCTAATATGAAAATGCATGTCCATAATAGGGATAGGTAGTTCCTTATATGGACATTTGTTAACATTTTTTGTTTTTATCATTTTTATGAAACAAGAATACTTACAAGGTCGGTAATTTTAATAATGATAGTCAACAGTCCAGGGATAGTGGTCACATATTTTTGGAGTCCTATGACGTGTACATGGGAGTGAAAAAAATACATTTTCCTTAGGGTGTCCATATTGAGCACAGGTACCTTATAATTTTAAAAAACGAATTTTTTTTTGTGAGATTCCTAAAGATAAAGGAACGCTTTGTGGAATCTTGGTTGTCTCGGAAAAGGTTATTGTGCGCATATTTTATATCGGGATTACAGTACATTTTCATAAATTAAGAAACATCTGTTTCATTGTACAGTGCAGGCATGATTGCAGATGTAGAATAATACTTTTAATTTTTCAATAAATTTGATAAATGTGAGTTTTAATCAATTGCCTTTCTATGAAGATCTCTTTTTGACGGACTGTCGTATGTTTAAAATTGGTTTATAACACTTACATTTAGTGATGCAGTGGAGAGTAAAAAGTAGTACACGCCGTATACCTTCTGGATTTTTAAAGGAATTTCCGTATACCTTCTATATCGTACGTAAAACTAGTTAGGGATTAGGTCGTTAAAGTCTATGTGAGGTTGTTCTAGAGTACTGTAGACCCAGACTTCATGTGTTTGGACTATAATGCGAAGCCACAAAAAGTTCACGATGTTTATGATTTTCTTGAATCAGACAATATGAATCGTATGAATTGGCTCTCGAGGCCTCCGGACCTCAATCATCAGTTCATCATGCTTGAAATGTTCTAGGAAGAAAACTGCACATTTTAATCCCCTCTCCCTTAATCTGCCAGGAGTTAAAAACAATGCTTTTGGAAGAATGGGCTTTGTTGCCACACACATTCATTGACATCCTCTTAGGCTCCATTCAGATTGCGATATTCTCCATGTCAATTGAATTCTTGGAATAAGTAGGGACGTCTTTTGTATAGGATCCAATTGTGGTTTCTTCGTAATAAAGCGGAGGAGAATTAACAAAAGAATCGGGAGATAAGCAATCCACCGTACTTGACGGAAAGATTTTTCTTTTGCTGGACAACCGTCCCTTTCCTGGAAAACTCATTAAGATCAAAATTATCGTGTCGCCACAACAGACGGGCCGACGCCGAACTTCAAGAAGTAGTCAGATGTGTTTGGGCCTTAAAACCATATGCGAGTTCATTGTGAAGCTTGTTTAGTAGGGCACAGTGGGGGGCATATTCTATATTACACAGACTTTTCCCGAGATAAATGCTTTGTCTCTGATTCATAATTTAACACTTTTTGATGTATCCTGAATCTTAATTCACAATTAATAACCTTTCTATTTTGTAATGTTGCCATATTTTACTTCCTATTGTAATGTACCTCTGAGCCAAATTTCGTATCAAGACAATGAATAGATCATCATTTTTTACAAATTTGATGTTTCTAACCTAAATTTTGAACATGAGTGTATAATATTATTTCCCACTTTTGCAAAAGTCATTTTTAATCAACGCCGACTATATACTACTGGCCTACCCATTTTGCTAAAAACCGCCGGAAAAGTGAAGCTGGATTCAGCTTCAAACCCTGAACCTTTTCAATGGACCACGTGTGAGTCTACGTGACGCAAACCCTGTCCAAATTAGCATTGAGTAAGCTGTTTTCTATTCAGGGCACATGTCTTGGCACGTGGTCATTGTTTTGGTTCAGGGTTTGCACGATTGGTTAGAATAACTTGGGCAAGGTATCAGAGTCCTCTGGCGGGAGACTTCATACATTTATCTCAAATAAATGGGCTATGTTTTAAATAAAATCATCTGTATAATAAAAAGAAAAATTTGTCTGGTTTGTACGTAATTAGTCTGTGCTGAATGCTAAATACACGAAATACATGCGAAAATTCTTGCGGAAAGTGTAAGAGCGAAGAAAAATACTTCTAAGAGGTTTTCTTTTACAAAAAACAATACAGATTTCATAAAAATTTAATTTTAAGGAATATATTTATTAATTGATGTATAAAGAAGAGATAATAGGTAACTACCTGGATTTTTTACAGCTGTTTTTGTACTTAAGGTGTCAATATTGTTTAAGTCATAGTTCCTCCTCCTTATTTTTTTGTTTTCGCTAATTCTTGCGGAAAACATCTTTTTAATTAACCAATCATGTTCAGTATCCATGGATGTATGACTTAAATTCCGGGTTTTTCGGTCCATTCCCATCCCGTCAATTTAAAATTTCTCAAAATTTCTAAAATTCGTAGAAATTTATTTTTTAATTTGCAATATTGATTTTTTTTAAGTTCATATGAACAAAGTGACACATAAAAATTGTTTTAGAATAGATAAGATTCCGGAACACAGAACATGTTACTTATTTTCCACGTTTACCGTTAGCAGTGTAATTATATAATGTGTATGTATTTATTAATTTTCAGTATTTTTCTGTGATATCTATCATATTTAAAAGAAATTATAATTTGCATAAAATATTTTTTATTGCGATATTATCTACGCTTTTTGTTTACGCAAAAAAACAAAAATCCTAATAAGTGGTATTGTATTTATTCTTTTGACATCTAATATCAAATACAATTTCTGTATTTCTTTTTTTATAGAAAGGGAATTTCGATAAATCATTTTTTTCCCTTTCTTCTGAAAGGAAAAAGGTTGTATTTCGATGTATATCCATGCATATATAAATAAATGCCACTTTTAACTTTTTGCTGTAAAAATCATTCAAGATTGGATCTATACTTCAAAATTAACAAATTTAAAAAGTAAAAATAAAATGATATTGAAATATGAATCTCAATTACAGAATAAATTATGACACTCATATATTTTTTTTTATCTCAAACAGGGTAATTTAATATTTCATCATTAATAAATTACTTCCAACACATTTTAGTGACATATTATTGATTTGATTTATTTTATTACAGAAAAAATAATTTCCTTTGTAGAGTAAAATAAAATTCTTTGATTTATGGTGCACCTTTCTTGCTGTGCTCTTATTTCCAGTTTTCATGAACTTTAAATGACAAATAACTCTATATTAGAAAAATATGCTTGACTTTATCCTTTATATATAATTTAATAAGATTTTTTACAATACACAGAGTGAATAGACACGAAACATAAAAAGTTCGTTACAGTGGAATTCCATATAATGTTGTTATAAAATTATGGAGCGTGAGTAGTTATCTTTGTAGACTTCTGTTTCAGTATTACATGAAACTAATCTCACATTCACATTCAAAGGGCAATTCCGTTGTTTTGTAGTTATATTTAATGAATAACTACTGCCACATAAAACTAAGTCATACCCATGAGCAGAAAATTAATAGCTACTGAATAATTTAACAGAATGAACAAAAATAGCGTAAAAAAAACGTTGTTAGTTATTTTTATTACATAAATGCAATATATATTTTGTACATACGTAGGAGGGACCTCTTAAATTATAACACTCTTAGTCATTTCAACAGTTAGAATAAGGTAACAAAAATTTCACCTTACCTCAGATCCAGGAAATACCTCCCCAATTTAGATTTCGTCTATGATGCGTATAGTCGTCGAGCACATTTCATTTGAGCATATTTTATTGTATCTTTCTAAAGTGTTATGGGAGAAAGAGAAAAAAAAAGATGAATTATTTGTATTTATTGTTAAGGCCCCACACTAGACACAGAAAAAGACCCGGATGATAATATAAAGTCTGTGGGAGCGTTCTTTTCAAATATCTCGCTTAATTTTTATATTTTTACATGTTTTTTTTTAATAGGATAGCTGAGAACGATCTACAACAGGCCTAATTTTTACTTTTTAGATTTTGCTTATATATTTTCTAGATTTTGATAGTTTCCATTTCAGAACCGGTTTAAACCGGTCTTGAAAGTTAAAGTATTTTTTTTTTAAATCTGAAACCAAAACTGAAAAAGTAAAAACTAGGCCGGTTGTAGATCGTCCTCAGCTATCTTGTGCAAAAAAAAGAAAAAAAATCATGGGAAAATATTAAAATTTGGGCGAAATATTTGTAAAGAACGCCTCCATAGACTTTATATTATCATCATGGTCTTTTTCTGTGCCTTAATGGTGTTGTAAATGTCCTTTAATGAAGAAAGTGGATCTTTTCAAATTATAAAGATTTAATTGTTGGCTATCTTAATTATGAGAAAGATGTTAAGAGAAAAACTCTCTTCTCTTATACAGTCATATTATATCTTTGAGAGAGAGCGCGGAACCGAATGATGAACTAAGTTCAGTTCATACCAGGCTAAGAAAACGCATACATAATACACTGTTAAAAATAAAGGTGACAAACCAGTTGCATTTGGCGCCCAGGGGTGAAAAAATGTTACCATTTGACACTCGCGGGCTTGAAGATGTCTTTGGGGGTGCCGTTTGATTCCTCACTGGGTGATTCACGCTAATTAGAGTGCCGCGCAAAGCATACTGTTGGAAGTTTTTCACCCCTTAGTCATTTGTGATGTATGTCCTTACCCTTCAACTTGCCGTGACTGGTGGAAGCAAAACTGCAATTTCTCCCTGCGAAGACTATCACCGCGCATGCAATACCCCAATTTTGTTTAGAACTTCGGATGGCTAACTTTTGGCAAGCTTTTTATGTAAAGCAACCTTTGAATTTCAGGATATTTGAACATTTCAGTGAGACTTTGAAGGCCAGCTCGATGGCCGAACGGTTAGAGCGTAGAGCTTCCAATCAGACGTTGTGGGCTCGAATCCTTCACTGTTAAAAATAACGGTGACAAACCGGTTGCATTTGGCGCCCAGGGGTGAAAAGATGTTACTATTTGACACCCGCGGGCTTGAAAATGTTTTTGGGGTGCCACTGAGTGTTTCACTCTAATTAGGGTGCCACGCAATGCATGCCGTTGGACAAATTTCACCCCTTAGTCATTTGCGCATGCTCTGTTACATATATCCTTGCCTTTCTACTCGCTATCACGGGTGGATCAACACAGCAATTTTTTCCTATGATGACTATCACCGCTATACGCTATCCCAATTTCGTTTAGAACTTCGCTCGGCTAATTTTGGCGAGCTTTATTATATAAAGCAAACTTTGAATTTCACGACTTTTGAACATTTTAGGGAGGCTTTGAAGGTGAGCTTGGTGGCCGAGTGGTTAGAGCGCTGAACTTGTAATCAGACGTTGTGGGTTCGAATCCGATGAGGACCAAAAGTCGGTTTGTATATTTTTTTAATTTTTATTATTGGGCTCTCTGGATTCAGGGTGCCATCTTTTCACCCGAATTAAAGGTGCCATTTTGACTCCTTTAGGGGTGTCACCAGTGAGACAAACCTTTCACCCTTAAAAGGTGCAATGTGTCACCATTTGTTTTAACAGTGTTTGAGGGCCAAAAGTTCATTTTATTATTGGGCACTCTGGATTAGGTGTGACATCTTTTCACCCTAATTAAGGGTGCCATTCTGGCTCCCCTAGGGGTGTCACCAGTGAGACAAGCCTTTCACCCCTAAAAGGTGCAATGTGTCACCTGTAGTTTGAACAGTGTAAGGTGCAGCAACCACAAGGAATTTACAAAGACGACAGATATACAATAAAAATGAATTCGGGCCCGTTTTTCGGAGCTTGGGCCCGATACAAAAAATATACAAATAAATAAATGAATGAATAGATAAATAAATTGCATGTAAAAAACTATTTAAAATGTGATAGCTCATTTTTAAAAATTTCTTAGATAAGAATTACTGTTAAATAAAAATTTAAATTCAATCTTATGATTGGTATCAAATAAAAGTATCTTCATACTTAAAAAGATTCCCACATTTTTTGTCCTTTACAAAGAAAATTTGATGAGCATATTAAAGAAGTGTAGTGAATAAATGGATGAAGTTTGCAGACATTAATATTTGTATGCTGAAGAATCAAACAACGTTTTCAATTTTCCATAAAATGTGTACTTCTTTAACTATAATCAATTCATTTCTCATACAATTCCCCTTGATTGATGAGAAGCTGAAAATCAACGTAAATTAAAACGCTGATACAGTCTTTTAAAGGTCCGATACTTTTTATAGGAAAAGAAGAAACAGTGATCTATTGTTTTCTATCGGAATGACATATTTAGTTACTAAGGGAAATCCTCAGTATAAGCAGAGTTCATGATGACAAAACGTGTATTACTATGAGAAATAGAATTATCGCAGAAATCGTAAAAATAAAACTTGATTAAGCTCTACCTATTGAAAGATTTACTCTAAAAACTAAAAAATACTCATTTATATCAGGGACTAACTTTAAAAGTTGATAAAAATCCGCGCATTAGTTCATGAGATACAGCTATTGCGATAATCATTAATAATGCCGCATATCAGCGCCACCTGTTAAGAGATTTAATCCAAAAACTACAGAATACTATTTTATATCCGGTACTAAATGAATTTGAAATATGGTAAAAATTCATGCAAATGTTCCTGGGATAGAGCTATTGCGATAATCACGACTAATGTCGCATAGCAGTGCCAAATGTTGCGAAATTTACACCAAAGTGTAAAGATAATCATATTATATCAAGGCCTAGCGGAGTTTGGAGTTTTATGAAAATACGTCCATTAGTTCCTGAGATTGTGAAAAACGTAATATTAACGTAAACGTATAGCTATTGTGAAAAAAGTAACAAAAGCTGCATAGCAGCGGCACCTGTTGGGCGATACACACCAAAAACTAATCAGATCCAGTTTATATCAAGATCTAACGGAATATAAAGTTTCGTGAAATTACATGCATTAGTTCTTGAAACAGAGCGCCCACAAAATTTATGTCACATACATACAGACAGACAGGCTCACAGACACACATTTTGTAAAAACATGTTTTCCGCAATTTCTAACCCCTAAACCGTGTAAATTCTTCGAAAACTGGAATTCGAAAATTCTCACGAATGCAATACTTTCTTCTTGTTAAAAGGTAGAAAATAGTAAAAACAGTTAAAAAAGGAAAAACCGAACTTTGGTATTTTGAGCACTTAGTAAGTCGCTGCATTGAGGCGTTAATATTTATTAACAAAATTATTTTCTCCCATTTTTCACAAAAAAAAGAATTATTTAATTATTCTCTTTAATTATTGAATTAAAAAATTCCTCTGCGTAATTAGATGGGCAATTTTTTTTCCTATACGCTGAAAAAAACATTCCTCGAAGTACATTTGTTTTCAATTAATTGACGTATGTAATTTTCATTTCAAACTGTTAAAAGGAATGTAAGTATTCAATAAAAAAAAATATTTTAAATTGGATTTTAGTAAAATAAAAATATTTAATGATATAAAATTAAATAAAGTTAGTTTAAATTTGAATTTGTTTGCTAGTCTAACAATTAAATGTTTAAATTAGTGATTTTTACATACGTGTAATATTTGTAATTTTGTAAAATTATATATTTTTCATCAAATTTATGCTACTGTCGTTACAATTTAGTCTCTATGTGTGTTTATTGGATTAAAGAAGGTGTGTAATTTGTTATCTTTTTAAAAATTCAAACAGGTGTGTAAATCGTAAAAAAATTTAAAATTTACCTGGACTGGTGTGTTAATGTAATTTGTAAATTGTGAATATTATACATATATTTGTGTATCACCGTAATATCTGTGATAATGTTGTACATACATGAAAGTGAATAAGAACAGAACAATATACAGAAGTAGTTGTAGGAATTTTACACAGCTACATATTTTAAAACAGAATATTACACATAAGTAGTTGTAGAAATTTTACACAGCTACATATTTTAAAACAGAATATTATACAGAAGTAGTTGTAGGAATTTTACACAGCTGTATATTTTAAAACAGTATATCGTACAGAAGTAGTTGTAGGAATTTTACACATCTATATATTTAAAAACATTATATCACACATTTTATGTATTACAATATGACGCAGAGATATGTGTAAGAACAAAATAATACATATAAATTAGTGGAGGTTTAGCAGCATTGTAGCTAATGGCAAATAAGGTACCCTGGGGTAATAACGCCAGGCGGGGTAATAACGCCAAGTGCTTATATTTTGCATAATTATGAAATAATCGGGTAAATGACGCCCATGTGCTCTGCGCAGAAGGGTTTTGAGTCATATAAATCGCAAAAAACAGCTTCAAGTTAATTTGTTTCATTTTTAGGTCTTATTGTTTTTACAAACAACTAAAATTAACGTTTGATCTAAAATTTGCAAGACACGTTTTGTGATGTGAAGACTATGTTTTTATCCGGAAATACTTTGTTAATTACATAAATTTGTAGTGCATTTCATGTACTTTTAAAATGTTGTTGAAGATTTTGGATATCTTCTCGAGATAATTTGTAATTTAAAATGTACTGCGCAATAACTATAACGGGGTAATAACGCCAATCCTTGGCATTAATACCCCGGTTGATTCCCTACAGTGGCCGAACTACATCCTAAATACTGATTCAAACAAACACAGTTAAAACTGTGCAATGTTTCTCATATTTCTATTTAAACGGTCCTTTTTAAGCAAAAAGAAGCTCACGGTCTGATATTCTTTTGCCTCACCCCCCCCCCCTCCCACACCACACCTTTATTTTTCTTACACTTTCACAAAAAATTGAACATTTTCAATAGCTTAGAATGCAATTTTTTAATTTCTAAGTTTGTAGAGTTTGTACTTTTAGAATTGGGCTATCTACATGCAATTATTCCATCTTAATTCATAGTTTTGTTTGCATGGCGATATTACCCATATAGGTGGGTAATAACGCCAAATAGCATGGGTCAAGAAAAAACGCCATTACATTTTATGAATACATTTCTGTTAAATTATTTTATTTTATATAGATAGTCAATGAGTTGCGGTATCAGATCCTGTATTTGTTTGAAAAATACAATCTAAAACTAAGCCGTGAAAATTGGTAGAACCTTAACGTGGCGTTATTACCCCAGGGTACCTTATTTTTATACTCCGTGCCATTTTTTTCAAAACAAAAACCTTTTGCAAAAGCTTTAAGAACATTTGCAAGAGAAATATAGTACGAAAAGCATTTTTTCTTTTAAACGGTGCTCTCTTAAAATGTCAGCCAAAAAATAACTCAAGTTGAGCCAAAATTCGCTCATCTCACGTTTTCAAAGGCAGCTTCTCATAAAGAATTGAAAGAACTCAAGTGAGTGAATTGTTTTAATAACTCAAGTTGAACCAAAATTCGCTCATCTCACGTTTTGAAAGGCAGCTTCTCATAAAGAATTGAAAGAACTCAAGTGAGTGAATTGTTTTAATAACTCAAGTTGAACCAAAATTCGCTCATCTCACGTTTTGAAAGGCAGCTTCTCATAAAGAATTGAAAGAACTCAAGTGAGTGAATTGTTTTAATAACTCAAGTTGAACCAAAATTCGCTCATCTCACGTTTTGAAAGGCAGCTTCTCATAAAGAATTGAAAGAACTCAAGTGAGTGAATTGTTTTAAAACAATTTAAATCAAGATGCGTTATTTAAATAAGCAGTCTAAATCAAGATGAGTCAGGCATTTAAAAAACAACTCATTTACGATTCAATAAATTACAGCTCTTTCCTGAGAAGCCAAATCCACTCTTTCGTTTTAAGAGTGTGATGCGAATAGAATATAAAAATACTCACCAGTAATTGAAACGTTGCGATACTCTCATGTTTATGCACTTAGTAAATGCAGTCAATGGTGACAATTTTTGAAAAATATTTTGTTGCTCAAAAATATTGGGTGGGCTCAAAAATTTATTGGTAAAATGGTACGATCAGTTTCAATTCTTTTGAAGAATAGATGGTGAAAGATGAGAATTTTAAGTCAAGCTGTCACGTTTTAATAGAGTCGCAGTTTTAATTAATTATATTCTCATGCGTTTTTTCTGATAAAGACACTAATATTTATTGTAAAATCATCATATGATCATGATTACAAATTGAAATAGTAAAAAGTTAAGCATGGAGCAAAACACTGTAGTCATTTTTTATTCATGGGTGTCAGTCAAATAATTAAGTCACATGGTCATAAACACAATACATTTTTTTCTAGAAAGAAAAATGAATAATAAAAGAATAATGAAATAAAAATTAAATAAAAATGAAAATTGGGTGCGCTAGGATTCACATTATTGGATAGGCTCGGGTCCCACAGACCCATATAAGTTGGTATGATTGAACGCAGTAAATATTGATATTTGAAACTTGATTTCAGTAATAAATACTAATTGAATGGTCAAGCAATAGCTTAGAAATTCAAAAGTCATACTTCCTTTAATTAAAAACCTCTTTTTTTTTTTGGAAAGGTCGGGTAACATTATTACATGAAGCAAAGTTCAATTATTTGCTAGAATTTATGACGAAACCCCTCCCTTTAATTTTAGTCAGAAATCACCTTCTAGTATTTCACACTTTCAGTTTTAGTCCAGCTAATGGTGTGTAATGATGTATGGTGATTTGCATATCGTTCTATCTTTTTTTGCAGTTTTTACCAAGAGTTGTGAAACACACACATTGACGGGATTCTGAAGTGTACAAACATATATATTAAGTTTCGTTCAGTTCTATTCATAACTTCGAACACTTTCCAATACTAAATATGTAATGTGAAATGCAGTAAAATAACTTTTACAGCACTCTCTTCCGTCGAAATCTTTCAATTGGGATCTCGGGATTCATACCGAAATAAGTAATGAAATTTGGTTCTTTACTACAAATAACTTCCTACACTACTGGCCATTAAAATTGCTACACCATGAAGGCAATATGCTACAGACCTGAAATTTAAACTACAGGAAGACGATGCTGTGATATACAAATGCTTTTTAGCGCATTCTGACAAAGCTAGTGCCGGTTGCGACACCTACAATGTATTTAAATGAGAAAATTGTTCAGCCGGTTTTTCACACAGAAATTGCATTTGAGCGTTGTTGCCTGGTGAAAAATCGTTGTGATGCCTCGTTTAAGAAGGAGAAATGCGTACCAGCATGTTTGCAATTTTGATAAAGCTTGAATTGTAGCCTACCAGGATTGCGGTTTATCGCATCGCAGTATTGTTGCTCGCGCTGGTCGAGATCCAATAACTGTTCACAGAATATGGAATCGATGGATGCAGGACGGTAATACGGAACGCCATACGCGATCTCAACAGCTCCCTATCACTAGCAGCCGAGAAGACAGGCATGTTATCCATATTGCCGTAATGGATCGTGCAACCACGTCACGAACCCTGAGTCAAGAAATGGGGTCATTTGCAAGACAAAAAGTGTCTGCACGAACAGTTCGACGATGTTTGCAGCAGCATGGACTCTCAGCTCGGAGACTATGGCTGCAACATCCCTCGACGCTGCGTCATAGACAGGAGAGTCTTCAATAATGTGATCAACGGCGAACCTAAGTGCACGAATGGCGAGGTGTAATTTTTTTCAGATGAATCCATGTTCTCTTTACAACATAATAGTAGTCGCATCCGTGTTTGGCAGCATCGTGGTGAACGCACATTGGCAGCGTGCATTTGTCATTGTCATACTGTCCCATCAACCGGCGTGATGGTATGGGGTGCCATGGGATACACGTCTCGGTCATCTCTTGCTCGCATTGACGGTACTTTGAACAGTGCACATTACATTTATGATGTATGAACCATAGCTTTACCCTTTATACGAAGCCTGCGAAACCCTACGTTTCAGCTGGATAATGCCCGACCGCATGTTTCCGGAATCGTAAGGACCTTCCTTGATACAGTAAAAGATCGACCGTTGATCTGGCCAGCACGTTCTCCAGATCTCTCACCAATAGAAAACGTCTGGTCAATGGTTGCCTGATATGTATGGCTGATAACCATACGCTAGTCACCACGGTTGATGAACTGTGACATCGTGTAGATGCTGAATAGGCATCTGTACCTGTACATGCCATCCAATCTCTGTTTGACTCAATGCCCAGGCTTTATCCAAGGCTCAATGCCCAGGTGTAAGCTTTGTTACTACTGCTCTAAGTGGTTGTTCTGGGTACTTATTTCTCAGGATCTATGAGCCCAATTTTTTTCAAAATTTTATCACTTGTTATTTCTATCGTAATATATTTGTCCAATAAATATCATTTTGCTATCTGCATTTCTTCCTGGTGTAGCAATTTTAATGGCCAGTAGTGTATTTCCTCTGATACAGAGAGATTACGCGGACACATTGACGGTCAGTCAGATATTTTGTAAAAAAAAAAAAAAGTTTTTCTGAATCTTTGCTTCTTAACCCTTGGCACTCTGTCGTCTCCACTGCAGAGACATCATCTTTCCTTCCAAAATTTGTTTTGGCCACGAGTATTAAAGGAAAATAAAACTTTCTTTATTTAATCAAAGAACTTTTGAAATTGTCTACTTCAAGGAAAGTTCTTTTAAAAAAGTGGTGCTAATCAAATAAAATTTGTGTAAGAGGCACCAGAGTCCGAAGAGTTAAAAGGTGCAAAGATTACAATACCTTCTTCTATTATACAGTACTCAGCAAAAGTTTAGAAAATGATAGATTACGCTTCTATATACAGAAATATGCAACGAATTTTTGTGACTCGTCTGTCATGTATTACTTGTGACTTATCATTTATTCACAAAAAATGAATTTTAAATTATACCTTTATATAATATATAATGACCAAAAAATGAAAGTAACATTGTGGCAAAAGTATAGACAATCTGTATATTTATAGAAAAATAACAATAAATTAAAATCGAGTTGCACCCACATTGCCTGCAATTAGTGCAAGAATGTGACTTTCCATCAAAGAAACTAAATCCTGCGTCATTTGGGGGTCTATTTTGTACCAAATACGTTTAACAGCAGCACGAAGCTCATTAACAGAAAAATAATGGCAAAATTAGCATAAACCTTACGAGATATCATATCACAAATGTTTTCGAGTGGGCCTAGATCAAGGCTACACGCCACCGGTAGTTGAGATCAGTAGTATCTTGAGAGTTAAACAAAAACTTTGTTTAGCATGCAACATGAATAAACGCATTATCTTGTTAAAATACATACTTTGGACCAGCTAAAAGTTCCTTAAGTGACTGTAAAATGACCTTCAACGTATGTATGTAGTCTTGCGCTGCTTGGCAACCATTTAACACTTCAAGATAATCTCGAGCATTAAAGAAAAGGGAGGACAAAATCGTTAAAGAGTCGCCTCTTTGTTGCCTAAGGAAAGTCACACTCTCTTTATAGAAGTCGTGCGAATAGTATAGCCACACATTTAGGCTATTCAAATTCCACTTTTTTTCGTCATTCAACATCATAGTGTACAACTTGGGTCCATATGACATATGTTTCCAAGTCGATAGCATTCTTCCCAATTTGTAGTGAGATTTCAAAGCTGGTTGTTTTATGATTTTCATATAAATTGATTTACCTCTTTCTTTAATTCATCTACGAATCGTTTCCGTCGACATAGAAAGTCCTGACTTACTTTTAAAGTGACTAACAATCATCATTTGTATAGATGCCAGTTTATGGATCCCTCTGTCATCTTATTTGCTGGTCACACAAGGTCTTCCAGATTTATGTTTTGTTTATAAGGAGTCACCCTTAGCTTATATTTCATAGACAGCCTTCTTTGGAAGATTTAATGCAGCTGAAATTTCTGCAACAGTCTTCCCTTTTCATTTCAGTTTCCTTGCTTCAATTACCTGATCTGACTGAATATTTCTAGCTCGTGGCATCTTCACTAACTGATGCTATTGCGAAATATATTTAAATACTTCACACATATCACATCATAAGTTTGAAATTTGCATTTTTTCGTGTTTCGAGTTACCGAAAAATCAAAAAAGTGTCTAAACTTTTGCAATATACAAATTTTTCTTTTTTCAGTTAAATTATATATTATCCTACATTAAAAAATTATTTTCATCCTAAAATGTTTAAAGTACATTTAAAAATAAGCATAGCCATTTGTGTAACTCAGGAATTCGTATTTTTTATTTAAAGGTTAAGTAACACCAGTGTCTAAACTTTTGCTGAGCACTGTAGATACAAAAAGTAAAATTACAATTTCGGCGTTCAAAGTTAGTTCATCATCTGGGTTGTGGGTCCCTTCAGAGATTTTATTGAGTACCGTTTTAAAAAATTAAAATCATTAATATATATGGAAATGTGACTAAAAGTATAAATCCCACTTCGAGCTCGCTCTTTAAAAGTTTGTGGGTCTTTCATATCCTGATGAATATCGCTAAAATAATATGAAAATCAATTATATATGGAAATATAATACGGCCTCTCTAATTTTAATTTAAAAAACTGCAAAATCTGTTTAAAAATTTCATTCCTTTGAGTACAATAATAATAAAACTTTGGATTTATTTATGAGTGTTTTAAATTATTATTAAAGTAAATCTCATTAAAGATGATTGGTTTTATCTTGAAATCATATTTTATTTTGAATACAAAAGCATTAAAAAATGCGAATAAAAAGATTAAAATCATATGCGTATTAAATGCATATTAAAAATTGTATCTCATCCATTAAAACTTTATAATTTAAAATCTTTATAACTGTTAAAATGTTAAAAATGATTGACTTTTTTTCAAAACCTATATCTTAAATAATTCGTTAAAGCAATAAATATTTATAGATTTCTAATTTATTTTCCGAAAGGAGGCACAAATAAAAAATGAAATTTTAAAAAAAATGTTAAAAAAGGAAATATTTTGAATGGATTCTGCATTAAAAATACCATATCTTCTGCCAGAATTTAATATTTTAAATAGAATTTTTCTAGGAAACATTTTTACATACTTTATTTTATAAGTAATTTTAAGTTATATATGATTAATACAAAAGCTTCCACAAAGCAGTTTATTGAATTATTTATTAGCCAAGATGTACCTAACTAAGTACGGACGCGATTTTGGTATTTTAAAAACCTTTTTTCCGCTTTTAACAATATTCTAAACCATCACAATGAAACAATTAAGCAGATTTTAGAAATAAATTATGTATGACTTTTTATTGTACAACTACTGCATTATGAAATCCACACATAAAGCAATAAATAGAACCTTTTAATAAATTAAAATAGAATTTTATTTAAATAAAAATTGTGTTATAAAGCTTATGAAATTCCATTGGAACATCAATCCATTATGAAATGAAAAATAATTATGATTAACAGAATATTTTATTTGAAATCTTTTTAATCTTCAAATGGTAGAAATATTATAAAGTGATTACGATATTGTCTTTTATTTATGACAAAATATTTTAAGCAGTTGTATCTGACTTTTTATTCTCCCAAGAAAACTACATGTAAAGAAAAAGTGTTCCGTAACATAACGTAATAAAACGTTTCGTAATAAATGTTTAATCTAAATATTTTGCATTTAATGTAACAATACATAGATGTTAAAATTTCAACGAATAAAAAAAAACAAATTTCATTAAGTCCTTGAATGAAATATGACTTAACCCTTTCGTGGTTATAAGTGCGTATACGCACCCAGAATACCACTTAATTTGAATTGCGAAATGCCATACTGACACCGAAATTTTTAAATGAAAACTTTCATTTTACAAAGAACGTAAAAAAAAAAAAAAAAAAAAAAAAAAAAAAAAAAAAAAAAAAACATTTATATATTATGAAATAAATTTGTTTTTAAATTCCGGTGTCATTCAATCATTTTAGTATTTTATGAATAGAAGTGCTTTAACCGTCAAAGGGTTAATAAAAATTTTACAAAAAAGAGAAGAAAAATATGTGTTGCGTTTAATGGTCGTGAACTAAAATTTTCCATTCCTTTTAACTTTTCATTATAAATTCATATAAATAAAATGTACTTAGTCTTTGTAAGAGATGAATTACAAATTATAAATTAGTATTTCGTGCAATTAATAATTTTATTAATGTATTTTTATATATTTATGTATTATTATTATTATTATTATTATTATTATTATTATTGCTGTTGTTGTTGTATTTAAATATTAAACCATCCTGCATTCATGTTCAAAGAGAAAAGTATTTTAGCAATTTCAGAACGTTAATACCATATGGTACGAAATGAGGCTTTGAAGATCAAAAACAAAAATCGAGTCTATAGACACCTTGCATACATATCTATGAGAGAGTGTATACCGGGTGATCCAAAAGACAGGACTAACTTTAAAAATGAATAATTCGAAAACAAATCAAGATACAAAATACGGTTTACACCAAACGGATGAAAAAGAAACCGATTTTTATGTGGCTACGAAAAAAATAGTTTTATTGGCAACCAACAAATAGCGCTGTCGGATTTCTGAATTGCAGGCGTGACAGGTACTCCAAACATTTACCTTTATGCAACATGGAGCGCCATCTCATATTGTCCTTACTGTGTAAAGCCTGCTACGCTCAATATTTTGGGGAGGATCGCATTATCAGTCTCTATTTTAATCAAGCATGGCCTAGAGAATCTCCTGATCTGGCACCCTGAGATTTTTGGCTGTGAGTATTATTGAAGTAAAATGTGTACCGCGACCAACCGGCATCACTAGCAGCACTGAAAGATGCCATCCGCCAAAATGTGTCTGCCATAACTCAAGAAATGCTACTCTATTCCGTGAACGGTGAGGTGCCTCGTCTCACACCTGTAGTTCTGAATGCTGGACTGCACATTGAACATTTATTTGGTACTAATGAACTGTAATTAAGCTGAATTGTAAGTTGTCAACATTTTTTTTTCATTTCTAAATCATCTTTTGGTGCATTAAATCACTATAGCGCCATCTATTGGTCGCCGACAGAACCATTTTTTTGTCGTTGGCACACAAAACCCGGTTTCTTTTCCATCCGTTTGAAAGCAAACTGTATCTTTGTATCTTGGTTCGTTTTCGAATTATTCATTTTTAAACTTTTGGATCACCCGGTATATGTATGTAACTATTGCTAGCTGCAATTAGATAGATAATGAACTTGCCTCTAATTCCTCAAAACATTCGACAGTCTTTTAACCTTCTTGGGAGGTGAGATTAAAAAAAGGTGTAATTTAAAAAATTACAACGACTATTTGGAAAAATGATTTTAGACTTATAAATAAATTTTGTATTTAAAAAAAAAAATAATAATAATAATCATTTTTATGATGTTCAAAAGGTGGCTTGCGTAATAACAGAGTCCTATATTACGTTTTGCCATGGATAAAAAATTAATAATATTGTAACAATCATATACAAGTTTTAAATAAAATTTTAGTTTTATAATTTTCGGTACTACACATTTTAAAACTTGTAAACATTGCTCATTTTCAATTTTTACGCCATCGTACACAGAAAAAAAATTACTTTCAAATGCAATTTGTTTGAGAGCTGTATCTAAGCTGTATTTGTTTTTAAGTTATTAATTCTTTTGGTATTTTTTGATACTCTTTTGTCATTGTGACAACAGATGTATTTCCTTCCTGGACATTAAAAATAAACAAATCAGAAAACAAATAAAATAAAAAACAGAAGTATTCAATTTTTGGACATTAAACATAGACCAATGTGAATACGAATAAAATGAAAAAAAGTTGAGGAATTCAACCAATAAAAAGATTTAGATATACTTCAGATTCTCCAGTTCTTTACCGAGGACAAAAACTATTTTCTAAGTTGTTAAAAAAAACATTGTGATTACATTAATAGGTTATTAACCTTGTCATTTCCGTTAACTGATATATCCGTTCATTAAGTTGCAGGTTTCAAATCAATAGAAGCTTAATTTAATTTAATATGGCTCTACTGGTATAATTCATTTAAAAAAATAAGTTATGATCAATACCCTCAAGGCTTATATATGCCTATGTGTAATGAATATATATATATATTGTTGAAAAAAAGTCTTTTTTTAGTATATAAAAATATTTTACAGAAAACAAATTTAAAATTTTGCCCTTTTGTTTGGTAATCAGGGGATTAATGAAATACTGCACTTTTTTCCGTTATTTTATTTGGGAAAGAATGCTTGAAAAGTCACTCAAATCTTTTCAAATAGCTCATGAATAAAATTTAATACTTATTTCGCGAAGTCTTTATTTGCATATCAACACTTTCATTTAATTAGTTTTCCTTTTCAACATTAACACTTTCAAACAAAATTCAAAAGTGCTTATGAATTCGTCTTTTTCTGTCCGTCTATCCAAATTCTAACTCGCGTAAACATACTCGGATTTATATGCGATTGATCTGTCAATGATGCTTAAAATACGTGTGGGTTATTTCATTGTACCTTACGTTATATTTTCAACTATTTTCAGTAATTTTTAACACACACACAAAAGTTATTCAAAATGTAAATTTGACATGGTTTGCTAATTAAACATATTCAAAGCCCAATTTAGATGTAAATTGCCTAATTTTAATGTTATTTCTTAAATTTTGGTAATTTTATTTACTATGGTAACTGAAATTACTAATAAAGGAATGTAACTTATCATATAAAGTGTAATTTTCATTATTATTTTTTAGGTAATTTTCATCCAGATTGACCCTTAGATAGGTTTTATTGACAAATCATGTTAATTTTGCAGTTGAATATTTTTTAGTGTTATATTACTGAAAATATTGCAGTAAATTGTTCTAAATGTAACGTAAGTTACCATACAGTGACCCATGTTCGGTATTTTATATAAATTGTATAGCATAAATAGTTTATTTTCACGGACATTCAACAGTATTTCGTTACTTTATATTCAATGAAGAAACACATTTGTTGAGTATTTTAATTATATTGTAGTATTTTAAATGTAATGAAATAGATAAAAATCACTACATTTAACGGTAATATGATTACTATGGAAAAGTGCGTTCATAGCATTTGTAGCTCATTTACAAAGACATATCGACAGAATCTGTTACAGTCTTGTCTTTGAGCAATAATTGCGAGAAGTGAGTTTTAAATTTCGGTATGGACATTTAAATTTAACTACATTTTTGCATGCTACTCGTTGTGAGTAAATTATATATATATCGTATACAGGGTTGTGCAAAAGAATTCTTGTACCAATCTCCTTTTTATCAAATATTGCTGAAAGGGAATTTTCAACAGAGGTATGTATTTCCTAATTGAGTTCATTTTTTGCAAGCGTGTTATTAATAGATATAAATCTTTGCATCGCATACAGGGCTGCTCAAAAAATTCGGATGGTTTTTCAATTGCAGATCAGAACTGCTCAAATTAAGTTTTTCAATGTGTAATGCGTTTCAATATGGCTGAATTAACACTAATGTTTAAATTATTTATACTGTGCAAATTTTGTTACATTATGCTGAATGTGTTGAAAAGTGTTTCATAATCTATGCTTGACACACAATTTTTTTTCTCATCTTTTATATTTGTATTAGCTATTTTCGTATAACTTAGAATACATAATTTTGATATAGTTGTCAAAAAATTCGCAAGCATCCCTTATTACAAATATAGTTCAGAGAAGATTTCGCTTTTTTTTAAACCACTTGACATTGACACTGCTTTAATCCCACAAAAAATACTCAAAGCTAGTTACTGAAAAAGACGATATTGTTAAGGCTATAGGAGAGTTCTTTCCAAATATCTCGCTCAAATATTAATAGTTTTGCATGCTTTTTTATGAATAGGATAGCTGAGGACGATCTACAACAGGGCTAATTTATATTTTTTCAATTTTAGTTTCAGATTCTTTTTAAAAAAAGTTACCATAACTTTCGAAACAGGTTAGAACCGGTTCTGAAATTGAAACAATTATAATATAAAAAATATAAAAAATAATATAGAAAATTACCAAAATAGAAAACGTGAAAACTAGCCCGATTGTAAATCATCCTCAGCTATACTATGCAAAAAAAAACATATAAAAATATTAAAATTTGAGCGAGATATTTGAAAAGAACGGCCCCCGTAGAATTAACATTATCATCCGGGTCTTTTTCAGTAACTAGTGTGGTGCCTTGAGTGCTTTTTGTGGGATGAAAGCGGTGCGAATGCCAAGTAGTTAAAAAAAAAAGCGAAATCTTCTCTGAAATATATTCACAATTTAAGAGGCTGCATATGTACAGCAGAATATTCGGTTTTGTTTTAACTGTAATTTTCATTTTGACAACTTGTTGCAATTTTTTCTGAATTCCCAACCTTAGCATCATAATGACTTTTACGTTGGAATATCTAATGAGAGATTTTGAATTAATCCGAATGATCCTTGGGAAATTGATTTAAGTACTTTTATATGTTTTAAATTTTAATGAAATATAATGCCTGTGATTTTGATAAACTTTAATTTAAATTAAATATTTGTATTTTTTTATTTTTTTTAGCATATAAAATACATTTTTACCCAAGACATCGTAGAGTCGATTGTGTAGATTCAAAAATTGCGGACCAAAATACAAACAAAGTCAAAAGTAATAAATTGAATAATGACAATTAGGCCAAGAACAGATGTTTCTTAATGTTATTAAAGTTGCAATCCTAATCATGGAAGGTATTTCATTGTGTGCATTGGAATTTAAATTTATTATTTAAACAGATTTCAAAATGTGTACAAAATGAATACAGAGATTTAAGATTACTTATAAGTAATGCCATGCAAAAATACCCCCCCCCCCCCAAAAAAAAAAAAAAGAAACATCGTAAACATTGAATTAAGTAATAAATAATCGGATAAATCTGAGTCAACAGTAAAGACTGTGAAATATATTTTGTTTATCTATTTTCAACATACCCGAAGCTGATATATAACTCGGAATTAAAAAAAAAAAAAAAATAGTCTTTTTTTCTTTTTAGCATATAAAATACCCTTTTTTCCCAAGTGATCGTAGGAATCGATAGGGAAGATTCCAAAAGTAAGAATAAGATCTGGGCAATAACTACAATAATGACCATTAGTCCAAACACAGATTTTTCTTAATGTTATTAAAGTTGCAATTCTAACCAAGGAGGCTATTTAACTGTGTGCATTGAAATTTAAATTCATTATTTAAGCAGATTTCAAAATGTGTACCCTTATACAGAGAATTAAGATTATTTATATTTAATAAAATACGGAAATCCCCGCTAAAAAATCATGAAACATCCTAAACACTGAACTAAGTAATAAATAATCGGAATAAACCTGAGTCAACAGTAAAGTTATGAAATATAGTTTGTTTATCTATTTTCACCATATCCAAAACTGAGATATATTTCTAAGAATGTATGCCGAATTTCACATGAATAAAAGAATAGCGTAAGATTTTAGAATCATATTTCATCTTTACTTTCAAATGATAAGCATCCTAACGTTAAACATAAAGAAAACAAATGTTATTCAAAGCGGTTTGCATTTTATATAACAAAAGGAATATTGCAAATAATACTTGTTTATTTTGGCAAAACTCCAAAAGAAAAGGAAGAAAGATATCCTTCGTTATTCAGCCTTTTTCATAAAGTAATTTGATATCTACGCACAAAACTTTTGAGATTTTTTACATGTATTTTATTTCTGGGACACCCAATTCTGTTTCACATTCATTTGTTTGTATTAAACTTTTGCTACGTATAACATAATATAAGAGGAATTTTCTAAAAGGAATGATTTTCTTTTATCAAGACTTATTTTCATCACGATTGACCCAAATTCGAAATTAAATTAGTTTTATATTATATAAGTTTAGTTAATAAAAAACGACTTTTATTCTCGCAGCTTAAATGCGAATTCCATTTACATATTCCTATCCACACCGTAAGCCGAATGTGACCAAAATGTGAAAATGTCGTGACATAAATGCAACCTTTATTGTCCTCAACTCCACATGAACGAAAAGTAAATTGTATCCACATCATGTAACGTCAATAAGCTGTTTAACTATTTGGAAAATAGTTGTTGTCCTCGGTAGAGAATTGGGAAATCTCAAGTATATCTGATTCTTTTTACTGGATGAATTCCACAATTTATTTTATTTTATTCGTTATCCGATTGGTCCATGTTTAATATCCAGAAATAAAATACTTCTGTTGCCACGATAACTAAAAAGTATTAAAAAAACTACAAAAAAAATAATAACATAAAAACAAATTGAGATTGAAATTTCAAACAAATTGAGATTGAACTTTCAAACAAATTGCATTTAAAAGTATATATATATTTTTTTTCAATAAGACGGTGATAAAAATTGAAAATGTGTTCTGTTTAGAAGTTTAAAAATTTGCAGCACCGAAAATTGTAAAATTAAAATTTCATTAAAAATTTCTATATGATTGGCACAGGAATATTATTTTTTAATCAATGGCGTACATAATATAGGTCTCTGATATTACGTAAACCACATTTCTATCATCCTAAAAATGATGTTTATTATTATTTTTTTTAAGATAGAATTTATTTATAAGTTTAAAATTTTACTCTTTAAAAATATAATTCTCCAAATAGTCATTGTAATTTGTTAAATTACAGTTTTTTATTTATTATTATTATTATTATTTGATGAGGGGCAAATGACGAAAAAACAGGATTTAGTTCAATGATTGTGAGTCGCTATGCTAATACATTGTTTCTAATTGCTAAGAAGCTGCAAATGAGATTTAAAATAAAATTTTTAACTCTTCACGTCTTTAACTCATCACTTAAACATTTTTAAAACAACTGAAATAACTCCACTGGCACAAAAGTTTGCACTTATTTTCTATCAATATGCAGAATTTTGTTTTTACTTTGCATCACCTTTTACGATTTTTACTAATAGTTTTTAAACACACAGATTGGGGCCTGACGTCCAACAATTATAAACATACATACTAAGTTTCGTTTACTTCTGTGCATAACTTTGCATTTTTCCGATTATAAATAAGGAAAAATTGCAGTAAAATAGCTTTTATAGTGCCAAAATTTCCCTAAACTTAATTGGAACGTCAGGACTATAGCCAAATAAATATTTATTAAATTTGATTCAAAATTTTAGATAACTTCAAATTTTCTCTGAAACAAAGATGCCATACATTTTGCAAAAATGTATTTTTCTGATTCTACGACTTCTGAAACGTGTAAATCCGTCGGAAATTTTTCGATTGTAATATTTTCTCTTTCTGTAGATAGAATAAATAAGATTATAACTGCAGAATCCTAGTTCAGTTCCCTACGATTGTTGCTGTATCAGAGATTTTAGTTAGCATCGTTTTAAAAAAGTAAAAATCATTAATATATGTGGAAATATGGCGGAAAATAATTGCGTCTTTAATTCTTTACAACCTGTTTTTTTCCGAAGATTTTTAATGAATATCGCTGAATTTAAATAAAAATCAATCATATATAGAAATATAATGCGGGCTCTTTAATTTAAATTTAAATTTAACCCTGCTGTTCTGTTCGGGTCTATTTGACCCGAAAATTTTATTGTTCACTTATAAAAAATATTAGCTCAGAGATATTTCCATGAAACTTTTTGACTTTGTTCATTAGTAATATAACTATATATTCCTAGAAGTATTTACGTTTATTTATATTTCCAAGAGATATTTTTTAACTTAGTCCTAATGTACTGTTCGGGTCATATTGACCCGAGTTAAAAAATAATTTTATGCACTTTTAATTTTGTTTGGAATCATTCAATAAAAATAATTACTGCAACATATCTATTTCGAAAACTGTTTCGTTGGCACAAGTGTTAGATCACGTGACAGGAGAGCAAAGTCAAATGTTGATATCATTGGCGGAAGGAAAAAAAATGCACCTGTTAGTAGCGTTTCTTTTTTCTTGCTGTATTTCAATTTCTAATAATCTGAAGAACAGTTGTATCTCTGAGTATTAGTGAAAAAATGGCGAATCGTAGAAATTTGAGCTACGCTGATATTGCTAAATTAATGGAAGCCTCTGACGGCGAAGAGGAAAATGCGGCTGAGTATGAAAATCATACAAGTGAGGAAATTGAAAGTGAAAGTTCTGACAACGATTTTGATATTGATATTCAAAAAGCGCACAATATACAGAGTATTCAGTCTACGAATCGTGAAATAGTATGGAAATTGAATCCCCTTCTTCATTCTGGTCGTTTAAAGTCTGCTAATATTATAAAAACTACTTCAGGTGTCACAAGATATGCAAAGACAAGGATAAATGACATAAAAAGCGCATTTGCGACGGTATTCAATTCTACAATCGAGAACGAAATCATAAAAATGACTAATATAGAAGGAAGAAAAGTGTATGAAAAAGAGTGGAAAGATATTAGTACTGAAACTTTTCAAGCATACATCGGATTATTATTTTTAGCTGGTGTGTACAAAACATATGGAGAATCAACAAAAAGTTTGTGGAATCAAGAAACAGGCAGAAATATATTTCGTGCTACAATGTCCCTCGAAACCTTTCATATGATATCGAGAGTTATTCGTTTTGACAATAAATCTACCAGGCAAGAAAGAAGGTCTGTAGATAAATTAGCTGCTGTTCGAGATATTTGGGAAAAGTGGATAGAAATTCAACCTAAATTGTATAATCCAAGTTACAATGTTACTGTAGATGAACAATTAGTAGGATTTCGTGGACGATGCCCTTTTAAACAATATATACCTAGTAAACCCTCCAAGTATGGGATAAAAATATGGACTTTATGTGATAGCAAAACTTCGTATGTACTGAATGCACAAATTTATACTGGAAAAAATCAAGGATCAAAGCCACAGAAAAGTCAGGGTATGCGGGTAGTGAGTGACCTTGGGTATTCAGGGCACAATGTTACATGTGATAACTTTTTCACATCCTATAACTTGGGAAAACTTCTAAAACGGAAAATGACTATGCTTGGCACCATTAGAAAAAATAAGCCCGAACGTCCTGAGAAAATGCTAAACAAAGAAGTGCACAGCTCATCATTTTATTTTACAGAAGATACAACAGTTGTAAACTACATCCCTAAAAAGAACAAAAATGCTATTCTTATGAGCACTTTCCATCATGAAAATGAAGTTAGCGACAGACCTGACAAAAAACCACAAATGATATTAGATTATAATGCAACTAAAAGGGCGGTGGATAGTCTTGATCAACTTTTGAGTCCATACACTTATAAGAGAAAAACAAATTGCTGGCCTATGATAGTGTTCTATAATATGCTTGATACAGCAGCTTAGAATGCATTTATTCTGTGGATTTCAATAAACAGCAAATGGAATGAAAATAAATTAACCAAACGAAGGCTCTTTTTAGAAGAACTGGGGAAATCTCTAATTTCTCCACACATTGCAGTAAGACAGCATCTTCCCAGAAGCGAAGATTCAGTCAAAATTGTGAAGAGAATGCGTAGTAAAAGTGCAAAAGTACCCTCGGAATCAGATGAGAACACTTCATTGTGTACTAAACGTGCAAGATGCAAGTTCTGCCCATCAACCAACAACAACATAACTAATATATTACGTTACAACTACAAAAAACACACTTGCAAATTTCACGTAAGCTATTTTTGTCCAAATTGTAAATAAAAGTAAGTATTCAAATATTTTTAAGTTATTTTACTGGTGTTTTGTATTATTTGATATATATTTAAGCTTATTTTACTATTTTTTTAATTAATTCTAAAATAATTATTTTCATTTACTGCTAGAAAAGGTAATATTCTACATCGGGTCACATTGACCCGAACACTACATACGTATAGTAAATGCGAACAGAACAGCAGGGTTAAAAAGAAACCTATAAAATCTATTTCATTTCTTTATGTATAGTAATAAAAATTCTTTGGATGTGTTTGAGAGATTTTTAATTTTTTAATGAAATGAATCTTATAAAAAGGTGATTGATTTTAATTGTTTTTATTTTGAAATAATGTGTAATTATGAATGCAAAACATTTTTAAAATGTGTATAAATTTTAAAATCCTATTTTTTTAAAAAAAATTACATTTTAGCCATCAGAATATTATAATTTAAAATCTTTAATAATTGTTAAAATATTAAAAGATATTGATTTTTTCAAATCCTATATTTTAAATAATTCACTGAAGTAATAAATATTTAGAGCTTTATAATTTATTTTTTAAACTGAAAAAAAATAATAACTGAAAAAAAAGTTTAAAAAATGAAATATTTTAGATGGATTCTATATTAAAAATAGCATATCTTGTACCAAAATTTAATAGTTTCGATTGATTTTTTTAATAAGCACTCTCTCGTATTACACTTTATTAGCAATTTTAAGTTACACATGATTAAAACAAAAGCTTGCGCAGAGCAATTTATTGAATTATTAACTAACTCAGATTTACCTAGCTCAAAAATAAACTTTTTTTTATCTTTTTTAACCCATTTTCCCATTTTCAACATTAATCTAAAGCAGCATAATCATACTGAAAGCAGCAGGATAACGTTTATGCAGATTATATAGAAATAAATTGTTTGCCCTTGTGTTTGTGTGTGTGTGTGTGTGTGTGCAGCATAACGACTGCATTATGAGAGCTACATATAAAATAATAAAATCAAATTTTTTAATAAACTAAAATTAAATACATTAATTTAAGTAAAAATTGTGTTATAAAGCTTTTGAAATTCCATTCGAACATCAGTACATTAAGAAAGGAAAATTAATTAAGATTAAAAGAATATTTTATCAGGCATCCTTTTTTCTTCAAATATAATAAAGTGATTACGATATTGTCTTCTTTTTACGACAAAATATTTTAAACAATTCTATCATATTTATAATTCTCTCAAAAGACAATTACATGTAAAGAAAAAACGAAAGAAAACATTCTGTAATAAATGTTTAATCTATAATTTTGCGCGCCTCATCTAGCTATATTGTAGATATTAAGTTCTTGAATAAAATAAGACTTCTTATTATTACTTTTTAAGAGAAGAAAAAATTTATTGCGTTTAATGCTTCTGAAGCAAAAATATTCCGTTCCGTTAATTTTCTTTTTAGCAAATTAATGTAACAAAAATTGTATTTAATCTTGGTAACGGAGTAATTATAAATTTTAAAAAAAATTCCGTGCAATTTATATTTTCATCTACGTATTAAATTAAATTAATTTCTTTGTGTGGATAGTAAAATTTTTGAAGTTAAATGTTAAACCATTTTACACTTATGATCAAATAAGAAGCAGCAATTTCGAAAATAGTCACAAGAGAATTTTAATTATCATTTATGATTTACACATTATGTAACGTGTTTTCATCCTTCATTTGAAATATGAAAAGAAAATTTAAGCATAAGAGGCTCTCTAAAATTTTAGATCGTTTCGCCCTATCTCAACAACTGATTTGGGTAGAAGCGTGAAATAGATAAAAAAAAAAAAAACGAAATCCATATTTTAACATTTTTATAAATTTATGACAACATGGAATGAAAGAAAGTTTTGAAGATCTAAAACAAAAGATTTTCCCGTAATCGAATCTATACCCAATTTGTACGCCTCTTTTTATCAATGCTATCAATGATATTTGTCGAGACCATTTGTTTGAACCATTTCGACAAGCTCAACTTTCTTTTTTTAACCCCTCAAAACATTTCGTAACTAATACTTTAACCTCATTGCAGGGATGCAAGCGCTCTACCGGAAATGGCCAATTTCTGCCACTAAATTTTAATAGCATTTCTTGACTTATTTAATGGCAAGGTTTAAAAATGAAGGCAAAGAAAACTATAGAAATTTAGTGGTGAAAATGTGTCATTTGTGGCTCAGTGCTTGCATCCCTGTTATTGGGAGTTAAAGAAAATGAAAACCGTTCTGATTGGTGGTTTTTAATATAATACTACACTTCTTTCTATTATTATACTTGGTGGGGAAATTTCCAGAGGGTTCACGAATAAAATTTATTATTTGTGTCGCAAAATCTCCATTTTTTTTTTGTAGATATTTTCATATAATTTAGAATAAAATATTTTATTCTTTTCTCTTAGCGTATAAAATGCACTTTTACCAAAGTGATCGTAGGATCCCTTGGACATATTCAAAAAGTGCGGTACAAAATGCGAACAATGTCCTGGTAGTAATTAAAACTTCCACTCGATGACTAATACTGAAAATTTCCGTTTAGGCCGCCTCGGTCACCGGTGACTGACAGCGTAAAGTATAATACAAAAAAAAAAAGAAATTTATATTGTTTTAAGTAATTACTAAGAAAGTCTAATAAAGTAAAAAGTTAGTAAATTTTAAATAAATTTTCAGTAATTAGTTTAAAAAAAACATCATTTTTTTTAGTTTTATGACATATTTTAGACTTCCACCGGTAACTGACGCAGCCTAAACGTTCAGTATCGGTGACATTGTCTACACATTGGTGATAGACATGGCAGTCATAACACACTCGTGTTAAAAAAATGACGATTAGACCAAGCAAAGATTTTTCTTAATGTTATCACAGTTGAAGTCTTAGTCAAGGAGGCTATTGAAATGTGATAAATACATTAAACTTCCAAAATAAAGATATTTATTATTTAAACAGATTTCAAAATGTGTACCCTCATGCAGAAATTTTAGTTCATTTAGAATTAATAATATACAAAAATACCCCTTCCCCCCAAAAAAAAATATATATATATTTATGAAGCATTGTAAACATAGAATTAAAAAATAAATAATCGGATAAACGGTTAACAGACATTGTCAACAGTTAACACAATGGAATATATTTTGTTCATCTATTTTTAGCAAACCCAAAGCTGATATATATTTCTATGAATGCACGCCGATTTTCATATGAATAAAAGAGTAGCGTAAGATTTTAGAATCATAATTTCATCTTTACTTTCAAATGATAAGCATCCTAACGTTAACCATAAAGAAAACAAATGTTATTCAAAGCGGTTTTCATTTTATATAACAAAAGAAATATTACAAATAAGACTTGTTTATTTTGGCAAAACTCCAAAAGAAATGGAAGAAAGATATATTTCGGTATTCAGCCTTTTTTCATAAAGTAGTTTGATATCTACGCACAAAACTTTTGAGATTTTTTACATGTATTTTATTTCTGAGACACCCAATTCTGTTTCTGTTTTATTTGTTTGTTTTGAACTTTTGCTACGTGTTGTTATAACTCGAATTTTCTAAAAGAAAGGATTTTCTTTTACCATAACTTGTTTAGATCACGTTTGATCCAATTTGAAATTAAATTAGTATAATATTATGAAATTTTAGTTGAGTCTTAAATAAAAAATGATTTTTATTTTTGCAGTTTAAATGGGAATTCCTTTTACATATTCCTAATAGCACTGTAGCCCGAATGTGATGAAAATGTAAAAATGACATGATATAAATAAAATTCTTACTGTCCTAAACTTCACATGGCACGGAAAATAAATCGTATCCACGGCATGTAACGTTGATAAGTCTTTTTTTTTTTTTTTTTTTTCAAATGATAAAGAAAACGTTATTTAGTTCAATGGTCGTGAGTCGCAGCGCTAATACATTCTTTCTTATTGCTAAAAAGGAGCAACGGAGATTTTAAAAAGAGAAAACTGGTTTGAATTAACTCTTGACGTGTTTCAACTCATCACTTAGTCATTTTCAAAACAATTGAAATAATTCCACAGGCGCTAAAATTTACAGTTATGTTATGTCAATTTGCAGGGGATTTTGTACAGTGTATCACCTTTTACGATTTTTACTAATAGTTATGAAATACAATGATTGGGGCTTGACGTCCAACAACTATAAACAAACATACTAAGTTTCGTTTAATACTGTGCATAACTTTGCATTTTTCCGATAATAAATAATGAAAAATTGCAGTAAAATAGCTTTTATAGAGTCCTCTTCCTTTAGAATTTAATTGAGACATCAGGGCCATAGCCAAATAAATATGCATTAATTTTTGTTCAATGCTTTACATAACTTCAAAATTTCTTCGAAACAAAAAGGATACACGGACACTCTGACCGACAGACTGACATTTTATAAAAAATGTATTGTTCTGGTTCTAAAACTTCTCAAACGTTTAAATCCGTCGGAAAAAATTTTGATTGCAATGCTTTTTTCTATTGTAGACAGAACAAATAAAATTATAACTGCGGAACTCGAACTCAGTTCTTTACCTGGTTGTAATTGTTTAAAAAATTTTAGTTAAAATCTTTTAAAAATATGAAAATTATTTGTATATGTACAAATGTGACTAAAAAAATAAATGCGTCCTTCGAGCTCCCTCTCAGCCTGGTTGTTTTATTTCAAAGATTTTAATGAATATCGCTGAAGTTAAATAAAAATCAATTATATATAGAAACATAATGCGGGAATTTTCATTTAGCTATATTATAGATGTTAAATCTTTAATAAAATACGATTTTTTTTTTTTAAGAGAAGAAATTAATTTATTGCTTTTAATGCGTCTGGAGCAAAAGTATTCCATTCCGTCAAATTTTTCTTTTGTAAATTAATATAAATAAATTGTATTTAATCTTTGTAACAGATGAATTATAAATTATAAATTTTTGTTCCTGAATTTTCTTATTTTCATGCTCTAATTTAATTGAATTTTTTTTATTTATTTGTGTGTATAATAAAATTTGTGGAATTAAGTGTTAAACCAGTCTACACTTATGATTACTTAACAAGCAGCAAATAGTCGCAACAGAATTTTTTTTAGTTAAAATTTACACATTATAGAACGTGTTTTCATCGTTGATTATGAAAACAAAATTAAGGGTTTTTCTAAAATTTTAGATCGTTTCACCATATATCAACAGCAGATTTAGGCAGAAGCTTGGAATAGTTCAAAATACATCCACTGAAAAAAAAAGTTGGAAATTGAACGTCAAGCGTAACAAATCAGGTGTTATAAATTTTTTAAATATTCAGTTTTTCTTGTTATAGTATGTACTACTTCTGATACAATTTTTATCCGAAAATTTTTGCGTATTCCTGTATATACTATCTGCTTTCTATTATGCAGGAAGTAACTTCTAGTCTTCGATTTTCATAAAATTTTAAATGACTCGACATACTTATGCAACAATTATGTATTTTAAATTTCAAATCATTCGGTTGAGGGGTTTTTGCGTTGTTATATGCTGACATACGAACGGACTGAACGAGGATTATAGGATCTACGTATTTACGTAATTAGGAACGCATCTAAAAATGATTAAACACTATGATTATTTCAGCAATTTTATAAATTTAAGACAATATGAAGTGAAAGAAAATTTTGAAAATCTAAAACGAAAGATTTCCCCGTAATCGAATCTATAGCCAATAAGCACACGTCTCTCTATCAATGCAACAACCAATACAACTAGCTGGACTTAAGATTGATTTTTGTCGTCCGATTATCTACGCTAATGGGATATAGGACCAGGGGGAATGCCCTCCGTGGGGGTCTTTCTAAGGGAACCTAACCCGTATTTACGCAAGGTTCGAAGAAAACCACGGAAAACTCCGAACGGTTAGGCCGACAGCCGCGATTGGGTTCGAACCCAGCACCTGCCGTCTACCAGTTGAGAGGTCCGAACCTCTCGGCCACTGGTGGGGCAGCTGGACTTAAGATCTCAAAACATTTGTCGCCCCTTTAACCTTATTACAGGGGTGAAAGCAGTGCGCACTGTAAAAAAAAGGGGTCGATCTACTAAAAAACTTTAGTGATCCTTGTAATTACTAAAAAAATTTTAGTAATCTTAGTTGGTTACAAGAAAATCTGTAAGAATTACTCGAAAAAAGTTAGCAACGAAGAGAGTTAATAGTTTTATATTTTAAATAACTATTACTAAAACTCGTTTGGTGTGTCCTTGATAGCATAGTGGTTATAGTAACGGACTCCAGGCTGAAAGGTCCCGGGTTCGATACTGCCACCGCCAAATACGCCCCGAATGTATGTAGTGTAAGTACTCGTTAGTAAAAGGAATATGAAAATCCTGTCGGAGCAGTTGGCAATGTTTGGTGCTGCCATCTATTGCAGTTTTGCCGAAAATGTTCCGCTTCAGAAGTCTGGATGCAGCTCGAAGGAACCTCCTGCCCTTCGGGCACACGTAATGGTTATTAAAAATAATTTTGGAGCTATTACTAAAATTTGCTTGATGGCTCATACTAAAAATTTTTAAATTAGTTATACAAAAAATTCTTTTGTTCAGTTTACAAAAGAAATGCTTGTTTCACTTGAACTTTTTGTTTCACAAAAAAAAAGTTTGTAATGGTTACTAAAAAATTCTGTGGAATACAAATTTACTAAAAAATTTTTAGTAACCACTTGAATTTTTTTTGGATGGCTGATTTCTACCTCAAAATTTTAATAATATCTCTCGATTTATTTAGCGTCAAAGTTTGAAAGATTTAATAAGACAAAGAAAACAGTTGATATTTGGTGGTGAAAATGAAACGTCTGTATTTTACTTCGTAGGCAGTTTTCCAGAGAGCTCAAGAATAAAACACATTATTTATATCGCAAAACCTACATTTACATCTTTTTTTTTCTTTTTTGTATAAGTTATTTATGATTAATTTAGAATAAAGTATTTTATTCTTTTCTTTCTCATAGCCTATGAAGTATACTTTTACCTAAGTGATAGTAGAGTCGCTTGGAAAGATTCAAAAAATGCGATACAAAATACGAACAAAGTTCCGATTGTAATTAGCACTTTGAGTGCAGTCATGGTGACTGACACTGAACTTCCATTTTAGGCCAACTCATTCACCGGTGACTGACAGCGTAAAAAATTATACAAAACTAAAAAATGCATATAATTTTAAGTAATTATTAAGAAAGCCTAACACAGTAATAAAAAAAGTTAAGTAAATTTTAAATAAACTTTCAATAATTAATTAAAACAACATTTTTTTTTTAGTTTTATACAATATTTTAGATTGTCAATCACTGATGACTGACACCGCCTAAACGGAAAGTTCAGTGTCAGTCACCTGCGACTGACGTGGCAGTCATGATACAATCATATTAAAATAATGATGATTAGGTCAAGCATAGATTTTTCTTAATATTATCACAGTAGCAATCTTAGTCAAGGAGATCATTTAAATGTGATAAATGCACTGAAATCGCAAAATAAAGATATTTATCATTTGAAAATATTTCAAATTATGTATTATCATTCAGAGATTTAAACTTATTTATAATTAATGGCATACAGAAATCCCTGCAAAAAAATATATAATAAAATAAAGATAAAGCGTTGTAAACACAAAATTAAGAAATGAATAGTCTGATAAACCTAAGTCAACAGTTAATACTATTAAATATACTTCTTTTATCTATTTTCAACATACAGGGTGTCCAGTAAATGACTGACCCATTATGAATGTAAATAACAAAAAAACGGTTTGAGATAAAAATGTGCGGTTTGTTGCATTGTTATCTGAAAGTCAACAAATTTTTAGATATGCGCTTTCTTAAAATAGTTCAAATTTCGGCCAACAGATGACGCTGGCAGCGGAAACAGGCTGTCGAAATTCAGATGTTACTCTAGTTTTCATATGCATGAGCTTTTCGGCTCATTTCGCGGAGTCGAATCTCAGTCAACATTATGAATTGACTCTCCACTCACCTACAGAAATAGAGTTTGTTGGAGGGAAATATATTAAAAATAATATTTATGATTGAATAATGTCTACTTTCCTTAATAAAAACATACTTTTTAACAATATATTTTTTAATAAGCATTGACTTTTCACATATTTGTTATAAGCAAATTGTATTTAAAATGTTTTTTGTAACCGGTTAACTGATTCTCTTTTTACGTGCAATAAATTGAAAGTATAGGATAAACACCATTTTTTTATGTAAAAAAATCTTAGTATTTAATCTTAACATTTCTTCCTTAAATAGTATGAAATTGTTTAAAAAAAATAGTAATGTCAAAAACTTTAAGAGATGGATCAAGTAAACTCTTCTTGCCTGTACATCGTGTTGTGAAATTAGTGGTGGCAAGTCCCTGTCTAAAATAAAAGCGGGACAGTGACTTATAAATCGGCACATAAAAAATTATGAAACCTTAGAATAAAGGCTCGTCTATATTTCGTCAATAACAAATCCTGTATTAAATATAAAAAATTATTGATCACGACGGAGAAAATAACATACAAAAGTACCTGCTAAGACGGAAACCTGTCTAAAACGAAATATTTTCCATTTATCCGCAAATTTAATTCATCCTACGTTATACCGTAATTTCGGGTGTATAAGCCGCAGCTAAAACAATTCTTTTTCGACCCAGAATTTTTTGAGAAACAAATATAACTAGTTAGATCGCCGTAAATATTGGTCTTCAATCACTAAATAAGATTTCTGGGTCCAAAAAGAATTGTTTGATCCGCGGCTTATACACCCGAAATTACGGTATTCATATTTTGACATTTAACATTTCTGAAAATTTTATTACGAAAGCCACAACAGATTTTAATATGCTATGTGTGAAAAGTCAATGCTTATTAAAAAGTATATTTTATTGGTTTTTATTAAGTACACCAGATATTATTCAATCATAAATATTATTATAAAACTCTTTTCATCCAAGAAACTCTATTTCTGCAGGTGAGTGGAAAATCAATTCAACATGTTGACTAAGATTCGACTCTGCGAAATGAGTCGAAAAGCTCATGCGTATGAAAAATAGAGTAATGTCCGAATTTCGGCATCCTGTTACCGCCGCCAGTGCCATCTGTTGGCCAAAATTTGAACTATTTTAAGGAAGAGTATACCTAAAAATTAATGACTGTCTGATAACAATGCAACAAACCGCACATTTTTATCTCAAACCTTTTTTTTTAATTTCTTTTTATTTAAATTTAAAATGGTTCAGTCATTTACTCGACACCCTGTACAATCTGATATATATTCCTAAGAATATATGCCGAATTTCATATGAATAAAGGAAGAGCGTAAGATTTTAGAATCACATTTCGTCTTTACTTTCAAATGATAAGCATACTAACGTTAAATAGAAAGACAACAAATTTTATTCAAAGCGGTTTGCATTTTATATAACAATAGAAATATTGCAAATAAGACATATTTATTTTGACAAAACTCCAAAAGCAATAGAAGAAAGATATCTTTCGATATTCAGCCTTTTTCATAAGGTAATTTAATATCTACGCGCAAAACTTTTGAGATTTTTTTCGGGTATTTTGTTTCTGGGACACCCAGTTCTGTTTCAGTTTCATTTGTTTGCTTTGAAAATTCGATATCTGTTGTTATAAAACATGAATTTTCTAAAAGAAAGGATTTTCTTTTATCAAGACTTGTTCCGATCACGATTTACCTACATTTAAAATTAAATTAGTTTCATATTATATACGTTTAGTTAAGTCTTAAATAAAAAACGACATTTATTGTTGAAGCTTAGATGCTTGTAATTAATTTGTCCACATACATATCCCTAACAGCACCGTAACTCGTAGGTGACTCAAATGCGAAAACCTATTGATATAAATGCACTACCACTGTCCTCAATTTCACATGACACGAAAAATAAATCGTATCCTCGTCACTGTATAACCTCGATGCACAACATTTTTTTATGACGAGGAGGAAATGACAAAAAAACGGGATTTAGTTCAATGATCATGAGACAAGTGGTGACATTAAATTTGTTAATTAATTAAAGCAATATTTTTTTTTTAGTTTTTTAACATATTTTTGACTGTCATTCACCGGCAACTGACGCTTGCCTAAACGGAAATTTCAGGGTCAGTCACCGGTTTTTGACGTGGCACTCATAACACACTCTTATTAAAATAATGACAACTAGGCCAAGCACAGATTTTTCTTAATATTACCATAGTTGCAATTTTAATCAAGGTTTAAATGTGATAAATGCGTTGAAATCGCAAAATAAAGATATTTATTATTTAAACAGATTTCGAAATATGTACATTCATACAGAGATTTTGGCTTATTTTATAATTAATAGTGTATGTAAATCCCCGCAAAAAAAGAAGAAAAAGCACTGTAAACACCGAATTAAGAAATAAATAATCGGATAAACCTGAGCCAACAGTCAAGACATAGCCGACTATATACTACCAGCCGAGCCATTTCGCGAAAAACCGCCGAAAAAGTGAAGCTGGATTCAGCTTCAAACCATGAACCATTTCATTGGACCACGTGTGAGTCCACGTGACGCAGACCCTGCCCATATTAGCATTGAATAAGCTGCTTTCTGTTCTGTGCACATGTTTGCACACGTGGTCATTGTTTGGTTCAGGGTTTGCACGATTGGTCAGATTAACTTGGGCAAAGTATCAGAGTCCTCTGGCGGGAGACTCCATACATTAATCTCAAATAGACAGGCCTTTAAATATAGTGGGCCATGGTTAAGACTATGAAATATATTTTGTTTATCTATTTTCAACAAATCCAAAGATGATATATCATAATGATATGATGCTTTCTAAGAATGCATGCCGAATTTCACCATGAATAAAAGAAGAGCGTAAGATTTTACAGTTATATTTCGTCTTTACCTTCAAATGATACTAAAGTTAAATATAAAGAAATTGAATGTTATTCAAAACGATTTGCATTCTATATGACAATAGAAATATTGCAAATAAGACATATTTATTTTGGAAAAGCTCCAAAAGAAATGGATGAAAGATATCTTTCGTTGCTCAGTCTTTTTCATAAGATAATTTAATATCTACGCGAAAAACTTTTCAGATTTTTTACGTATGTTTTGTTTCTGGGTCCATTCTGTTTCTGTTCCATTTGTTTGCTTTGAACTTTTGTTACGTGTTTTTATATAACAAAATAAAGGATTTAATTTTCGAAAATAAAGGCTTTTAATTTTATCATGACTTGTTTTGATCACGATTGACCCATATTCGAAATGAAATTAATTTCATATTATATAGGTTTACTTGAGTCTTAAATAAAAAGCAACTTTTATTGCGGCAGCTTAGATGTGAATTCCATTTAGATATTCCTAACAACATCGTACCCCAAATATAACTAAAATGTTAAAATGGCATGATATAAATACAACCCTTATTGTCCTCAACTTCACATAGCACAAAAAAAAAAAAAAAAAAAAAAAAAAAAAAAATTGGTTGCCTGTAAAGTCGGTATACGGGCGAAAGTTTTACGTGACAACGACTTTGAGTTGTAAAATAATTTTAATGTGAATATTCATTCGTATAGTAAAAAGAAGGATGAAATAATAGTAACAATTTAAAACATTTATTTATACAAAGAATTATATTTAAAACATTAATTTATACAAAGAATCTCGCACTGAATTTCATATTAACAAAATTTTATTTTTACCTTTACACATACATACGTATTTATATACAAATATACATACAATAACTTGCAATACACTGTGTTTGTTAAACACATTTTACTTCATGTTTATTGATGTCAAATGTTGAATTTTGTAAACAGCATATTAAAGAATTTTTCAATGAGCAGAATATAACTAAAGTAAAATGGCTTTCACTAATCACATATCATTAGTTTTCCATAATATACCACCGAATTACGAAATAAACTACACTTATTTTCTTTGTACTTTATACTAATAACTAATACATAACGTATTTCGTCTTAGTTTGATACTATCTAAAATTCCTATTAAGCACCGCCCCTTCCTTGCAGCGAATTCACATTCACGTTCAGAAAATGGTCAAAAAAGTGACCGGAAAAAGTTAAGAGAAAAGTGAGCGCGTATCGTGAGCGGAGCGTAACGTAACGTAACGCAGTTTCTTGAAGTGTCTCCCGGCAAACCAATTTATAAGACGTTGTCACGTCAAAAAAAAAACATATCGTCGATATGCAGTCATTATTTTAGGCGAGATGAAATTGAGAGAAAAAAAGAACTGGATTTAGTAAAGTATTCATGAGTCGAAATTCTAATACATTCTTCCTTATTGCTAAAAAGGTGCAACGTAGATTTTAAAAACAAAACAAAAACTGTTTTATTGAAGTGTTGACATGTTTCAACTCACCACCGATTCGTTTTCAAAATATAAACCTCTGCCTTAACAGATGCATCAAATTTACGGAGCCATCCCATCCTAATAATCATCCTGTGTATCCTGCCACTTATTATATACGAGTCTACTTTTGAATAAAATAATTTGCAAAAAAAAAAACTTTGTCTTTTACAGTATGGAATAATTTTTGTGCTAGTTCCTGATTTCAGAATACGAAATGTTGTTCGGTTATTGCGGGATCAACAATATATCTTGCAATGTACTTCACTATTCATCCCGTTTTGCCCTGAAACACTTGATATACTTTTCCCCATCCTTTACCACAAACCTTCTTACATATCATTTTCACAAGCAACCGACAGTAATTATATTACAGCAATAACCCTCATAGCATTCATGGTCACAGTGGTCACATCACTTTTGTGACCAAAATGCCACCACTCAGTGACGTCACTTTATGACTAAAATGTCTATAGCCAATTAATTGTTCCTGATTGTGGAAATAAATTTATGTTAAATCAGGCTTGATCCTATAGGTCTCGTCAACAGTTTATTATGTACCATTACTTTAGGAAGTATCAGTGATGTACGATGTCATCCTCAATTCATCGTGCAAAGCCTTTAAAAAAAGTATTCCTTTAGTTTTATAATTTATATTTTTAAAATATAATTTCGTTTGTTAATTAAGGCAACTCGTATTGACTAGTCAGGCATTCAGACCTCATTAATGGATATAAGTTTTATGGATGAAAGTGTAAATCTATATTCATAATTATTAATTGCACAAAATAACGTACAATTAAGTGTATTTCGAGTAATAATTTAATATTTAATGAAGCCAAATTTTAATATTTTCACGTGATTTTTTTACACAGGATAGCTGAAGACGATCCACAACCAGCTTAGTTTTTAATTTTTCGATTTTCGTGTCGGATTTTTTTTTTAAACAATACTTTAACTTTCAAACCGGTTTGAACCGGTTATGAAAATGAAACTATCCTAATATAAAAAGAATATAACCAAAATCAAAAAAGTATAAACTAGGCCGGTTGTAGATCGTCCTCAGCTATCCTATGTAAAAAAATTCACGTCAAAATATTGAAATTTGAGCGGGACATTTTAAAAAAACGCCCCCGTAGACTTTACATTATCACCCGGGGCTTTTTCATGGAGTAGTGTAAGCTATTGATAAGCACCTTGCTGTTGAAACTTTACAGGGGTGTTTGCAGACTTTTCTCAACAGGGCCTTTGTGGTTTTGTGAAGGTTTCGTCATATTTGTGAAAATTCTAGTCATAATTTTGTGAAATTTTAATTATCGATGTATTCATATACTACCCTTCATATATAAAAAAGCTAAGTAATGTGTTCTATGAAGAATTCAACCACGTTTTAGAGATTAGATTTTATTTTAAAGTAATTAAATTTGTGAAAAGTTCAATTTGAAGGTAAATAAATTCTGTGAAAGGTCTGTTTAAGAGACAAATAATTTTGTGAACGGTCCTGTTTTAGGATAAAATGTTTTGTGAAGGACCCTATTTGCGGATAAAAAAAATATGTGAAGGTTTCATTAAAGACCTAAAATCTTCCTAAACATATCCGTGCTTCATATTAATGATATTCGTTGTATTCCCAAAATCTTTTTAGCGACATATGTGGTTGATACGGCTTCATATTCAGAAATACTCCATTACATATTGTGTTTATTGACTCCAATTCTGCCTTCAGGACCTTCATACCTGGTCAAGGAAATGATGCATCAAAGTTAATGCTGCAAAAAGTGCTGTTGAAATTTTCTATGAGAAAAAGTTATTAGAATATATGCACTAACTTTTTTCTTAAGGCTGCTAATCACTCAGCTTTCGTATTTCCCTCGGTAAAGTACGTTTATGTCCATTTGACGTGTTCATATATTTAAAATATATCCTAGGCAAATTAATATTTTAAATTTAATTATTCCTTGAACTCTTCTTTAAGGACGCCTCTTTTTTCTTTAATTGTCGAAATACTTCTAAAACTGTTTAATTTTATATGAAATGTTAAAATTTTACGCTCATTTCGTCAGTTTTTAAAACATAAAATGTTAAATTAAACATAGATTTTAGAAATATTCTAAAAATTAAGGGAAAAATTCACAAGAATAGAATACTTCAGAAAGAAGTTAAATTGTTAGCTCAAAGGGGAGATATATTAAATATAAGAATGCATCAAACACTCAGAGATTTAACATTTATCAATGGAATTCGGGAGCTAAATGACTAGTACGGAAAAAAATGTTTTGTTGAAACAGCTATATTTTGGTTATAGCTTCAATTTAAAAAATTGGTTGGAATGACCAAATTTTAAACAAAATTTTGCTGAATTAACAAAATTATTTGGTTAGTCCAACTACAATTTGGTTATTCCAACCAAAACTTTTAGTTGAAGCTATATTAACTAAAAATTTGTTGTTTCAACGAAACAGGTTTTTTTTTGTGTGTATTGGTGACGACAAGTATTGCCAGTTGATTCGAAAACGATCTTCGAAATGCTTTGAATACCAGTATTTTAAAGTAAATTTCTTTGCTTTTTCTAATGGCATAATTATCTTATATTAAAGATGGCAGAATAAACTGTAAGAAATTATTGGTGGCCAGAGCTTTTGGAGACTTGATTTATGAGAGACACTAGGCAACACTAGCTGGCGACATAGCCTGGGTTACAGATTATAAATATCTAAGTTACCACACGATTACATTAGGCGAGTATTTCTATAAAAAAAAAAATACTAGTACTTTCCCTGAAAGATATTCTGACATGCGAAAATTTCGTTGAAAGTTTTGCAAATTGTTTTGTCATTTTTTTCTTTTTGTTTTCTTGTATTTATTCCTTTTTATAGTTTAAACCGTTCGGTGTTTTCGTGGTCTTTTTTTTCGAACCTTGTGTAAATACGGGTAAGGTTCCCTTAGAAAGACCCCCACGAAGGGCACTTCCCTCCCTGGGCCTATATCCCTAGTGTAGATAATCGGCCGACAAAAAATAAACCAATAAACCTTGTTATAGTTTAAACAAAAAAAAAAATAATAACATTAATAAAATCTCTTAATGTCAGTCATTATATGGTTTTTAATATTGATAAAGGGAATTATGTTACAGTGAGACTTATTTTCCATTATTAAAAAATTAGATGTTGTTTTAAAAAGTATATGTAACTGAATAACTTGACAGAATAAAAAATCCTAATAGAACCTTTTCCTAATCATCAAAAAGAAAAAAACATAAACAATCAAATAACGAAAAACGAAAGAAAAGGAAAAAAAGAAAATGTGAAACTTACTGTATAATCGTGATTACTTAATTAACTAAATGATGCACAAAAATATATTTTTGTTTTTCATAAATTTGAATCCGTGATCCAATTTTTTTCTTCCCTAATGATGTGGTAAAATAAACAGTTTCTTTTTTCCCTAAGTTATCAAATTTAATCATTAAATATACTGTTAAACAAATCTTTTAAAATATTCTTAATTAAGTAATTATTTGAGTTTTTTTCAATTAAAAAAATTATTAAAGAGCTTATAAAGCGGAAAAACAAAATGTTTGCATTCTTTTAAAAGACAGACAATAAAAATGCAATTTAACTGAACATTATAAAAGAACAGATGTAAATTTTCCAACTGGGTGAAAAACGTCCGGTCAGGATTCGGACCAGGGATCACCACGAAAAAAAAAAATTTGTAGTTATTTGGTCCAAAAATCTGTGACAAATCTGTCGGTATTTGGCCCATTCTGCCGATATATTTAAGAAAATCTTTAAAAATTCTGCAGATATTTTTTTAAATAAAGCTAAATCTGCAAAATTTCTTCAAATTTCTACAAAATTTCTGAAGAAAGTGACGAATTCTTAAGATAAACTTAAAATTGATTTTAATGGGGATGTATTGGCTAGACTACTCATTCACCCAAGTAACCTCGACGATCACACAATTTGGTCTAATACTTGGGATCAGCTCAACAGAGTAAATCCAAGGTTGATATAAAGTGTCAGACCAATTTATGTGATCTTTATAGTTATTTGGGTGAATTAGTCCTCCAATATTCGTCCGGGATGGCTCAGTTGGAAGTACATTGACAGCTTCAGCGAATACTTCCCTGGTTCGAATCCAGGCCCTGACTTTTTTCACCTACTTGGAAAATTTACATCGGTTATAATTCATTTACCGATTTATTAATCGATTTATAAATTATTTTAATTAGAAAAGATTTTTTTAAATAATAATTGATTTCATTCGTTCGATATATGCCAATTGCTGCCAGTTTTACACACTGGTAATGTTTAATGTTAATCTTCACCTCATTTAATAACAAATTTCGGTGCTACTTGGTTATCCCGTTGACTAATTTCACCAAATTATGCAAATCGCCAAATTTTTCGCCAAATTATATAAATTTACATAATTTTTATTTTAAATAACGGAAAAACAAATAAACTAGTAAAACATAAACAAAATACAACTAAAAAATTGAACTGAAAATCCCTTGATGACGTAAGAAACACGCCTAACGTGTTTAATGTCAATTAAATGTCACATTTACAAACATGCACTATAGGCATGTAATCTTATAATTTGGCGATAGTTTTTTGGCCGACGAAATATCCAACTCGTACCCAAATTTCTCTATCATGGGAAAAATATATATTCAAAGATTGGTGGCAAAAAATCTTAACTGATGGGGCTATGCAGTATTTATTTTCTTTTTCTTTTTCTTCTTTTTTTCTTTCTTTCTTTCTTTCTTTCTTTTAATGTGTAGTTTAAAATTTGTATTTAAACAAGTATTGTAAACTGTCATTGTTTAGAATTTCATTTGCAAATGAAGGTAAAATTGAATAGTTATTAATGGATTTCACATTTTCTAAGCATGTGGTATGTAATTGCCACTACAATTTTTCACTGGGTCTTAATAAAACGGCGAATATTAAAAAATATTTCCAATTTTTTTTTTCTTAATGCAACAAAAAATATATATATACCTTCCAAAGTGTTCTTTACCATGAATTCAACAACTATTTTTAAAAAAATCAATCTGCTGAAAATTTCAAAATTTTAAAGCTATTAATTATATTTCAAATTTTAAAATGTGTATTTTTTTTTCTTTTTCATTTAAGTCGTTTAAAAATATTGTGTTATTATTATTATTATATTATTATTATTATGTTATCATATCATGTATTATTAATATTATTTTTATTAAATATTGTACATCTATCATGGTCCTCGTATTTGAAGAATATATAAATTGTCACTAAACAAATTTTTCATCCATATGTTAAGTGGACTTTATTATTAATTAGAGAACATTAATCTCTTGAATATAAACAGAATTGGCCACTATTTTTACATTAATTATGCTGCAATTTATATATAAAAAACAATGTTTGTTGTATATTTCTCTTTCATCTTTCCAGATATATTAGAAGCTATTACTTTCTTTCTACCTGTAAAATAACAAATTATTGATAGTGAAAAAACTAAACTTCAAGTTTTTGACGGATTCATACGTTTTAGAAAGATGTAATATATCAATGTATACAATATTTCTATTATATGAAAAATGCAAAAAGATATTTTTGTTTGTATACGTTTATCGAGGAAGTTGCAGCTTAAAAACTTGGATATGAAGCTGGATTGATATTGTATTATTTGTCTAACTGACCTGTTCGGCATTGCTCAGTGTAATAAAAAAATCTCGTGAAACGCAAAAAAGACTATAAAAATTACGAAAAAGGCCAACAATTCCTCCACGAATTTCGATTTTTAAAAAAAACTACTTTGAAACCTGGACAATTTTTTTATAGTAAGCTAAATGTTTGAAACCTAATTCTTTTTACGAAAATCAAATAATCGCTGCAAAACACAATTAGAACACTATAAAAATTGTATTTAAAATCGCTAAAAATTATAGGTTTGCAGAAAACAAAATTTACTAAAGTTTCAAAGACTGATACCGAATTCCTGTTACAAATGCTGAAAAATTGCAGTAAAACTAAAAAAAACTCAAAAAATGGCATACAAAATTCCAAAATATTCAAAAATCATTTTACATCTAGCGACTATTTTTTATTTAGCAATAGGAAAAGACTAACAGCACTCATCAAAAATATTTAAAGACGAATAAAATCGCAAAATTCTGATAAATGCGTTAAAATATTTCAGAAAAACTGAAAAGTTGTAGTATAAATGAACTTAATTGAAAAAAATATATTGTAGTGGACTAAGAAATTAAAACCTGATTGTTTTTTTTTTTTTTAATGCGGAAAAATCGTTATTAAACGGAATAAATAAATAATAATACTAAAAATAAAACTGTCATTTATATAATTACAACAATTAAAATTTTAAAGAGTTATAAATAAATCCTATATTTAAATTAATAATAATAATAAACATCATTTTTATGATGATTATAACGAGTTATATATTACGTACACCATGCATTAAACATTAATAATCCCAGACCAATGATAAAAAATAGAAATAAAATAGTAGCTTACAGATAGACAACTTTAACTGCTTAATATACGCATTTTTATTGGATGGAGTTAATCAGACTGACTTTTGAACGCTTCTTATTACGTTCGACACGGATTAAGCATTAATATTCCTGGACTCGTCATAAACAAATTTTATATGAAATTTCTATTTTACAATTTTCGCAACAGCAAATTTTTAAACTTCTAAACATTGCACATTTAAAATTTTTATACCGCTGCGTAGAGAAAAAAATGCACTTTTAAATGGAATTTGCTTGAAATCTTTATCACAATTTGTTTTGAAATTATTTATTTATTTTTTTTTGTTTTTTTTTATTATTTTTTTATCATTGTGGCAATAGGAGTATTCCATTTTTGGACATTAAACATGGACCAATTAGAAAACGAATAAGTTGTGGAATTCCACCAATAAAAAGATTCATATATACTTCACATTTAACGATTCTTTACCGAGGACAACAACTATTTTCCAAATTGTTTTTTAAAAAAACCTCTGAAAAAACCCAAAAAATTTAATTCAACAACTAAAAAATTGACTTCGAGGGTTTAATCACGATAAAAAGATATTTTCCTACCAAATCAGTTTTTTGTAGATAAGCAAGGCTTAATAAGCTTTAAGAAAACAAAATTAAGATTTTAAAACTTTGCACCTATTTCAATATAGAGATCAACTCATAGTATGATGTATGTATACCCATAGTCTGATGTATGTATGTATACCCATAGTCTGATGTGTGTATGTATACCTATAGTCTGATGTATGTATGTATACCCATAGTCTGGTGTATGTATACATACCCATAGTCTGGTATATGTATACGTACCCATAGTCCGGTGTATGTATAATCCATAGTCTGGTGTATGTATAACCCATAGTCTGGTTTATGCATATGTACCCATAGTCTGGTGTATGTATACCTACCCATAGTCTGGTGTATGTATATATACCCATAGTCTGGTATATGTATACGTACCCATAGTCTGGTATATGTATACGTACCCATAGTCCGGTGTATGTATAATCCATAGTCTGGTGTATGTATAACCCATAGTCTGGTTTATGCATATGTACCCATAGTCTGGTGTATGTATACCTACCCATAGTCTGATGTACGTGTACTTACTCATAATCTGGTGTATGTATATGTAGCCATAAACTGATGTATATGTACCCATAATCTGGTGTATGAATAAGTACTCCTAGCCTAATGTATGTAAATTTATACCCACAATCTGGTGTATATGTACCCATAGTCTGGCGTATGAACATGTATAATCTTTAAAGGTAGAATTTTTCTGATCGATTAGTATTTGAATTATTTCTATAAAGTTATTAACTGACCCGCCAGGTGTCTTCCAGTTCCGTCCAAAGACAGAACGAAACACGAAAAACTCTAAAATTGAATCTCTCATGAATTTCAATTGAATTTTATTGGAAAGAAAACAAAATTCATTATGTTCTCCAAAAAAGATTGAAACCGATTATATTTTAATAATGTGGGAAAATAAAAGATAGTCAGTAAAATAAACTTAAAGTTATAAAAATTAATTTCAAAATTCGAACACAAAACTTACTTTAATGTTTGAAAATATTGAAACATGGTTTCTATTATAAATGTCGATAAATCGCAGCAAAAACCGAAAAAAACCCAAAAATCGCATAAATGATTTTTGCGAAAAATACGAGCATTTCTGTATAAATTTTGAATAAAATTTATCAAAAAATGGACAAAATTTACTGACATGTGCTAAAATATTAAAACCAGATTATTTTGAATAATGTAGAAAAAACACCAAAAAACGCTTAAAAATTAATAAAAAATTACTTTAAATTAAAAAAAACGCAGTAAAAACTGTATTACAGTGGAGTAAAACATTGCAACCAAATATTTTTTTTAAATGCGAAAATCTACAAAAAATAATAAAAAAAAAAGAAAAAAATGCTACGAGACGAGACTCATTGACAATCGCAGAAAACAAAATGTACTATATTAGGATAAAAGTTTGAAACTAATTTATCTATATTATAAAGGCCAAACGTATCTGTCCGTAACGCATACGTCGTTTTGCGAATGGTAACACTTTCAACTCCAATTTTGGTTTTGCAATTTTTGCCATTGCAAATTTTACACTTTTGAACATCGCACATTTTTAATTTTAACACCATCGTATAGAGAAAAAAATTTACTTTTAAATGCAATTTGTTTGAAAGCTATATCTCAACTTATTTTTGAGATATTAATTTTGTTATTGTTTTTAGTACCAATTTTGTGGCAACCAGAATCACACCATTTTCTTTTAAAATTGAAAAAAAAAAGAATGTGTAAACTAAAATGCGCAACATTTTTTCATGCAATTTCGGTTTTAAAGTTTTCGATGCTGGAAACTTTACACTACTAAACATCATACATTTTAAATTTTTACACCATTGTATAGAGAAAAAAAGTGTACTTTTAAATGCATTTTGTTTCAAATCTGTATCGCATTTTTTTTTTTTTTTTTTTTTTTTTTTTTTTTTTTTTTTTTTTTTTTTTGATATGCTAATTTTTTTTATAGTTTTTTGTACCAATTTTGTAATTGTGGCAACATAATCACTCCATTTTCTCTTAAAATTTAAAAAAAAGTGGACACTAAAATGCGTCTGTTATAAAATCCAGTGAATTTCGGTTTTATTTCGTTTAATAATTTAGATAATTGAGTTTTATAACATTTTGTTAATTTTAGCTTAAAATAATATTTGCTTGAGAGATAGACTGCCAATATAAGATGTATTTTTTACTATAACTAATTTTGTAGTTTTATTATAAATAAATTAAACAGTTCTTTTTTAAAGATTTTCTTTTGTCGAATTTCGACGGATTCCACCTCGTTTTAATAGTGTCAAAAGCCATCTGGTAACAGGAAAAAATAATTAACAGAATCGGCTACAGAAAGTTTTGCTGTTACCGTTGCATGGAAAGTTCTAGGAATCTCAGTTTCTTAGAAAAAGTTTAGTAAATTTACAGATTCTTTTTTACAGTGTAGCTCTGCGTGGAGTGGTCTCTACAGAACACAGCTGAAAGTTGCATGTGTGCACACAAATGTCTATTTTTATTACTAAAGATTTGGAAGAGAATGTTTTTTCTTAACAGATTGCATTTAGAAAACCATACATAAACTGAAACAGAAAATACAATACACACTTCAACATTAAAAAAGCTTTCGTTTTATTTGTGATACTGTAATCTTTTTTTTTTTCTTTACCTGAAAAATAAATAATCTTAAGTGAAATTTTATTCACCAAGCAAAAAAAATATGTTTCACTTTCAAAAGAAGTAATCTGGAACAAGCTAATTTAAGTTAAAACATTCTTTTAAGTGATTATTAATGGGGATACCTCAGAAAGAAAATAAAATTTTCTTTAATCCGTAAAAAAATAAAAAAAAAAGTCCTACAAATATTTAAATAAGACTTTATTGATTAAGTTTATACTTTAAGTGCTAACAAAAAAAAAAAAAAAAATTCCAAGAAAAAAACTACGAGGATGCTTTTTTTAATCTATATTTTTGTTCTTATTTATGCTGGTTTTGTTTGTTTGTTTGTTTTTTCTGCTTCGAAATGAGTTAGGAAGAGTCATTTGCATCAACTTTTACTTTATTCTATCTTTACAAGAAGAAAAAATTGGATTCGTAATTTTTTTCTAATCACGGTTTTTAACGGTTTTACACTTTAAGGGGTCAGAAAATCCGAAAAACATGTTTTTAGCAAATGTCTCTCTGGGAATCTGTTTGTCTGTATGTTTGTGACACAATTTTTGTGGGCGTTCTATCACAAGAACTAATAAACGGAATTCAATATAACTTTAGATTCAGTTAGTTTTTGATACAATCTGCGGCTGATTACTTTTTGATGTAAATCACAAAACAGGTGGTGTTGCTATGCTGCCTATTTTATGATATTCGAAATAGCTCTATACATAAAAAAAAAATTCGAAAATTTATTCAAGTCTTATTTACAAGTGTAAACAGCATCTTAGACTGCTAAAAACTCGTATTTCTACCTATTGTAGGACTTTTAGAAGAGATACCTTGAAGCATTTTGAGCTTTAAAAAAGGGTTAAAAGCAATGCCCTTGTATCGAAGAGAATTTTATCATAAGAGAAAATCGGTTCAGAACATTTACAATTACAGGGGCATTATTTTTGAGCGTCTTTTATCAATCATAGGGAAATTACCATTGTCTGCTTTTATCTCTTTCTCCAAGCTAGACCCATCATTTTCAATTCTTAAATTTTGTCTAAAATTTTTAAACTTATACTCGAGGATATAGGTAAATCAAATGAGTTGTAATTTTCCAATAGGACGAGAATGTCCAAGTCTAGATTCGAACCAGGGATTTACTGGCTGGGGATGCCAATGCCCAGCCAATTGCGCTATCCAAGACGAATGTGTAAAGTCTGATTTACCCAGCTAATCTTATTGATCATAGCATCTAGTCTGATATACGAGGATGACAAAAAAAAAAAAAAAAAAAAAAAAAAAAAAAAAAAAAAAAAAAAACGATTATAAGCAGCATAATTTTGAAAATAATTGTTGTGGAACAAATATTGTTTTTCCAGAGTAAAGACAGAAGGCGATAGTTATCTTGCAGTGGTTGTAGGATTAATTTGTATAAGTTTGAAACTGTGCCAGAGTTATTGAAATAGCAAAATGTTTAGATAAGTGTCCTGCATGTTCCATTTTGACATGATTACGCAAAGTCACCCAAAACGTACGGTCTAACATGTTGAATGATGGTATGATTCTCCTGCATGACAGTATTATTCTAAAATCAATGATTATGCTACAAAATAGTCCAAGAGCCGACCGCACAAAACCCTAAGTCATTGAGCACAAGAAAAAATCCTTTATTTTATGGAAGAGTAGTAATAGGAGAATCTAATGAACCATGTCTGCCGGAAGCGAAGTGGTGCATAAGCCAAAAATTAATACCACTAGTGATTGACTCGTAGACTTAGCATTATGTTTGCCGTACAATCAAAATTTTAAAAACGTGGAAAACTGGATGCAGGAAAACGCAATGCTAATCCTACGAGTCAACCACTAGTGGTATTCATTGTTGACTTATGCACCACTTCGCTTCCGGCAGACATGTATCATTAGATTCCCCTATGACTACTCTTCGGTAATATAAAAGAGTTTTTCTTGTGCTCGATGACTTAGAGTTTTGTGCGGTCGACTCTTGGACTAAAATTTTAAATAGGATGTCTGAAGTTACCACCACTATCTTTTGCCAAACAGTCCCGATTAGGCACTTATTTAAAGATCGGGACCAAAAAGTGGCTGGTATACATAACTATGTTTTTTCATCAGAAATGCAGATATCCAGACAGAATGCTGATTATCTCGGCAGCAGTAGCATCAAATTTGAAGATCACAATGAAAAATTTAAAACGTTTTACTAATTTTTAATATGAAGTCTCTTAGCATAATGCATACTATTAAAAATACCTATAAAATAACTTTCTGTAAGAAACAGTAGAGATATACTACAAATAATGCGAGTTATAACTCTGACAGTAAAATTTTCAAATATAAACGCAAAATTCAAACTTTGTACTAATTACAATGGAAAGATTATTCCTTAGCCTGGTGCATGAACATCATCTAAAAAGTACACAATTTTTCCGAACGAAATTTTTTCCAAGATTATTTGAAGGTATATTAGCAAGAAATAGTTTTTTTTTTTTTTAGGTCTGTACATTATCAAAATCATCCATAAATATACATTACACATAGATAGCACATTTAAAACTTTAGAAATTTTTTTAAAAATACCTATTTACTTCGAAATGCTCCACCCATATTATTTCACTTGAAAAATTAAAAAAAAAAATTCTTAGTTGATATTCTGCTCAAACAAATTACAAAAATGTTTTTTTTTTTTTTAATTAAAAGAAACAATCCGGATCTTCTAATTTAGGGTACAGAATCTCTTAAGCGAAAATTAATGATGATGCATCATAAAAAAACTTGTTTTTCTTAAATCTTTATAAAAATTACAAAAAAGTCGTCAGTACAATTAAATAATGCTTTACGTTTATTTTTTGAGCTGTTAAAAAATGCATAAATTTAGAAGCAAAAAATAAGAAAATGATGTTTTTTGTTCCATTCCTTTCTTTCTATATTTCTTGATTATTTATTTATTTAACTTTTGTTCTGCTTCAAAACAAGCAAACAGGAGACTCTTTGACATCATTTTTTCATGAGTAAATACGCATACAAGCTGACTATTAAAAATATATAAACACCTTTTAATCGTATAAATGACCATTTTTTGCACAGAGAGTGAGGATATAAAAATTGAATACGACCTATGTTTACAACGAGACATCGAATTTCATGGTTAAAATTGATTATTTGGAAAATTGTACGAATTTCAATATGGAAAATATAAAATAATATATATTGTTTATATTTTATATTATTTAAATTCTCCATTCTATATACGTATATATATGGAATCTTTGAGCTTACGGTATACGTTACTGTAAATGCCCGAAATCTAATAAGTCCTACATTTTACTGGTAAATTTTAACCTTTACTAACTGAGTTGGAATAAGTCCTATATATGCTTTTAAATGCTTTTACTTCGGAATTTTACAAAATCATTTCTGTAAATGCAAGTATTTAATTGCTATTTTTGGTAGAGGGATGAATCTACCTAACAATCCTCTATCACACATTTCTTAATAGTTCTTATGTTTTAGCAGCAGTTGCAGCCTCATTTCGGCTAACTAACCGTTAGGCGGTAGAGTAGAAAATCACCTCATCCTCTCCAATCATCTATGTTTTCACAGTTTTTGGGTGCAGGAAAGCACAATGGTAAACCTACAAGACAACCGCTAAAATTGAGTTTTTAGGGAGTTTCCACCTTGATATGACTTGGCAGACCAATTCCGTTTTAGTATGCGATACGAAATTTAAACTAATTCTAGATTTTAAACCATGAACTCGATGAGGTGATGCACAATGCTGCCGCCTTCCGGTCTATAAGTATAGAAAAACAGCATTACATGTCACGACGATTATGACACCGCGCCGACCTCGGATCAAAATAAAAATGTCTGCCATATTACATACTTCTGCGCATGGCAGGAGGGGGATGACACATGTCTATCTATGTGCCGATATATGCTACACTCTCCGCTCCTCAGTCGGTATCAGGATGAGTGAGGATGATTTAGCCCTCCCCCCCCCCTCAACCTTGCACAACGCATTATTGTTAAATTTGACACAAATGAAGGCATAAGATCAGTTGACATCTTACGAAGCCTGCAAGCGCAGTATAAGGAGACATGGCTGAAGAAAATCCAAGTGTTTTATTGGTACAAAAAGTTTGCGGAAGGACAATCAGGTTATGCTGAAAAAAACATTGGCACCGTTCGAGACATTCTCTAGGGGGCTGCCTACTACTGCCAGCTGTTGGACGAAACAAAACGTGTATATCGACGGAAAAGATGTGAATTTTAGATCAAAAAAGTGATTTTTCTTCATGACAATGCCCGTCCCTATACAACTAACATTTCTTGCACAAAAGTTGAAGGAAATGCATTGGACAACATTGGAAAAATAGCCTTGACTTATCCGTCTGCGATTATCACATGTTTGGGTGTTTGAAAAGAGCATTAACTGACCACACTAGTCACTCAAAAAGACTCGGATGATAATGTTAAGTCTATAGGTGCGTTATTTTCAAATATCTCGCTCAAATGTTAATATTTTTGAACGATTTTTGCAGAGGATAGCTGAGGACGGCTAGTTTTTACTTTTTCGATTTTGGTTTCAGATTAAAAAAAAATACTATAATTTTTAGAACCAGTTTGAACCAGTTCTGATTATGAAACTATCCTAATTTAAAAAATATATAATCGAAATCAAAAATTAAAAACTAGCCCTCCTCAGCTATCTTATGCAAAAAATCGTTCAAAAACATTAAAGTTTGAGAGAGATATTTGAAAATAACTCCTCCATAGACGTAACATTATCATCCGGGTGTTTTTGAGAGACTCGTGTTGGCTCTTAAGGCCCCACAATAGTCACTGAAAAAGATCCGAATGATAATGTAAAGTCAGTGGAAGCGTTCTTTTCAAATATCTCAAGACTGATAGAAAAAATGTACTTTCACATTCACATTACATCGATTAAGATGAAATACATAATTAGCGAAAAAAACAGTTATTATTATTGAAAGAAAAACCCGATTACATATTGAAAATGAAAGTATCTTGTTTAAATAAAATAAGACTTATTATAGATTCAGAAAATCATTATATGTCTGTCATTTACATGATTTTTTTTTTTTGGGGGGGGGGGCATAGGATAACTGAGGACGATCCACAAACGGCTTAGTTTTTACTTTTCAATTTTGCTTATATATCTTTTATATTATGGTAGTTTCAATTTCAGAACCAATTTAAACCGGTTTTGAAATTTGAAGTAATTTTTTTAAATAAATCAGAACCAAAATTGGAAAAGTAAAAACTAGGTCGGTTCTGGATGGTCCTCTGCTATCTTATGCAAGAAAAAAAAATCATGTAAAAATATTAAAATTTGAGCGAAGTATTTGAAAATAATGCCTCCATAGACTTAACTTTATCATCCAGGTGTTTTTCAGTGACTCGTGTTGGCTCTTAAGAGGCAACGATATGGTGATACACTGAGGAAAACATTTGCGCCATTCGTAACGTTCTCGAGCGTGCTTCCTTCAGCTACCAACTGTTGCACGAAACAAAATATACATACTATTGCCAGAAAATACGTGAATTTTCGATCAGATAATTGTTTTTGCTTCATAACAATGCTCACTCGCGATAAGTTGGTGGAAATGCTTGATACCACTGAAAGGGAATCGGTCGTTGTAGAAACTGAGAGTTACAAAGTTGGCGCATGCGTATTTGAGCTCGGGTGTGTCGTCTGCTCGAAAAGCAAAACAGGGTGAAAGACTGATGCAATGTCAATCGGTCTTATTTTTCTGGAAAGAAAATGTTCATCTACGTTTTTCGAACCGCAATTCAAAAAATATTTATGTTAATTGAAATTGACAAAAAATAAAAAATTAAATCTACATTTTGTCGCCTATAAGTAATTTTTTACTACGAAATTTTCCAAGTTCAAATATGCAATGAAAAGTAATAAATAAATAAATTTAAAAAATAAAATAAAAATAAATAAGTAAAACAAATATTTATGTCTACAGACCAGAATTTTGTTGTTGTTATTTAACATTAGTTATAATTATTTCAATGTGTAATCTACTACTTTTAAACAAAGAAGCAAATCTTTTTCGGAAAAATACATGCTAGCGGGAATCGAACTCGCGTGGAAAATTTTCAAATCTTGTATGCGACTGACCATGCTACAGAGCCGCTTGCCAATGAGGGCAATTCATCCGATTATGAACTTTAGCGCTATTTAGATTCGATCTCGATTTTCTAGCAGACAACAAACCATAGCTCAAATATGCATGAGCCAAATTTCTAACTCTCGGGGTTTCCGTGTTCGAGTGGTTAAGACTCCACGCTGCTAACCCCTTACGAGCGTAAGAGATTGTGGGTTCGAATCCCACTGGCTCCATTGTATGGACTCTTTGTGTGGAACTCCCGGTTGTACATCTCTTGTGTTGTAAAATTTCCTTGTGCTATCTCGTCCCTGTAAAAATTGACGATGATTTATAAGCAGGCTTCATGTCGAGCACACAAGCCAGATGTATGATGTTACAATAAATAAATAAATAACTTTATAACTCTCAGTTGCTGCGACGACTGTTTCCCACATTGGAAAGCTTTCTCTATAGTCTTGACTTAATCTCCAGAGATTATCACATGTTTAGGCAATTTGAAAGATGCATCAGGGAGTGTCATTCGGTGATGACACTGCTTTTGAAGCCTTCGTGCGCAATTGGCTGGAGAAACACCCTTCTTATTTCTACGATGACGTCATAAAAACTTTCAGTCCGTTGGAAAAAAACATGTTTTGAAATCTGAAAATTATACAAAAATAATAATAATAATAATAATAATAATAATAATAAGTGACTTTTTGTTTTGCATTTTGTGCCAATAAATTAAATAAACAAAATCTCGGTTTATATTTGATTCATTCTCGTAATGTAAAGACGGTAGAAATTAAAATATCTTACTATTGTGCAGGATTGTTATTAATGTGCATATATTTTTCATCGGTAAATAGTTATAATTTTTTCTAAGGTTGTTCAGCGTATTATTGATAGGTAGTTTTTTTCTGCACTGTCCATTATGCAGATCATGATTTTACATAAAATAAGAACGCATTGTTCAACTTATTTTTAAAGGTAGGACCTTCATACTTTTTTAACTTATAATATCATTATCTGAAAATTTCTTTTTAAAATTTTTGAATAATATTTTCCTTATCAAATTTCAAAAACCATTTTCCGCTACAACATAACGCAACATTGAACACGCTAATTACAGTTAAAGTGTTTGTTAAGTGAAAATTAATGATGACACCTGAAAAAATAAAAATAAAAACTGCTACATTTATGCAACATTTAAACAAGAAAAGTCTTGAGTACATTTAAATAATGCTTAATAGATTATGTTAATGTTTCAAATTCTAAATATATAATTCCTCACGCAAAAAATACAAAAATGTCTTTTTGATTCGATATTTTTTTTAACTAATTCTTTATGAATTCATTAAATTTCATTTCGTGTTTTGGGCACTAGTATTTCCAGTTTGGATCGAGTTTATAGTTGAAAAAATATTTTTATTAGTTTCGAATAGGGTGCAAAATTGGCTTTGTAGCGAGATCGCATCTCACCTGAATAGCATAAAAAACAAATTACTAGCTGAGAGTAACTGGACTGACATTTTGAGCTGCATTAAAATTCTCGCCTATTACACATTAGCTCCTACAATTTGCTTGGTGTATGTTTAACGTGGTTTAACAAATCTATGATACACTGTAAAAAATGCCAGATGTTTCTGAATATATAAAAATGTATTGTAATCAAAAACGAAAATATACAATAACCTCTTCTAACTCATCTAAGGTTTCGAAAACCGTTCCTTTACCTTTAAAAATCCCAGAAATCTACTTGTTTTCGAAATTTAAAGAAGAATTTATAAAAATTAATTTTTAATAGATGCCCGTTCTTTTCGGAAACCTTTCTAAGTAGCTTTTACAGTACAATAATTACTTTTCACAAATCAAAATATCATTTTTTTGGATGCTACAAATTCATACGAAAATATTTTGATATTCAGAGAACATCTTTAATAGACAAACATACAATATTAACAGTATTAACATCAATATAAAAAATAACATTATTTTGCTACAACTGCATGCACAAAATCAGTTATGCAGCTGAAAACGTTTACTTGAGAATTGATAGAATCCGAAAAAGTGATATTTTGATTTGAGAAATTGGTTATTGTACTCTTAAAGCTTCTTAGAAACGTTTCCGAAAAGGACGGGCAGCTAATAAAAATTAACTTTTATAAATTCTTTTTTAAATTTTGAAAACAAATAGTTTTCTGGGATTTTTAAAGGTAAAGGAACGGTTTTCGAAACCTTAGATGAGTTAGAAGAGGTTATTGTATATTTTCGTTTTTGATTACAGTACATTTTTATATATTCAGAAACATCTGACATTTTTTACAGTGTATCATAAATGTGTTAAACCACGTTAAACGTACACCAAGGAAATTGTAGGAGCTAATGTGTACAGTAAGTGTCATAAAGAAAGGTCAGGTTTTTCTTGCTAACTGACAGTAAGGCTGCTGTATCAATTATAGATATAGAAACTCTAACCCACAGTAAAGCAACCAATAGTGACGTCAGCTGCCCTTTAATATACACATGGCTCGTCACCATAATTCATCACTGGAAATGGAGTTGGGGGTTGGGGGTCTGCATGTGCCCCACTGGGCCGAAACGTAAATCTCGAAAAAACCGGCAAAGTAAAGAGAAATTTTCCAACGGGCTGGGCCGATGAAAATATTCGGCCAGAAATACAATTTAAAGGGATCAAACTTAGCCAATAAAATATAAACAATCTTCAATGGACGTGATTGAGATGGGTTCAGTGTAAATATGCTACACGAACGATGTCAGTCCAGAACTATAACAATAACAGCAGTTGCATCATAACAACGTGGCCTTAAATATCTCAGATTTTTTCGGTCCAGGCCAAAATCAGGCTTACGTTTTCTTTTTACGTATTCAGGGCAGACACAGGATACTATTTTTCTATTTTGTTCGCATTATTATTTTGAAAAAATAAATTTTGTAATATATTTCCCTTTCATATCTTTTCAAATATCAAGTATTTTTCAATATTATATATTAAACATATATGTGTGTATCAAATATTTTTGTTTTGAGAAAGTGATATAGGTAGAATTTTAAAAAATGGTCGCCTGTGATAGCCCTACTTACTGGGCCTACATGAAGGGCCTGTACTTATATAATTCTGCTTTTTTATATCTTGCGAAAACATAGAAATGCATAATGTTAAATTTTCTCATAAATATTTGTGCAATATTCTAGGGAAAAAATTAATTCTTTTTTAAGGAAAATCGGTATTTTTTGGAGAAATTGATTCGTGTCTGTTTTCATTAACACTAGAACTACAGTCAATTAGGGTAACTTTGCGCCAAATCAGAGTAATTTTGTTCCACATTTATGAAATTTTATCCATTCTGCCATGATGGAATCTTGACGAATTATTTCCAGTGAGCTGTCAAATTTACACTAGTGCTGCAATTTATATTTTGAGACCAAAACATTGCCGTTAACTCACGTGTTGTAGCAGATTTAATCTTTCTTAACTTAAGCATCCACCCTTGGCCCAAAGTTACCCTGATGGGTCAATGTTACCCTGATTGACAGTATCGGTTTGAGTCAAGTTTTATAAAAATATTTCACATCAGAACTTTAAAATTTAATTTTTTTGTTCTTTATATTTCTTTAACTTATTTCATAATAAAATTTCTGGTTTCAACCGAATCATATTTCTATGGCAGCCTTTAGTTCCCGGTAGATCTAGTGTTAATTTTTACTTGCACCGGATCTATTTCACTGATTTTAGGTCGGCCCAGATCATAAACCTGGCCAAGACTGAAATTTTAGTTTTGGACACGGGCCCGGCCCAGGTCTGGAGATTATGGCCCATGCAGATCTCTGAAGTGTCATCCCTGGTTCAAATTCTAGCAAAGCCAGTTAAATCTCTAAAGTGTCAAATGAATTTTTATTTGTTTGATCACATATACCTCGATCCATGTAGGATTCTATTACGAATAATAATAAACTATTGTTGCAGAAACTTGCAGATAAGAACCAATCCCATGAAATCAAGTTTTCTTTTTTAAAAATTTCTTGTTTAAAAAAATTTTATTTACCCTTAAAATATGTTTCCACTTGTAATATTTACCCTGTTAAATAGTATAAATAAAAACATTAAAATCATTAAAATGCTTGGATTGAATTGTTTAGGTTTTCTTTTGAATTTTAAAATGACAAGATAAATATATTTTTAAACTCGGTTTCATGGTGAGTACACATTCCTTGAATTAAAAGGGATTTTTCTAAGTTAGATTCGTGCTTAATTAAAATGCTAATGTCTGGGCTTACAACTACAAAGAAACATAAAATAATTGGAATTCATTAAAAGTTTTCCGAATTTCGTTCTAAACTAACTGAAAGAAAAATTCTAATTAAATGAAAAAAGATGAAACAAAAATTTAGAACATTTTTTATATATATTATTCATTGAATTATGTTACAATAACGAGAAAGAAATTTCCAATTTGGTTGCAATTTATTTCTTCCCCTATTTATTTTAAGCGACCCAGTTACTCATTGCATCAGTCGACGAAAAGATTCCTTAAAATTTACGATAAAAGTATTCATTTTTTGTGGAAAGGCGCATAATTAATAGATTAAAATATGTTAAATTTATTTTAAAGATATAGAATATACCAAAATATGTTAAACGGTTTCAAAACTTAATAAAAAGTAAATGCTGGCAATTGTTCTTGCAATAGTATAATGTAAGTAGTCGGAAATTTCCTTTTTGCACTTCCTTACTTAAGTTTCAAATATTACCAATAGATGACATCGTGCAGTTTTGAACTATTAGAATGATAAAAAAATATAATGATCAAACTAGTACATGAAAGTAGATTACCGTATGCAGTTTTGGGTACTACTTAGTTATCCCTTCGACCAATTTCGCTAAATTATACAAAATTGCCAAATTAATAGCCTAATGATGCATATTGACATAATCTTTATATTAAATAACAAAAAAACAAATAATTAGTAGCATATTAATAAAAATACAAATAAAAAAATCGAAATAAAAATCACTGAATGATGTTTTAACCTGGTATATAGTATTTTCCCAGTATATATACTGTTTTTTCCCTGATAATACCCTGCACAAAAATATTTATTTTCTGAGGTCTCCTGGACGTCAGAAAGTCCTGAAGGCCATGATCATCCTTATGCAATTTTTAAATACCTCCTTTTAACATCCTTTTTTAATACAGTCCTTTTAACCGATCGATAACTTTGCCGCAATATCTCGAGAAGATTGCTCTTTAGCGACAAAATAATCACACATTTACGAATAATAATCGTTGAACTTTTCATTTGTATTTAAGGTATGCTATTCACTTTGATTCATTCACAAACACGATCAAAAAACATTTTACCAATAGAAAAAAAAACTAAAAAATGATGAGTGGCCGGAAACTTTAGCACTCACAAATTTTGAATTCTGCCCCTTTCCATGAAGTGTCTTCAGTATCCAATAAAAATGATCACCTGGTCAGAGGACATTCACTTATTCCTAACTTTTGAAGCAATTGCGCATCTTCTTCGCTGAAACCTTCTGGTCAATAAATCAAAGAATCTAACTGGCCAGAAACTTTTGACCGCCACTGTACACTTGATTCAGCACAAGTTGGACTGCGATTATCAGTTCATGTACGGTATCATCGATTGCATGAAGAGTTATTTTTTTCAGTGATGTTAACTATTCCTAACATAAAAAAAGAAGAAGATAATCCAAGTATATTTGAGAGAATTACAGTTCAGACAGACAAACCGAAATCATTAACACTCTCAACTATGTTGGAAAGTGTTAAAAAGGTACTAGAAAGAAGGTAAACACGTAATTTTATAAAATTACTATATACAGGTTTATTCTAAATTTTTGTTACAAAATCAGAGGTGTGATAATAGGCATCAAAAGGATGAAAAATTGCATAGAACATGGGATCTCAAACCGCGTACAGTGCGAGAAAATCGCAAAAATAGTTACGAAGGATGTGATGTCGAATGGAACAAAAGAGCCATAACTTTCAGAAATATTATAATTCAGCTTTTAACAGACATGCTCATATTTGTTAGAAAAGTGAAAACATAAAAATAAAGTGGTAGAAGTTTCTACTATAAGCATCAAAATTATGCACTGGACACTTCACGTTTTGGAATACGATTATTAATCCATATGGCATCATCAGTTGCTTGAACACCCTATTTTTCAAGAACTTTTTGTGATGTTATCATATTTCACATAAAACATGGTACATATCATTAGATTTTCATTGGAATATTTTTGTTTTTCTCAAAATTATTACCGTCAATCCGAGTTTACGTAGGATGAAACACCCTGTATGTGTGACAAAATAATTGTGTTCTCTTTCCCACGTTTCACTACAATTATTATTCATCTTGATATGCCTCCAACAACATTCTGAGTTGGTCGGACGAATATCTGAACGCCCTGTATATTAAATCATTTCGAAATTAAGCGTTTTACATAAGTCTTCAAAATACAGTCACACCGGTTATACCATATCTGGAATGTAACGTACTCCCGCGTATAACATACTCAGATACTTGGTCCCGAATGAAATCCTTTGTAAGTAATGATTTACATCTTAAGTTATAACAGACTATGAAAAATCTTAATTTGGTCGTACTTTTTAAACTCGAACAAAAGATAATATTTCAATATTAACCTTGCATTTCTGAATAGCAAATTTTTAAACTGTTTTGGTCATTTATCCCAGTGAGTTCTAAGGCTATGTTTGCTTTTTTCCTTCAAATATTCTTCTTCAAGAAGTGGAAAAAAAGCGAAGATGGATTAGAAAAGATTTCAATCCTTCGGAATGATTTTTTAAAAGAGGTAAAAATTGAAAAGCACTGCGAAAACACAAAAAGGGTACCACCAGTTGAAGAATACATCTATTTATACCTTAAAGTCTAAATAAACGTAAACTGTCGGAATTTTTGCTGTGATGAGGTGATGTTTTTCAATTTTAATTGCATTTGAAATATGCTGAAGTATCATTTTGTAGGACGAAAGGTATGTATTCCATCAATTACATTGTTCAATCTCCAAAAACTTTTTTTATCAACCGCAAACTGTTGGAAAAGAGATATCGTATTTCAAGTTGAAAGAAAACAAAAAAGCTTATAAACTCTGCCTTAGTCACTCTTCATGGAAAAGACATGTATTATAACTTGACATATGAAAACAAATTTTACTGCGTCATGTAAACAAAGAAAAGAATAGAAAAAAAATATATATATATATATATTAACATGCAAGTAGCCAATTTTTCTTAATTTTTCTATTTCGCATTGAGAAACTCAAAATTTCTATTTTGAATCTCTGTTATTGAGTTTTCTTCAAATAATCTTTTCTTCCATATTTTGCACTGCATTATGTTAGTAATTGCTTATAACTTATTTCGGCTATTACGTATCATATTTTCTGGTCCCTTTAAAGTACGTTATAACTGGTGTAAACTGCATATGAACTAATTGTTGTTTATAAATAAACTCAAAGTCCATGAGGAAATACAGTATTTATGTCAATTTGTAACTTTAAAATGTAATTTTCAACTTGATATCTCAACAAGTAGAGATAAAATAGAAAACTTTTATTATAAAAAAACTGTTTTCGAGTTGCTTCGAAAAAAAAATAGAATTCTGTAAGAATTCAGCCCACTGTATTTAATTCACTTGTTATAGACAAATATTTTCTGTTAGTTACGATAATTTAATCTCTTCAGAAGTGATTTGAACTGTTCGATAAATGTTTATAAAAGTCTCTTATGCTATTGTGTTTCAAGAATTTTATATTAAAATATTCATGAGTGCACCTTTAATATGTGTAGTAACATGTAAGGTAACCGATTTTCTTCAATGGATTCAATTTGCTAAGTCATGTTACGTGTTATTTTAAACTTATTACGTGAAGGGTGACTTTCGTTAATAAATTAATGCAGTTTTCTAAGTTCACGATATAGTGTATAATATGTTAATTGTTCGGGCATTTTAAACTACATTTTTTTAATGAAGGATGTCTTTTAAGCATGTTATGCATCTATGCAGAAAGTGATTTTAAGCATGTAATTTTTGTTGTAGAATTACTTTTAATTTTTAAAGTTTTCTTTTTATTATTTATTTATTTATTTATTTATTTGATTAAATTATAATGGTAAAAAATACAAACTATGTAGTCTTTATAGTCTTTTTAGAACATTTAAGGTGTATTGGTGTTATATGATGGCCGATTGTCTGTACGAAAGATGTAGCCTTAGAGAAGAGTGCTCTCCATGGGGGGGTCTTTCGAAGGGAAGCTAACCCGTATTTAAGCTAGGATATCCAAGGTTCGAAGAAAACCACGGAAAGCGCCGAACAATTATGCCAACGACCGCGATTGGGTTTGAACCCAGCTTCTACCGTCTACCAGTTTCAAGAGTGGAATCTCTCAGCCACAGAAACGATTAGGGTTGGTTGGTTGGTTGGTTGATTTTTGTCGTCCGATTATCTACGCTAATGGGATATAGGACCAGGGGGAGTGCCCTCCGTGGGGGTCTTTCTAAGGGAACCTAACCCGTATTTACCCAAGTTTCGAAGAAAACCACGGAAAACTCTGAACGGTTAGGCCGACAGCCGCGATTGGGTTCGAACCCAGCACCTGCCGTCTACCAGTTGAGAGGTCCAAACCTCTCGGCCACTGGTGGGGCCCAGAAACGATTAGGGAAAGACATGATTGGGATGCTCCGCCCACTCGCATTAGTTTTACTCTAATATTTTATATTCGTTTTTTATATGTAACTAAATTTTATCCGAATTTCTACAGATACTTTAATTTATGTGTTCGATAAAACCGTGCGAGAACTTCTCACAAGTTAGAAGAGTCTAAGTTTTTTTTTATTCTGTGAAAAATTTTGCTTTTCAGCTAAAAATCCTATTAACTCCTAAAATACTGGAGCGGTTTTGATTAAAAAAATTTTGGTGGAAAAATATAAATATAAGATCACGCCCACATGAACGAAAGCACGTATGAAATGGACACAATTCAAAAAGCTTATTGATATTTGTAGACATTTGTATCTCAAATATCATTCACATGACTACACCATGAATCAGAAAATATTACTGTAAGATAAACATAGGTAGTCCACCTGCAAGAAAATATCACCGACTCACGAGATTTTCTTCCGTCCCAAATAAGAGTTTGTGCGTAAATTCAAACTGTTGAAGCAGAAATATTGAAATATTTTGATTCGGTACCTTACTCCTAAAATGAAAACGTTTGTTTATTCGTCAATTTTAATAGTGCAACAGCCGACAGCACCTATGTTAGTGCAAAAATCCATTTTATCAAGCACAAGAAAAAAAAACATTTTAGGAGAGGGGTTTCTGTGGCTAATTTTCTCTTAATGAAGGATTTCTGTGGCTGCGAGTGGGTTGATAAAATTGTACTTTTTCCCATTGAAAATACTAAATCTCAAATTTTTCGGGAGGGACATCTCACTGTTCTGGTGGGGGATATCACCCCCGCACCACCCTCTGTAATTAACACTAGAGCTGTTACAAACCGCACGTATTCGTTTATGAGAAACGGGTATTCTTCCTAAAACGAAATACCGAATCGTAATGTTGGAATTTTACTCGTTAAGCTGCTATTAGATTCACGGACTGTTAGGCGAGACAAACTTTTCAGCGGATTTTAACTCCAACATTTTCAAGTTCAAAGGGGGACAAGGATTATAATAGTCTTTCAAAAAGTCGGAGGAAAAGCAGGAAAACCAGTTTCTACTCGTGCCAGGCGTTAATATTTATCGCCTACTCGTATCAATCGCTTATCTCTGATTCGTTGAAACGTTCGATGTTGGATGAAAAATCTGGGCTGGCCTAGACTTTTTTGCGACTGCCGAGAAAAGTTGGGGAGACATTGCAGTTTGCTATTACACGGGATGTTGGGAGGACATTTCGCAAAATGTTGGAGGAAATCGAGTGTTGGCTCAAAAGTCTTACAGAATGTTGGTGAATCTAATAGCGGCTTTAGTCGTTAGGCATCAATGTACTCAAAACTAGATGAAACAATCATCATACGTTCCAGTATTTCGTGATTCAAGAACGGCGCCGGTAGTCTGATTGGGAAAGAAGAGTTTGTATTCGGACTTTAGACTGGAAATCATTTGTTCCCGCATACGGTTTTTTCATTTAGTCATTTCATTACTTTAGCACTCGTTCATTCGCTGAAAATGTGCGGGTGAAATTGGAGGGAAGTTTTTGAAGTAACGCAGGGACGAAAATCAGGAAAGTTTTGTGATGCTGAGTGGGGGAAAATATGTTTTTGAGAGGTGCTTAATTTTAGTTTCCGTTATAGGGAGGTTTCCTTGTCTCATGTTTTACTGGTTTCAAAAGAATAGACATCTCTATTAAGATACTCAATTACTATTTTTCTTTTTAATACATACAATAATATAATTATTGAAATAGAATCACGAGAAAAAACATTTTATCTTAGACAGATTTTCCGTCTTATCAGATGAAACTGCATTGTATAATTTTCATGGAAATTTATCTTGCAATTTTCCATTCAAAGTAGAATTCTACTTTCATTGGATGACTTTATTTATTCTTATATTGTAATTGTTTACAATTTTATTCAAATTTCTGTTACAAAAAGGTTTTAAACAAAATTTCATTATGGGCCTAGGTAATGGTAACTTATTGTAATCTCATGTACGGTATATAGCTTAGCTTGTATATGGTATAGCGATATGTAGATTTGCTGCAATCTTGTGACATTACATTTCATATGGATAGTTTAAACGCCCAGGCTTATAATTTATGAAATTATATAGATTTTATTTATATTTTAAAAAATAGTTAAAACTAACGAAGCAAGTCTCTGAAAATTAGAGAAAACAACAAATGTATATGTACTAGTATTCAGCAGCGTGCGAAGAGAAAATTGCGTCCAGGACGAAGTTTTGTGTTTGGTGCACCCCCCTACACACACACACCCCATACCACCACCATTTCTCTTTGCAATATATGTCACAAAATTATAAAGTTTAAAAACACAAAGAAATTCTATTAGATACATGTTTTGCATTTATTTTGAAATTTTAAAAGGATTAATTTTAACAACTAAGTAATATAAAAGAACATTGCATTTACATTTTGGCAAAGGGGATCTTAAAAACACATGTAGGGCTCCCCCTCTATATCCACGCCCGGGGCAAATGCCCCCTTCGCCCTCTTTACTTCTCACGGCCCTGCTAGTATTTCCGATTACTATTGTTTTCTAAAAAATAACAAAAGCATTATACAAAAGTATTATATGCAAAAGCGGATCCCGCCCTCAATTTAGATTGGAAGGGGGGGGGGTCATACACTTTTTCTTTGAGAGGGGGGGGGGTCATATCACTTCATGACCAATTATTATATTGAAAGTTATTCTTAAAATGAAAGTGACTATTTTTCTGATACTTTATCTATTTCATTTTTATTTGTAAATAGAAGAATTTTCCATTAGTAATCTTAAAATTATATAATTTACAGATTCAGTTCACACATCAAGCAATTGAAACGTTTCTTATTTTTTTTTTTATAAATACAAAAAATGATTCATAAATGTTATTAAGATAGCATTTTACATATTTTTTTACATATAGATGGCAGCACATTACAAGCACTGCAGTAACCAATTCTTTCAAAAACTGCTATGTACGGAATGTAATACGAGTTGTTGCATTTTGTAGTATGTACGATGGTCGTTAATACTTGGTTTCTGAACAGCTACGAAAATAGCGAGTAACATAACGAATATTTTCTAACGGGTAGAGAGATCGAAAATAATGATACCATACGGGTATTCATTTTCTCGTTATTTTTACAGCACTAATTACAAAAACCTTTGTTACCTAGTAGAAAAACCTTTGTTATCGAGCACAAGAAAAAAACTTTTACGAGGTCAATTCGGAAAGTAACCTCCGTTTATGAATTTTAAAAAAACTAATGAGAGGAAACATGTTTTAATTCTTACGTATGAAAGACACGTTCTTCAGCTACTTCTCAACATAATTGCCGTATTAATTAAAACAATTATCATAACGGTAAATCAGCTTTAAAATGCCATCGTCACAGACTTCTGCCTCCGGCCTATTCAATTGCGATTATTTTTAAATTCAACTCGCACCACTCTTTCAATCCAAAGAATTTTAACACATTCTTTTATTCATATTGACAAATTACGAATTGCTCTCGTAATATTTTATTTGACCCACTATTTTTTTAAAAGATTTTTAGTAGTACATTTATCAGCATATTTTTTTTAACATATTATTTAACACATTTTTCTATATAATTTGCTGATAAATGTACTACTAAAAATGTTTTAAAAAATAGTGGGTCAAATAAAATATTACGAGAGCAATTCGTAATTCGTCAATATGAATAAAAGAGTGTGTTAAAATTCTTTGGATTGAAAGAGTGGGGCGAATTGAATTTAAAAGTAATCGCAGTTGAATAGGCCGGAGGCAGAAGTCTGTGACGAAGGAATTTCAAAGCTGATTTACCGTTATGATAATTGTTTTAATTAATACGGCAATTATGTTGAGAAGTAGTTGAAGAACGTGTCTTTTATACGTAAGTAATAAAACATGTTTCATTTCATTAGTTTTTTTTAATTCATAAACGGAGGTTACTTTCCGAATTGCCCTCGTATTTTATGGAAGAGTAGAAAGAGGTAAATCAAATGATCCATGTCTGCAAGAAGTGAAGTGATGCATAATCCAAAAATTAATATCCACACTGATTGACTCGCAGGTTTGTCATTGTGTTAGTCTTCAGTCAAAGGTAAGAAAACATGGAGGACTGGGAGCAGGAAAACACAATGATAAACCTACGAGTCAACCACAAGTGGTATCAATTTTTCACTTATGCACCACTTCTCGTGCAGAAAACACGGATCATTAGGTTTCCCTCTTTCTACTCTTCTATAAGGTAAAAGATTTTTTCTTGCGCTTAAGAATAAAAGGTTTTTGTACTATCGAGTCTTTGACTATGAGATACAAGGAAGTCGTGAGCCCTCCCCCCCCCCCCTCCAGAACAGTGAGATGTCCCCTGAAAAATTTGAGATCTAGTATTTCAATGGGGAAAAGTGCGATTCCCCCCCCCCCCCTTCCACCCCCTCAGAACTCAATAATGCTCTTCCCGGAGCCACAGAAATCCCTTACGAAGAATAGTGTTTGAATTCAACACGGCGCGCGGAGCCGTTCAGAATTCCCGAGAAACCATTTTGTTCATCAAATCACATTATGATGTCTTTAAAGCAGGCTTAGTTCTCTAAAAAAATAAACTTTTGGCAGGATTAGAGGAGTTTTGTTAAGAATTTAAGATATTTTCCAGTAGAGTGCGAAAGTATCAATCTGGAAGGATAATTTTACTTTATCCGTTAATTAATTCTTTATTGATGCCTAGAGCTTTATCAGCAGGGCTTTAACCCTTTAACGTTCATTGGTTTCTCCACGAAACCACAAAATTTTAATTCCGATACGCAACACTGACACCGGTATTTTTATCTAAAAATATCCCTTTTATTTTGTAACTGAAAAATCACGTTTTCATATTTAGAAATATATTTGTTCTTAATTACCGGTGTCATTCATTTATTTCGACATCTTAGCAATGAAAATGCTATGATCGTTAAAGGGTTAAAGAAAAGTGGCTACACCACTAACCACAAACGCTTGTAAGAGGCCCAAACTTACCAAGTCCGAAAGTAATAAATGTGGGCCTAGGAACAAAATTACGAGTTTTGAAATAAAATTTAAAGTTTAGTAAATGAATTTGGGGATTTCAATTTAAATTTTGAAATTGAATAATTAATTTAAAACGGATTTCCTTTTTTTTCTTATGAATTTATGCGTTGACGTAATTATTCAACTAGCAATGCTCAGTTATTCATTACGAAATTTTACTTTTTATTTCTTATAGATGAACATGCAAGTAACAAAAACTAACAAGCACAGTACACTGTTTTGTAAAAAATAAACTATCTGAGTATATATGTAGAATGTAAATAACAGCCCATAATGTGTATAAAAATAACTGGCCATGATCAGCAAAAATTAGCCTGACAATATGTCGTTTCAACAATATAATTTAAATCAGACTATCCGATTCATACATCAAAGCAAGAATAAAATTTAATTTTAGTTCAAAAGAACATCGTTTGCACAAATTTATTCTCGGAAGAAAATAATAAGGAATTTTTTTTCCTTCCTCAGAGTAACATTTCCTTTTATGTAAAAATTCCTCTATTTATTTATCCCTTACATGTATATATATATATATACCGGGTGTCCCAAAAATGACTGATGGATTTTAAAATTCAATAACTTGCAAACGGTGACAGCTATTTAAAAATTTTTTGCAGAAGGGTTATGTATAAAATCAGGAGTTCTTTTTACCGCAATTTTTTATTTTAGTTCAAATTTCAAACAATAGGTGGCGCTGACGGCGATTGGAGGCCAGGTCGACGCTTCACTCAGTATTGATCACCTGGCCTTCAATCGCCGTCAGCGCCACCTGTTGTTTGAAATTCGAACTAAAATAAAACACTAAGGTAAAAAAACTCCTGACATTATACATAACCCTCCTGCAAATTTTTTTTAAATAGCTGTCACCGTTTGCAAGTTATTGAATTTTAAAACCCATCAGTCATTTTTGGGACACCCGGTATATGCAAATATGTTTGTAACACATAAGTCAGCAGAAAAGAAATAAATCTCATATAGAGGATTCGGAGCGGTCTTTTCAGGATTTCGTTCATTTGACGGAACCCTATCCGTACACAAAAACTCTATAAACCAGAGACTTCAAATTTTGTGTACTTACAGCTGAAAGCCTCGTGTCATACGACAAATCATAACATTTTGAAAAAATCTATTATTTTAATTAAATTTATTTTTCCAGTGCCATCCGTTCATTTTTGAGATTTCAATTTTAAAAAGAAAAACCTTAAATTTCAACGTTTTTTTAGCTCATACATCATAGTTTGGAAATAAAGCATCTCGCTAGTAAACTGAAGTATCATAGTTCGAATCCCGGAAGTGGAAATTGAAATTGAAATTTTCATATTAGGATGGATTTAATTAAAAAAAAAATTCTTAATTTTTGTCAATTTAAAGGTTTCTTTTATTAGGATTTCGTTCATCTTATATTCATAATATCTTTTGGAATTCAGTTTTCTTTCTATTTTAAAGCCTACTGTGATTTATTAACCATTCAGCATTTTAAATTCCATTTAAACATTTTATTTCTCATTTTTTAGAAATAAGAATTTTAATTTATATCCACGTTAATTTTTTTTAATTTCATTTCAGATTTTCAAAAAATTTGGAATTTGGAATTTACTTAAATAATTTGATTTGATCATTTTTATAACTGTAGACATCATACCTTGGTGGTAAAGTATCGCGCTAGTAAACAGAAGATTCTTAGATCAAAAGCTGGTGCTGGAAGTTGAAATTGTCATATAAAGATGTATTTAAAATTAAGAAGTTGCGTATTTTTTGCTAATTTGAATCTTTATATTACTTTTATTATTATTTAAATAAACTACTTGTATAATAAATTTATTTTTTTAAATACTATTTTTATTTTTATACTTTTCACCTTTTTACCTTTATGTTTCTCAAAAAGCTCTATTAATTGAAAGGTGAATTCAAAATATTTTTAAATAACCAAAAAAAATTGACAACATTTTTGTTTGGAGTTATATTAGCCAAAATTTAATTGTTTCAACAAAACAGTTTTTTTCGTATTCAAGGCATTAAATGTTTCCGATTATAATTTTAAAAAAAATTGTGGCCGTTTTAACGGTTTACAACAAGATTTTTATCTTTCAATTTTTATCACAATTAATAAAACAGGAAGAAATAGGGCAAAGAATTTTTCTTATATACTACCTCTGACAAAAAAGTTCGATGAATGAATTCAGAACGACCGATCTTGCAACACTGGAGAAACAAAACGCTGCACCTGCATGGAGGAAAGTGTTCGCCATCTTCCCCTACCTTTGTTGAGTTGAGAGTCGTTTATGTTCTGTGTGAGACGTGCTTTACTAAGTGCTTGTTAAGTGTGTTGGTTCTTAACTGAGAACAGAAAAATAACCAAACAAAAGATCAATTTAAAGTTTCATTTTAAGCTTTGCAAGACATCGAAAGAAATTCATTAGAGGTGGTGCTAATTGAACATCCACCATACTCGCCAGATCTCAATCCTCCAGACTTCTTCGTATCACGACTCAAACTCTCTTTGAAAGAGATTCGACCATATTGATGACATCCAACGAAACGTGTCGAAGCTTTTGAACTCCTTCCCAAAAGAAGACTTCTTGTGAATTTCCCAGGACATATATAGCAGATCTCAGCGGGGCATAGTTATAGGAGATGACTATTTCGAAGGATGGTATAGTAACTTTCGTCAATATTTCATCTACATTAATGTTACAGGACTATTCACCGAACTTTATTGTCAGAGGTTGTATTTAGGTCTCTATATGATAAACAAAATTACATGCATGCTTTAATAAAAGAAAAGTACTTAGTTAAACTGGTGGCATTGAGTTCATAGGATATTCACACTAATTGTTTATTATACATCTCAAAGAATAATGTTCCTCGAAAAATAAAACAAAAATCGCAAAAAATCCTATTTAGCTAAGTTGGGAGGGGGGGAAGTAACTCCCCCAATACCCCCGTATACTTATTGAATGAACCACTAAAACAATCAGGGTTGTGTTTTCTCAGAATAAAATGGTAAACCAAATTGAAGTAAATCGGTCAATTCAGCATAGAAAACTAATTTATCTAGCTCAGTGGTTCAACTAGTTCCCCCCTTTTCATACTTAACTTATCAATTTCCAAAAGTAGTCAGAGAATCGCCTTAGCAGAATGAACCCATTACAAAATTGAAAGCAAATCGGATATTTCTAGCAAGAATCATCGCGTTAAATCCACCATACATACATGCAGAACCTACAAGCACATTAGCTCTAAGACTTTAATAGCTTATGAGTTTAATAGGGGCTCGAATGTTAATTGAAATTAGACCTTGTTTATCTATAAAGAAATGTTGTTGAATCCCTCTACGGTGCAATCGATCTTTCATATTAAAAAAAAACTGTTAATTATTTTAAAGTTTATTTTAAAACATTTGATAGTTAGTACAAAATAATAAATATTAATTTTTCAGAGATAATTTAAAGAAGTTGTACTCTATTCTAGAATGAAGATATATAGTTTCTTAACTAGATCTTCTCAATCGATTTTTCAATGTTAATGAGCCAGAAAGAAATACGACAAGCAGTAATTTCTGGAAGTAAAAACAAAAGAAATTAAATCTGTAAGTCTGATTTCAACTATACTTGACAGCAATTAGCGAAAATCAAAACAGCTTCTTTTGTGTTTATGTCCAACATCTGTTTGAAAATAACTTACATATTAATTGCAAGTTACCAAATATTTATCTTCAAGAATTAGAGAAAATATCTTTTGTTAAAAGTTTTCTGAATTCATGTAAAATAAAAGAATTTGGTAAATTTAACGGCAGACGAACATAAATTTTTATAAAGCAAATTATTTTTGTGCTGCGTAGAACTAATAAATTATTTTGTGTGTCATGTAATATGAATAAGTATAAAATTTAATTTTTAACCAAAATTGCTGTCCGAATTTCGAAAATCTTAATAATACATACACTTTAAATGTTTATCGTTTTATAACTAGAATTTCATAATGTGGAAATTTTAAAATTATGGTGGCAATTTTATGTATAACAATTTAATATATATATATATATATTAAACAGATTGTCAATTTTACAGAACAACGTATTAATTTCATTAGTTTGTTAAGTATGCTTTTTGCTTCAATTATAGTTTAGCAGTGACATACTGTTAATTCAAACAATGCTTTTAAATAATCGCGATTCGATATTAATAATATGTTATTAATATTTTTTATTCCTCTTTTCTTTTATTATTGATTTATTTTAAATGTCATCTCATTTTCTCGTTCAACATAATATGTTAGCTTGAAACTTTTCCTTTATATTACATTGGGTGCGTGCATCTCCGGGTAGGCACGAATCAATCTGGCTTCGGCGCAGGAGGATGACCTGGAGCACTATAGTGGACGTCGTAGCGGTCTTTTTCTTTCCGTAGAAAGATCAAAACGGAGTCCTTGATGGATACATGTCGCCTATGGAGCCCTTCGTCTAGTTTGGGGACTCCAAAACGTGCTCATAGATAATCTGCCGTGGAGGTACTATTGTGTGGGCATCCGCTCGTATTCCACTCCGGGATTAGAGTGACGCTTGGAGGCGAAATATGAACAAATGGACCACAAATGCCTACCGAAATGACCAGCCAGATTACATTTTCTTTAATTTTTATCCCCGCAGCCATGATATCCGTGATGGATGTTGGCGCCCTGGTATGCGCGATGCGGGAGACTAACTTTCTATTTTTTTATTCTATCTTTTTTACTTACCCATGATACGTAGCACAGGAAAAATCTTGCAATCGTTTTGAAAATAGAAAAAAAATGACGGATTTACACCTTTCAGACATTGGAGATTCCGAAAAACATATTTTTAGAAACAAAATTGCCGTCCATCTGTCTGTCTGTGTGTCTGTGTATCTGTAAAAGTTTTATGCAAAATTACACAAATTTTGCACAAAAGACGAGGTAGATCGGACTATTAGTTGTCGAGATATTTGTAATCCTGTTTTCCACATTCTTTGCTTTTTCATGACCGTGTATTTCAATCAAATTTCAAATTACAGATATATTTTAATTGGAAATGAGACGCTTAACCAGACGCAGTAAACTGTTAGTTAATATGATTATTGTTTTAGGAGTTATAAGGATAATTCTTTCACGCAATTCGGCGCTACTTGAGTAATTTGGCGTTTTATAAAATTTGTCAAAATTGGTTCATCAGCAATTCATTAATAGAGCATTACTACGCAGATTAACAATATTTAAATATACGTTTAAATTTTGTTTTGGAATTGCGATGCATTTTATAAACAGTTTTCACATGTTTTATTTTTATGTACTATATTATATGCATATCCATGATCAGTAAATATTACGGTGGCCCCCAACAACTATAGTTCATTTTTTTAATGGAGGCGGCTAACCTTGACAAGGTGAAACTGTGTTTTCGCGGAACTCTTAATCGAACTACATGTGATTTTTCCCCTCAGTTGGTGAAGGTGAGGGATAAGCTTGTCAAGGTCACCCGTCTCCACTAATTAAATGGACTATAGTTTACTATTTTCTGTGTTTGTTTTATCCTATCTGCTAGCTGGAATATCTGAAATAACATTCCTAAGGGATCCCCACGTTCCTGGCTGGCCGTAGAGTAATTATGTGATTATCCTTATTAGCCCTCTGGTTGTGGGATTCTCCTGAGAGGACTCATGTTTGTGGTAGATGATAAGAAAATTGTTCAAAACCGGACCTGTCCCGGCCTCTCTGCAGTGTTGTGTTCTATTGCAACATCCGGAATCGGTGGTAACGCACCGTGTGTTGGCCAATATTGGCTGCGTAGACTATGTTAATTTCTCCTTATTACATAAAAGCAAAATGATATCCTAATGAAACATTAACCCTTTTAGTGTCAATGAATGCCGTCGCGCTGCTCTCGCCAGTTGTGAAAAATGCCAGCATCGCGATAGCGCTCCTTTTGACAGTTCACTTTTGGCGCGCGCAGTGTTTGATAAAGTGCTATTTAAATTCATTTAATTTATTGTCGCCTAGCAGCATAAATACTAAAATGTAAGAAGTTTTCTAATTGCAAAGGATAAACTGTGAATGAAAGACATTATCATTTTATTTCTGCAGTTTTTCTAAACTGTGAAAAAATATCTCTCTTTTATTTATATTTTTGTTTTGTGATATAATTTTGAACATTGGATAAACATAGTGACTGCCGTGTTACCGTGTTTGTATTTTTATTCATTATATTGCATTCTAACTATCTTCGATCGCATATTTTTTATATAAACATCGTAATTATTATTTTTTTAATATTTCTAATTTTGATTTCAAAATGTCGCACACAAGTGTATTTTCAGATACAGCACGACGACGGAGAAAGGCGACGGGGCTCCTTGGCACTTTTCACAACAGCGCGACGGTGTTCCTTGGCACTAAAAGGGTTAAAGATGTATAAAAAAGAATAGGATCAAGTGCAGATGACATTAAATATATATTGAAAATACTCCATTATCAGATGACTACTGATCGCGAAAATTCTCCAACTATTCTTAAGATAACTCTAGATAATATCCTTCAAAACTTTATGGTAAACAACTAAAAGATTCTACAGAGAAAAAGATTCATAACTTTTGTAAAATGTTAGAAATTTTACAAGATATTTGTTGGCAATAGTTTAAAGAAAACTAAAAAAAATCTCCTTTTTTATAAACATCTACTTATTAATTGTCTTTACACAGACACAAATAACAAAACATTTTTTAAGGAATTCAGTTTTCAGATTTTAAAAAATTGCAACTCCATTTTTTCTGCAAGAAGTTTTAGAAATAAAGAAATTTTTGCAGTTAAGTTTACATTAGATTTATCAAATTTAAGCATTAAAATATTAATAAATGACATTACAGTTCTTATATAAATATTTTATTCTATTCCAAATATTTTCTTTCTTTCTATTTTATTTTTATTTTTTTTCATTAAAAATAATAGCCGATTTTCCATAATGCCTATATAATATATATTTTACCGATCAATTGTATTAATTAAAATAAAACAAAAGTATCAAACATTGTACACCGTGGTTGTGGCCATTGCCAACATTATGGTAACATTATTGCAATACCAGCATTGTGGTTTATTCGAAGTGTAAAACAAAGAAAGCAAAAAGGCTTTTTTATCATTATGATTTTTTAAGATAAAATTTGTTTGTTTATTAAGGGGTGTTTCTTTTTTTTAAGTACTTATATTTATTACTTATTTAGAAACTAAACTTCTTTTTTGCATATTGACTGCCAGTGAAAGTATCATTATCAAAAAATATTTGTTACTGAGAAAAACTTTTAAGCAATATTTCATTCAAGATATATACGTGATAATAGGTAAAAAAAATCCGGAAAAAAATAATTATTCCTAAATTCAGACTTATCGTTTCCAATTGAGTGATTCATAATTCTTATTATGCATTTCCCGTACAAATCGTCTCGAATAAATCATCTTGATCGATTCTTTTGAATAAAAAATAAATCGATAAAAAGCGGATGAATTTTCTTTTCAGATTTCGTGTGTCAAGAAAAGGTTTAATCTCCCTACTTAACTGTTTTCCATTCTTTTTTATTTAGCTCTTCTTTTTATTTCTTTCTTTTTCTTTCTTTTTTTTTAAGTTAGCAAAAAACTTTAATGATCTTTCTATCAAATCGGAAATTCTTTTTTTTAAAAAAAGGTGGATTGAGCAAATGAGAATTTGCTTGACGAAAATATTATAAAAGAATAAAAAGTGTTCCAGTTCAAAATTTGATGGGAAATTCATATTGTGTCTCTCATCAAAGAAAAAAATCGCCTGGAATTTTGTTTCCATTTATATTTAATAAAATTAAAAATATTAAGGAACGCGGAAGAAAGAAAAAACAAAACTGAAATGTTATTTTACATTATTAAAACAGACAAATATTTATTGTTGAGTCACTTAACGTATTTTTAAATAAGAAAAAAAGACATGCGTCCAGCATCGATTTTAAAACACTTTCCAAAACATTCAGAATAATGTAACAAAACTTCACAATTTAATAAGTCAATGTTAAATAAAAAAAAAAAAAAAAAAATTCGGTAGAAATTTCCGAGGTTTTGGTAGGGGGGGGGGGGGTGACATTACAGTGTTTCAGAAAGAAATTGATCTTTTTGACCATTGAGATCACAAAATCACAAACCGTACGGGTGGGATACCACACCGTGAATTAGCACTGTGTTAAGCGAAAACATTATGTCTAATACAACCATATCGAAACGCATTACCTCATTTGAAAATCCAACATCAGCAACTCCCATCTACAGTCAGAAAATTATCTGAATTCTTTGAGCAACTCTGTATGTGATACATAATATATTACAAGCTACAAAATTTGGCACAATGCAAATATGCAAATATGCGCACAAAAATTTAGTTCATTTAAGAATACCATGTATCTAGGGCCGTAGCTAAAAGGACGCTGTAGGCGGCTCACCCCCCCCCCCTAAAATATTTTGAGCCCCCTCCCCCCGCCTGAAAAAGATTCCAAGGTCACTAAATGAATTTCTGTTCCGAAAATTCAAATGAAATTCTGTTCAAAAATCTAATTTAGTTTTGAGACCCTTTCACAGTTTTGCAGAGTTACTAAATTGTTTTCTAAAATAAGTTTTCAACATCCGCTCATCTTATTTGTACATATGAAGTTAAAATGATGTTTAATTTTGCACCTGTTATACACTCAAAATTTTCATCATCCTATACTTTTCGTAGCATGAAATAAAATTATTACAACAGTTTAAAGAGAAACATAGTATCTACAATGTGAATATGCACCAATTTATCTTTCTGTGTCAGAGAGAGAGAAAGAGAGAGAGAAAAAAAATTACCCCAACCCTATTATTCACTTCTAGCTACGACCCTGCATGTATCACAGTTAAAAAATCCCCCTTCTGCAGTTACCGCTAATAAGAAGAATGCTGGGTGAATTTTTGTATGGGTCCATGTATAGGAGGTATTGAACATATACACAACCAGTAATAAGCATAGAGTTAGTTATATTTGAAAGAGCATACCGAAATTGAAAACGCACTTTCAGCAGTTATTGCTTAAAGACAATAAGATTTCTTTTGTGTCTTCTTGTAAATGAACAATAAGTGCTACGAACTCCCTATTCTGTTGTAATCCTCTTGTAGTAAAATTCAATGATTTATATCAATTACAATACTTTTGAAATAGTTTAAGGTGACATTGTATTCTTTGAACCTTTTTTTTTAATTATTACTTAAGTATTTTAAATTACATTTTTTTTGCATAATAGTAAAGAGCTCAATGAAGGAAAATGACTCTATCAAGAAAGTGTTTTTAATTTTCCTTACAAAATTAAAAATTTTTTTTAATTAGGTAAATTTTAAAATGTTCCTCCTTGTACAATTTTCAACTTTTTGAGCAATTTTTTTTTAATTGTTCGTAGAAGTGTGCTTAATAATTTTAAGTATCCTAAGTTAATTAGTTTGGGAGAAAAAATAAATGAAATGTGCGAATGTGTCTAAAATTGCAAGTAAAAATTGTATTTATTTTACATATTTATGTGTAAAAAAGAAACTTTTAATTTTCTCGTAAATCCGACACGTGTTTTATCAAATAGACCGTAAGGAACAACTGAAAAAATCGAGTCCATTGAATAATATACATAAAAGTTTTATCGCTATAAACATGCCTTAAAAAAAAAAAAAAAAAAAAAAAAAAAACATAAATTGCGAAAATTTACTTTTAAGTGAAATGGATATTGGAATTTAAAGGCACAGCGATGCAATAAAATCGCTTTAAACTGTACTTGTAATATTCGGATCTTTACAAAACTGCAAAAGAATTGTTCTTGGGGTAATAAAGTATAACTTAGGTAAAAAAAAAAAAATGAAAATTATACTTTCTTCACTTTTCACCAAATTAAGGGTACCCAGTCCCCTTAATATCATTAAAATGCACTCCAAGCGATATTTTCCATCAACCACTGATACAAAGGAATTCTACTGAGTACCCTTTTAAATGAACTGTTAATGTTACATACTTTATATTGAATACCAAATCTGCACGATAAACATCCTTAACATACTGAATAAAAATCCATTGCATGAAATTCTGAGTACATTTACAAGAGTTAGAGCATAGATAGACAAACCGGGTTCATAAACACTTTTCAACTTTAAACTATGTATTATTTTAACACAAATCAAACTGATAATTAAAATTATCATATAAATTGAATATTTTCAAATAAATTTTCGAAAAAATATCCAAACTGGAAATCGAACCTAGATCCTTGGCTTACAGCGCCAAAACTCTACTGTTTAAGCTAACTGGGCCAATAACCGGTTAGCATATTTCATTCAGATGACTCTATTGGTAATAGCATCTGGTCTGTCCTATAGGCAGATCAACCAAATAAACCGCAAGTAAAGGAACTCCATATAAATGATGGGAATATCTATATTATCTCGTATTACTTTACCAATCAGTTTGATTTGTGTTAAAATAATAACTTTAACCCCTCGCTAAATATTACTTTCTATTTTTGTTTAAACCGGAATAGACCGGTCTGATCAAGAAAAAAAAATAGTAAAAATAATTAATTCCAAATTTTCAGCTAAAATTTGATATTTTATGTCGTATACCCTATATAAACAGTTAAGGTTTTTTAACTATGGAATTTCTACGTTTTGCAATTAAATGGAATTAAATTAATTAATTTTATCTATTTAACAGTCAACAACTTGCTTTATATTAATATTTTTAGTGATCAGTAAAAATAATAAAAGTAAATTTTGGCGTAAAAGCTTGATCAAAAATGTTTTTGTTTCCGAACCACAAATTCTAATTATTTGTCAAATGAATCTATGGACAAAATAAGTGTTATTCAATTCTTAGGACTATTTTTGGTCAATTACAGCAATCATATTTGCCAATTTCATGGCGCAAAATGAAAATTATATTATTTTTAGGTATGTGCCAGATGTGACACACGGTGCAGTGAAGGGTTAATTTCCGTTACCTTTACCTTCGTTTATTCTGTTGAGCTGCGTAGATGCAGACCGGATGTTATTACCAATAAGGTTATCTGAGTGAAATATTTTCGCCGGTTGTCGGCCCAGTTAGCTTAAATGGTAGAGCATTGTCCCCGTAAGACTTGAATCCGCGTTCGATTCCGGGCCTTCGCATGATTTATCTCACTTGGAAACATTCAATTCGTATGATAACTTTTCTACTTTATAGGAAAGTGTAAAAAAAAAAAAAAACATGTCTAAAATTTTTTAAGCTGTCTAAGATTTCTTTATTTTTTTTCTAACATACGAAAAACTAAATTAAAATTAACCTATTAATTCATAATTAAATTCTGGAAATAAGGATATGTTTAGGAATATTTTAAGTCCTTTCTAGGACCTTTCACAAAATAATTACCTTAAAACAGGACCCTTCACAATTTTTTTTGTCCCCAAACAGGACCCTTTACAAAACATTTTATCCCAAAACTAGACCCTTCACAAAAGTATATGTCTCTTAAATAGACATTCCACAGAATTTTTTCACCTTCAAATTGATTTTTTCACAAATTTAATCATTTAATTATAAAATCTGACTTGTAAATAAGCGGCTGAACTCATCAAAGAGGGCCCCACCAGTGGCCGAGAGGGTCTGATCTCTCAACTGGTAGACGGCAGGTGCTGGGTTCGAACCCAATCGCGGCCGTCGGCCTAACCGTTCGGAGTTTTCGTGGTTTTCTTCGAACCTTGCGTAAATACGGGTTAGGTTCCCTTAGAAAGACCCCCACGAAGGGCATCCCTCCCCCGGGCCCATATCCCTAGCGCAGATAATCGGCCGTCACAAAATACACCACACTACACCACCATCATCAAAGAGGATGTTACTTAACTTTTTATACATGTAAAATAGAACCTGGAGACATCGATAGTTTAAAAGTCACAAAATTCTGACTACGATTTTCACAAATATAAGAAAAAAAATCACAGTTTCACAAAAACAGGACCCTGTGAGAAAAGTCTGGACAGATCCACACACTGGACAGGAAAATATAGCACTGGTAATGACAGCATACAACTAAGTATAATTTCTAGAACTAGAGAGCATAAGGCAGAGAGTAATTCATCGATCTCGAAATTTCATCTTTAGATCCATCAAGTTAAATTAAAAAAAAAAAAAAAAAAAAAAAAAAAAAAAAAAAAAAAAAACTATAAAATTGGTAACTAGATTGAGTGTAATTTTGAACATTTTTTTTTCTCATGAAGAAGAAAATCATGTGTTGTAGCGATATTTAGATGAAAATTTTAAAAAAGAAAATAATGAAATTCACGAGCTTTGTGAACGTTGATTGGTGTTTCACTTATTTTTCCCATTATAGAGTATTTTTAAAATGTTATACTTTATCGTACAATTAAAAATCTGTAAAATATTCGACAAAAAAGAACTAAAAAAATTGAAAATTTTTTTTCGTAACATAAAAAAAAATTTCAGAAGTTTCAGTCTCCTTGTCATTTACTAATGATTTCGATCTAGCTTATAAATTCACCCTTAACCTTTTCCGATTAGAATTAACCATGAAATATTTCTCATTGAAGAGGTATGTTTTTTCAATTTAAAAAAATTCCTTTTATTTTCAGAATTAAATAATATAGTTAATTAAAAAAACGTATAATTATTTATTTAAAGGGAAAAAGATATTACATATGTTCATAATACATAAGAAAATAGAAAAATGCGGACAATTTAATTTAATAGTTATAAACTCATAAGTTTTTTTTTTTTATAAAACAGCATTAAATGTTCCGAGCTTATTTAAAGTTCTTCATCATTAATATAAATAACACAAAATCACGAGATACGACATAACTCAACCTACTAGCCGCCCTTGGCGACCAGTTTGGTCTCCCTTAAATGTATACAAAACATTAAATCATATTGCTTTTAATCATAATTTATTTTAATTGCTCACTTTTTTTGCCAAATTAGAAGATTCTGCTAGAGAAATAGACACAGATGTTATATAAGCACCACATTGGCGCAATTACAGCTAAATGCTAATTATATGTGCCTCATATGGTAACCCGGCTATTGTTATTTGTTAATTAATAAACTGTTTGTTTACTTTTATTTAGTTTTTTTTAAATTATATAAATTGTTTTATTCTATAATTATTAACTAAGCTTTTTTTATTTATTATTATTTCATTTTTAAAACAATAGAAATTATTTTAAAAATATGTATGTAACTGGTATTTGAAAACGAAGTTTTCGCCAAATTGGCGTCAGAAAAATTACGCGCTAGTGTGGTGCATATATGACATCGAGTGTTGTAGTCGTAAAAAAATCAGTGAGTATGCGGTATAGGTAGAAGGTATATACTGGCGTCATGCACATTCAGAGATAAGATGTATGCTAATGCTTTATTTGAGAAATAGAGAATATACGGAGCTTCCTAAAAAAATCCATAAGCTATACGGCGTATACACCAGTATATCCTGCACTACATCCCTGATGACATCTGTGCTGATAAATCAAGAACTCAGTATTTTTCATGTTAGCCTGGCGCAGATAATAAATCGCCAAATATAATACCCGTGGAATTTTTTCGTATTTCATTAATTATTTAAAATATAATAATATAATTTTTTCACTCATTTCATTTCTTATGCATAGCTTTAATTTGAAACTGAAAGTTTAAAATTCATGACTTTTATTTTTTTTAAGTAAAAAGAATAGAAAAAATTAAAATAATGATATTTTGAAGATTTGCCATTAAACAATTTATATTTTGCCATTAAACGATTAACAAATAATCGTGAGTTTTGTGCCACATACGTTAGCGTAATATATGTATAGAAATTTGAAGACATGTGCCAGGAATAATTAAGCTGGGAGATAGGTAACTGAGTTATAGTTAAACACGGAGATAGGTAATTGATTTATTCTTAACAAACAAGATTATATTAAAAAATCTCTCTAACTTCTAAATGATACATCTACTTAAACAGTATTGAATTAAGACCTAACTCCTTCCATCCAAAGTAACCTTAACCAGCTTATGAGTGATTTGACTAAATCACGTAAAATAACGGCGGATATCGCAAAAGAGCTATGTTACACAAGATCCGACACAAGATTCTATACACTTCCAAAAATCCACAAACATATAGGCTATCCATTATGACCTATCATAAATTTCACACATTTTCTTATTTACAATCTGTTGAATTATCTGGCATCTCTTTTTAAATGCTTAACATTGTCTTCTCAATACAGTGTTAAATCATCATTCAAATTTCTGGAAGATCTTAGAATTATCGCATTCCCCCCAAATAATGTAATGGCTTCTTTTGAGATGGTATCATTGTTTATTTCTATTTAAATAGAATTTGCATGTTCTGTTATTGAACAACTTTGGCCTGATAATAGCTGTGATTCGAAAATGAATAAAGAAATTATTGTGAAGTTGTTTAAATTCTGCATGACATCAAATTGTTTTGCTTTCAACGATCGGTTCTTTAAGCAAGTTAATGGTACGGTGATGGGTTCACCACTCTCTGTCACTATTACTGTGTTAGTAATGCAGTTTATAGAGAATAAAATTATATGTAAATCAAAACCGATCATCAAGCTTTAGTGACGATATGTTGATGATGTGTTCGTAATTTCTGGTGTTCACAATCTTCTCATAATTTTATAAAAAGCTAGTTAAATCTATCTAGCAATACAATTCACCATGTGATTCACCATCACATCACATTATTCACCATCGAACAAGAAGTTGATAATTGTTTGCACTTTCTCGATTTCCATATTAAAAGAAACGATGAGGCCATCCAACAAGTATCTGCACATCTGTATATCGGAAAGACACCTCTTCTGGACAGTATTTATCAGATCAGATTGCCTATATTTATTTAGATCAGAATGCCTCATTTCCCATAAAACTGCAGTAAATAAAACATTGCTAATTAGAGCCCTTTGCTACTGCAATAAAAAAGAACTATTCAAGATTGAAAAGAAAAAGATTTTTAATGGTTTGAAAAATAATGGATATCCTTCAAGATACGAAATATATTTGCCATGGAGGATAATTTTAAGAAATAATTCACTTAAGATTTATGTATGCTAAATATACTTAAAGTCTTTCTCAAAATAAGTATTTCAAAAGACAATTTTATCCTTCCAAATTTAGTGCTTAATAATTTTTATTTTGTGCTTCCAGTATAAAATTTTTCAAGCAATTCATCTTGCATGACTTTTTGAATAAAAATAAATCGATAAAAAGCCAGTTACTTTTCTTTTCACATTCCATATGTCTGAAGAAAAGGTATAATCTCGATACTTAAATGTTTTCTTCTTCCTTTCATTTTTTTCAGTTAACTTAAAAAGTTGATGATCTTGCTATCAAAACGGAAACTTCTTTGCAACTTTTAAGTTATTGTGAGTAAATGACATTTCTCTTGACAAAAAAAAAAAGGTGGGTGAGGAAGAAAGAAAGAGAAACAAAGAAAAAGAAACTGTAAAAAAGATTTAAATTTAGCAAATGGAGAGTTTCGAAATTCATTGTGAAATGCAAAATTCAAGAGCTGTTTAGAAAACAGGATATAAAACGTCTGTGCAAATAATTGAATATAAAAGGACTTATTACAATATATTTAAATGAATAAAGCATAACTACGGTCAAGCAGTATGTGTGATATACATATATATTTTTTTAAATTCATAAATAAAATCATATAAATTAGTTATAATAACACAGACCTACAAAAGAATTTTTTTGGTGCCTTAGATTTTACAACTGATTTTAGATATTTTTAAGATCCTGAATCCAAATATAAAATCGGATTTTCTCTATCAGCTCTACTTTTTTAGATATACGAAGAGAACTAAAAACTTTTCATAGCTAAAGTGAGCTTGAATGCTTAAACTGACCTCCTGACACATAGGCCTGTCGCAACGCTCAAAGCGTTTTGTAAGGCTTTGAAATAATGAGAAGACCTTGAAAAAAGCAGATGTTAAAAAAATTGAGCATGATTATGATTTTGCGCCGCCCATAAGACAAATGGAAAAGTTGCCAAGAAATAAGATAGTTTCTGAGTTCTCTCCGTGGAGGCAAAACATTGCTAACCTTCCATGCTATTTGTATTTGAGATAGAACTCTTTTAAAGTTAACTTAAAACGCGCCGTGTTATAGATTATTGTGTTTGTGTTGTTGAATAGAGCTTAAACAAGTTTAAGTAGAAGAAAATGTGTAAATCATCCCAATGTGTTTTGCTACATATGCGAAGAAGCGCACAGAAAACTGACTTTGTAAAGAGAACTTATATTAGATATTTTGATATTAAACTTGGTGATCAGGATAAAACCTGGGCACTGTAACAGGTCTGTAAAACTTGTACAGAACACTTACAATAGTGGACTAATGGAAAAATAAAAAGTCTCAAATTCGGCATACCAATGGTTTGGAGAGAACTTCAAAACCATTTCAATGACTGTTATTTCTGACAAGTGAAGATTAATGGAATTAATCAAATCAAACGTAATACATTGACTTATCGTAATTTAGTCTCTGCAAGACGCGCGGTTCTTCACTAAGAAGTGCCGATTCCGATGTTTTACTAGCTACCAGAGGATGAATACTGCCCTACTGATTTGCTACCGATAGTTATGAAAGTAATTATTCGGAGATGTCGCCAATGCCTCAACGTTTCAACCAAAATGAGTGAAATGATCTCATTAGACATCTCAATCTATCAAAAGAAGAGTCTGAATTACTGGCTTCAAGAAAGAAAGAAAATTATTGGAACAAGAAACCAAAGTTACCTTTTTACCGCACAAGAGAAAAGAGTTCACTACCCTTCTTTTCTTAAAAAATCTTGTATTTTGTCGTGAAATTAAAGGATTTCTGGAAAAAATGGGTCTTTCTGGCTATTTTCCAGATGATTAGCTCTTATTTTTTGCCAGTTCAAGGCGGGGTTTGAATCGTGTCCTTCTACACAATGGGAACAAATATAGTTTCATACCAATTGTTTACTCAACAAAAATGAAAAAAGAATATAACACAATAGCTTTGGTCTTTGACAAAATAAAATATCATGAACATCAATGGGTTATTTGTATGAATTTTAAAAAGGTTAAACTTTTGCCTTGGACAGCAAAGCGGTTACACCAAATATCCTTGCTTCTTACGTCTTTTGGATAGAAGTGATAAAAAACAATACTGGATTAGAAAAAAGTGGCCTAAGAGAGAAAGTTGAGGGAAAGAAATGTCATTAATAACCCCTTAATTGGGCAAGATAAAATCATACTTCCTCCACTGCATATCATGCTCGGTCTAATGAAGCAGTTTGTAAAGGCTCTTGATAAGAATGGGTTATGCTTTGCATATAGAGGAGAGATAATTCCCTAATTGAGTTTAAAAAGCAGGAATATTTGACGGACTACTAACTCTAGTGAATACTCTAGTAAGACAACTGATTAAGGATCCTGCCTTCGTAAATTCAATGAATGAGGCTGAACGAATAGCCTGAACTTCTTTTATGGGAATTGTAGAAAACTTTCTTCTCAAACACAAAGCAGAAAACTATGTAGAACTGGTAAACGAAATGCAGAATAGTTTTAAATCTCTTGGGTGTAATATGAGCATTAAAGTACAGTGCATTATGTACACAGATACTTAGAGCATTTACTTGAAAATTTAAGAGACACAAGTAAGAAACAGGGGTGAAAGATTTCACCAGAATATTAAGATTATGGAGGACTGCTACCAAGGAAGATGCGATACTCATATGACGGAATATTACTGTTTGAGTTTAAAAAGGGAATGTTCTAAAATAGATTCGTGAATTTCACGGAAAAGAAGCTTCCGAAGCATTCACAGAGAAATGGTCTCATCGGTGACGTTTTACTCTCTCTTTGTGAGTAAAAATGCTTGTATAGTATACTTTTAAAAATTATTATTTGATTATGTGTATGTCATAATAATAAAAAGTAACATTTTTATATTATAAAAATAAAAATTCTGTGTTTATTTTATATATATATATTTTTTAATAGATGGATCTACCTTAAAATAATCCAACATAAATTTCACAAAAAGTTGCTTAGCTTAAAAGTTCGTGCTGCTAGAAAAACTTTTATGCCATATTTGAATTCAGGACATCAAATTCATATAAAATAAGCTCCAATTACCTAAGCACAAAAACAACTTATGATTAGTGTAATATAATGCAATTATGTACCTGTAGTTTCGGAAAATTAAAAATTTGTCCATCTGTAGGAATAGCATATTCTCTTATCTTTACAATATGAATTGCCCGAATTTAAAAAGAAACCCAGTTTAAAAATGAGACTCACTAAAGGAACCATACATTATAGTTTTGCATAATTTTAAAAACTCTAAAGCAGTTTAGTACTAAATATTATAAGTAATTAATAAATACAGTATAAAAAATATAATATTAAACATGAAGAATTGCAAATAGCTATGATAAAAATATATTTGGGGAGATTTCAAACTAACAAAAGATTTAAAAGCATGAATAAAAGTGATAACAGAGCAAAAGTTAGATTGGAGACCGCGTAGTCTAATGACTCGGCGAAATCACGATTTATTTTGTTTTATTACAAAACGTTTAAATATTTTATGGTGGTCAAAGAATTTAACTAACTTAAGAAGAGGTAAAAATGGTATGAAATATATTTGTCACGGAGAATAAATTTAAGGAATGATTCAGTGAAAATTTACCTATGCAAAAAGTGATTTAAAGTGAATCTCAAAATAAGTACTTTAAAAGAATATTTTTTCATTCTAAATTTAGTCCCTAATAATTCTTATTTTCTGGTTTCAGTATAAACTTTTAGAAACAATTCATCATGCGTGATTTTATTAATAAAAATAAATCGATAAAAATCCAGTTCCTTTTATTTTCACATTCCATGTGTCAAGAGAAAAAGTATAATCTCGCTACATTAATGTTTACTTCTTCCTTTAATTTTATCAGTTAACTTAAAAAGTGGATGATCTTGCCATCAAAACGGAACTTTCTTCTCCATTTTTAAGTTAATATGAGTAAATGATATTTACTTTAACAAAAAGAAAAAAGATTTTCCAGTAATAATAAGAAATACAATAAGAGAGAATAAAACAGAAAAGTGGGAGAAATAATACTAACAGATTTATTATTAATTTTTTTATATCTTTTATTACTATTTTTTTTCTCAATATATTTCCAGTCGCGAAACTTTTGGTATGCTAAAAGAGATTTGGAGCCTAGCTCAAAGTAAGTATTTTAAAAGACAATTTTATCGTTCCAAATTTAGTGCCTGATGATTTTTATTTTGTGCTTCCAGCATGAACTTTCGAAAACAATTCATCTTGAATGATTTTTGAATAACAGTAAATCGATAAAAAGCCAGTTACTTTTCTTTTCACATTCTATGTGTTCAGAGAAAAGGTATAATCTTACTACTTAAATATTTTCTTCTTCCTCTCATTTTATCAGTTAACTGAAAAAGTTGATGATCTTGCCATCAAAACGGAAATTTCTTCTTAACTTTTACATTAATGTGAGTAAATGATACTTCCTATAACAGAAAGAAAAAACTGAGAGAAAGAAAAAACAAAAGAAAAAGAAAGGGAAAGAGTAAAAAATATTCAGATTGCATTTGGGAAGTTTCAAAATATAAGTAGCTACTTCATTCAAATATAAAGACCTAATTCGCTAATACTAATCCTATGGAAGAAATTTATAAAGATATCTCGGTTGCATTTTAATATTTTTAAGTGATTTTTTTTCAAAAGATAGCTAGCGTTTCTTACCATTTTTATTTTGTTTACAGATATTTTTTATGAGAACGTTTTCATTTTCGGAACCGATTTGGAAAGTGAAAGTAGCCCCATAAAAATATCTGCAACCAAAAACCAAAAAAGTAAAAAACGGCCTGCATTCAGATCAATCTCAGCTATATCCAATGCAAAAAGAATCATTTATAGATATTGAAATGCAACTGAGATATCTCTCTAAATTTCTTCTATAGGTTTAGCATGAGCGAACGAGTTTTTTCATTAAACAGCTTTTACAGTTTTGGACAGTTAAAAACTTGTCCTACTTCAAGAACAGCATCCAGTCTTATATTTACAATATCTACATTAACGATTTCAAAACAAATATTGACATTTTCAAGAGGTAGTTTCCCAAAGTCAGTTTTAAAAACTACAGTAGCGCTATATTTCTTGTTATTATTTCCAACGATTCACGAATCTTGGCTTTTTAGGAGTTGTTTGTCAAACAATTTCTAATTAATAATTATTATAAACTTTTTTTTTTCTTTTTGCCTTACCTTGCCAGAAGTAATAGATTTTGACTAATGTTCAAAATTACAATAATCCCAAAATTACCACTTCATTACTAATTATTTGGAAAATAGTTGTTGTTTTCGGTAGAGAGCTGGAAAATCTGAAGTATATTCCGAAACTTTTTTATTTTACTCGTTTCTGATTGGTCCATGTTTAATGTCAAAAAGTGGAATACTTCTGCTTTATATTTTACTCGTTTTCTGATTGGTCCATGTTTAATGTCCAAAAATGGAATACTTCTGTTGCCAGACCGCATAAAAAAGTAATAAAAACATTAAAATTTACTAATAACTTGAAAACAAATTGTGATACAGATTTTTAAAAAAATTTCATTTAAAAGTGCATTTTTTTCTCTACGCAACGGTTTAAAAATTTAAAATGTGCAATGTTTTGAAGTTGAAAAATTTCGAGTTCCGAAAATTGTTAAACTGAAATTTCATTTAAAATCTGTTTATGATGAGTCCAGGAATATTAATGTTTAATCCATGTCGTACGTAATAGGAGAATTCAGAAGTCAGTCTGATTAACTCCATCGAATAAAAATGCACATTTTAAACAGTTAAACTTGCATATCTATAAACTACTGTGTTTTATCATTGGTCTAGGAATATTAATGATTAATGCATGGCGTACGTAATATATGACACGTTATGATCATCATAAAAATTATGTTTATTATTATTATTAACTTAAATATATAATTTATTTATAAGTCTTTAAAATTTTAGCCTTTGAAAATATCATTTTCCGTATAGTCGTTGCATTTTGTTTAATTACAATTTTGTTATTATTATTTTTTTATTTTTTACACGCTTAAAATAAAACTTTGTAACATCTGAGTAAATGCCTTGAAAGAAATTTATTGAATTGCCAAAGGTCTTTAGTTAATTTAAAATTTTAACCTTTCAAAATATCATTTTCCAAATAGTCGTTGCATTTTGTTAAATTACAATTTTGTTATTTTTTTTTTAATTTGATATGGCTTAAGCGGAAACGGATTATAACTAGAGTCTATCCATTTTCCAGATAGTCGTTGTAATTTGTTAAATTACATTTATTATTATTATTATTATTGCCTTAACCTTGAAAGAAGTAATTGATTTTGATTGATTTTCAAAATTACCATTTCATTATTCACATTTCTATATGAAATAATCCCATCGAGCTTACGATATTCAGTGCCTGTTTTCATCTAATAGAAGTGAAAACGATGAAAGACGACACATTTTTAGAGTTGTTCTAAAACTTTCATCCCATTTTTGGTTCCTGATTATTATTATTAACTATTCGGAAAATAGTTATTGCTTCTGGTCTAGAGATATCTGAGACATAACTGATTCCTTGTGTTGTCCGAATTTTATTTGGTCTCTGATTGACCTATGTTTAACCCTTTATCTACCGACGGAACTTATAAGTACCATCAAAATTACTTATTATAAAATTCTGTTAATATGTCGATTATTTGTAATACCGTTTAGAATGAGTTATAGATACATTACTTTAATTTTTTCCGAAATCATTATTCGTTACACAAAAATAAAATACTTTTAGAAGGATGTTTTTTTTTGCTTTTGTATTTTTTCAGCTTTGGCACAGAGGGAGGGGGATTTTTCAATTCGAAAATATTTCTATATTTATATTGTAAGAACATCATATTTGTACATTTTATAATTCTACAAAATACTAAGAAAGTAATTTAAAATAAAAGATTTAAGTGGGGTTATAAATATAGCACAAAAAATCCCTTTAAATTCAAATTTAATTAATCCTAAGATTAAAATGATATAACATACCACATATGTCGAATCCTTTAATTCACCTTATTTATATACATAAAACCAAATCCGTCTACTTTGTATAAAAGAACTCAGCCTTCGACTTTTACTCTTTTGTTGTTTTAACCCTGATGATGAGCATGACATGCTCGAAAGTACTAGGTTTTATTAATAAAAAACACCTTTAAGTAATCTGAGTATTTATTTTGGTTTTATGTTTAATTAATCCTTCTAAATCCTTCAATCCTACTAAAATCCTTCAAAAATTTATTAAATGATTGTGTAAATCTTTTAATTTAGTTTAAACAATTTACGTAAAATGCTTTAGAAAGTAAAATTATCATAACCTCATAATTCCTTAGATAAAGGGTTAATGCCCAGAAATGGAATACTTCTGTTGCCACGATGAGAAAAAATTATTACAAACAGTGAAATAATAATAATAGTAATAATAATAATAATAATAATAATAATAATAATAATAATAATAATAATAATAATAATAATAATAATAATAATAACTTAAAAACAAATTGAGATACAGCTTTCAAACAAATTGCATTTAAAAGTAAATTTTTTTCCCTGTACGAAGATATAAAAATTGAAAATGTGCGACATTTATAAATTAATAAACTTGTAGTGCCGAAAATTGTAAAACTCAAATTTCATTTAAAATGTGTTTATGATTAATTTTTACAGTAAGATTTGAATATATTTAAAACTTTGTTAAAACGAACGTACCTCATTTGCTATGTTTGACGTGCAATTTACAACTTGTTCATATTCCTGCAGTATTTTTTTTCATGTAGCGTCCTTCTGCGACAAATAATCAACCAATACCTTTTCATAAATCGTCACCCCCCCCCCCCCATATAAATAGAAACTTGATTTGTATTACATACGAATGCGTATTTGCGAATGCAAATACATGAGTAAGTTGTATGACAAATGTATTTTCAGAAGTGTAATAACTTACCCATCATACGTAGTATTGGATATGTCTTGTACTCGTTTTGGAAATCGAAAAAAAAAATTGACGGATTTACATGTTTAAGACACTTGAGATTCTAAAATACATAATTAAAAAAAAAAAAAAATAATTGCCGTTTGTCTGTTTGTGTGTCTATAAACCCTCTATCTCCCGAACAAACTGAGATAGAAACTTGAAATTTTGTTCGTACTTAGTATGTCAGAATGGAAAGAAGCTTACTGAATATCAGTAACCTCGATTATCCGAAACTATTTTTTTCGGACTCTCGAAATATTCGTTCTGATGAAAGGTTTATAGGAATTTTTGAATTTTTTTATTTAAAGGAGTGGATATAAAAGACAGTAAAATAACAAAAGTTTTGCGTAAAAAACGAAGTCAATCGAATAATGAGTTGCCGATATATTTGTAATACTATTGTACGCACTCCTCGATTTTTCATGACCCTGTATTACATTCACATTTCAATTCAGACATACATTTTAATTGGAAGTTGAAGACGCTTAATCCAACGTAGTAAATTGTTAGTTAATTTGATTATTATTTTTGGAGTTAAAAGGATGTTTCTTTTACGAAATTCGTGCTACTTGAGTAGTTTGCGTTTTATATGACTTGTCGAAATTTGTTCATTAGCAATTCATTAATAGAGTATTACTAAGTGTTAGAAATATTTAAATATACGTTTAAATTTTGTTTTGGAATTATGATGTATTTTATACATAGTTTATGCAAGTTTTATTTTCATATTTTATATTATGTATATGGGCCATTCCACTGTCACGTGCGGGACAATCAGACACCATAATTCTACCAAAATTGTGTTAAAGGGCTTAAGATTTTTCAGAAATAAGAATAAACATATTTTTGTAAGTTTATATTTGTTATAACAATATCTCAGGCAGGGAGAGATTTTTCCTAAATGGTTTACTGATTTAGTTATTAATTAATTTGCATGCGTCACGTGCAGGACATCAGAAGTCAACCACTTGTGATTTGCTGTATGATCCAGATAACATTTCTGCTCTACTAATTTTGCAATTTCAAAACAAAAAATATGTATTAGTGGCTAAAGGTCTAATGTTCATGAAATAAGCATTCTTATTTGAAAAATAATTTTTTAAATTGCTAAAAAAAATTATAACGTATAGTGTCACGTGCGGGACACGGTTGTCACGTGTGGGACATTTGCAAATATCATTCAAGTAACCTTTTCAAAAATCAGAAAATAAAGGAATGCAAAAAAGAAAATGCATGTTATACATTTTACAATACAAAAATATTTATTTTAACATTTTTTTTGTACAAAGTAAATGTTCAAATTGAAATTTATAAACATAAAATAAAGTAAATGTATAAACAAAAATTCAAAATTTTTCTAGAAGTTTGAAACAACCTCTTTTATTAGCTACAGTGGGGGTTGATATCTTTTTTACTACATCTTTAAATGAATATAGAATTTTATCTGGTTACTGTGGCCACTTGTAGAATTTACCACTTTTTATCATGACAGACACTTCAACACTATCATAATGGGTGCTTGTAATTTCACCAGAATAATTAATGCCGTCATATTTTACAACACCCATTCACCCATCTTAAAAGAAGTTGCTGTTTCTGAGCCTTTTATTTTCTTCTTTTTGGAAATTAGGATTTTCTAATGACATTTTCTCTCTCATCCTTCTCATTCTTCTAGCACTAGTAGACTTAGATCTTTCCATTTCAGCTAAATAAATAACAAACTTTATCAATTATAAACGCTTTTGTCTAAATTTACTTAATTTCATAGAAAAATTGAACTTAAAGTAGAATTAAACTTAGAAAAACAGAATATAGATAAGAAGTTTTATTATTTTTTTCTAAAGAATAATAACAAGTTCTTAAACACACGACTCTTCTTATTGTATAGAAAAATCCCTATAAATTAAGTAGATCAATTCTTGCTGGAAAACAACATGTTCTTAAAATAAAAACAACCATCAAAGTGCTCAAATTTTATTAAAATAAATTTATAAAAAAATGGAAATAAAAATATTAGCATCACAAAAAAAGAAAAAAAATGGAACTATCATAAAAAAAAAAAAAATCTTAATTTCGTTTTAGTTACATAGAATAAGTTCTTAGGACAAAATAATCATTAAACTGCTAAAACTATGCTATAATAAATCTCTATTTAACATTCAGAAAACAAAAATAATCGTCCTGCTCATAAGGTGTCACGTGCGGGACAATTTTGTTTTGATATTTTTCTCCAAATAAAAATTTCACCCAAATTTTTAACTAGCTTAGGATAAGTGTACTATACTAAACTGCTTTAGAAATGTCAATTAAACAAAATAGATGCGTTCCTTTTTCCTCCTAAGTGAAAAAGTTCATGTTTTGTGTCACGTGTGGGACACAGTTACAACACTTACCTTTATTATTTACTTCTTAAAACCTTCATAAATAATATTTTAACAAGGAAAAACTGTTTTGGTACAGAAATACACTCAGAAATACACCTTTTTGGGGACAATTTTGCTCAAATAAAAGTCCACTGTCCCCTTAATCAGTGATATGTTTAAACAATTGCTTTTAACGAAAAAAAGTTATTCATTTAGTAACATTACAAATTACAGCAAATTGCTTCCTTTGAATATACTTTGACCGATACGATGATTACTGAAATGAAATGTTTTTCCTACAAGTAAGTTTTTACATCTTGACTCTATTTAACCAAAATTAGCCAAAATATCTCTCACATTTCATAACCAATATTTTCAGCGCAAAAAGAATATTTCAGATATATTGGCGATTCATTGCAACTTTACTAACATAAGGCAAATATTTAATTAATGGTAACATTTCAAGTTTTTCATATGAATACAATATTGGATCTCAATATTAGCAATATAATTAATATTGATTTTCCACAAATGATTTTATTGTTATTTTTCTTATTCAAAAGATCTCGTTTAGTTTATCTAATTTATTAATGAAAGAAAAAAGAAAGGAAAAAACCTACAAATGGATTATTTATTTGATCAATAGAATATCTTTTTCGATGCGCAAATTATCTCATTACCTGTATTGCTAATAAATTTTGAAATGTGTAAACAACAGGGCAATAACAAAGCAAATAAATCTCATGTACTGCATAAAACACTTGCATCAGGATAAATAATTATTACTCTCAGATATTCTCTCGAAATTGAATTTTTCAGAAGTGTTAAGGTAATGAGGTTTCCACCCTAACTGCGCTCCCGCTCTTTATTAATTATTCTTCTAACAAATGTATTTTTAGAAGCATAATTTAGCTTTGTGAAAGGATTAATCGATGAAATGTTTAAATAATTTGCATTTCTCTCTTGCAAACAAAAAGAATGGATTGGAAAAGCTAAATTTTTTATACTTGCGGAATGCTAAATATTCCATATTAAGTGAAAGAAAAGAAATTGTTTTAAAGAATGGAAAACATCATTAAAACGCTCAAAGAAATGTCATAAGTTATGAACTAAAAATTTTGAATTATTGACATAGTTAAAAATATTAAACTATTTTTTACTTTCTTCTGTAAGTTAAACCTTCTTAAGCAGAGGTCCTAATATTCGATTCTAGTCATTATTCGAATTAACGTAATGAGAAACAATAGAAATACACAAAATGGTTCAGAAAATATGTAAGCAAACAAAAATATTATTTTACAGGCTTATATAAATAAGGCTGTCCAATAATGATGTCACACTATTTTAAAAATATTTTTGACACCCCCTCCCCACTTCGTTACACGTCATGTTATATTACATATACATGTATTTGCAGTTCAGAAACAAATCTCTAGATTATGGATCATATTTAAAATTTTATTTTTAAACTTTAACTACGTTTTTTTAATAACATTTGTGATCATAACAATAACAGTGATTCGCGCACTTATTTTCTATGAAATAAGATTAAGGTTTATAACAAAAAACATAATTAATATGCGATAGTAATAAAATATTAATATGGAAGAGCAACTGAAAACGCTAGTATTTTGGAATTTCAAATGGAATTTAATGTGTAAATAAATTAAATTATGTCTTTATGAACACAAAATACATTAATTTCAAAATTTATTCTGGTGATTTTTAATATTTTTTGTTTTAAGCAAAATGTGTGATGTCATATTTCATCTTATCTCCACCCAGCCCTTGTCTCAAACTGTCACAATATCACAAACCGTTCTCCTTCTCCCTCCAAGTGTGACATCATTTTTGTAAACGGCTCCATTGTAGACATTGTTTCTTTTTTAAAATTATTCATAATTTATTAATATAGGTTCTCTGTCAAAACTCCCTTCTGGATTGTGAGGATTTCTGTTATCTCTTGATAAGATTACAACTAATGTAAAGGCTTTTAACATTCCAATCTGAAAAGGTTGTTTTCGATGCCGCTCCAAAAAGATTAATTTGGCAAAACAGTTTTTTGTGGAAAACGTCTCTTTTTTAGCCATCTAGCACTCAGAAAGAAGGAAAGCCCGCATACAAAACTTTGTTCCTTTTATAAGTTAATAATTGGTTCTATTGAATTAAGAATGGATGTTTAATAGTGCTGTAAAACTAACGACTAAATAAATACCCGTATGATGGCGTTATTTTAAAACTCACTACCCGTTTGAAAATAGTCGTTACTCGTTACTACTCAGAAACCAGCTAATAACTGCAAGAAATCTAGTTACAACATGAGTCTTTGGAAGAATTCGCATTTTTTACTCTTCACATATTGTTTAGTGCTGCCATCTATCCATAAAACATGGATTTAATCAAGCTTATAATTTTGTATTAAAAAAGGCAACACACAATTAAAAAAGATACATAATTTAGTACACCATGTCTAAATTGTAGAATTTATTACTTATTAAAATAAAGAATAATAAGAGAAAGCAATTTAGCAAGAGTAAAAGCTTTGAAAATTTATACAATAAAATTATGAAATGTAATTAATCAAGCAAAATGTTTTTAGAAGCGAATCTTTTTATTAATTATAAAGTAATTATGTGTAGAGAAAATTTAATTTCTGGAATAATTTAAAAGCAATATGTTTTATTTCTTGCTTGATCATCCTATCAAACAACATCTACATTAGTATTTCAATCACATTATTATTATCTCTGAAAATTTTTATTTCTATTTTAAGATACTTCTTTTTCTTCAAATACGAAATTTAAAAACAAACAGCAAATACTCGTATAGTTCTACAATCAACGAAAAAAGAGAAAAGAAAAAGAAACTTTATCATAAACACATTTTTAAAAGCAATCTAAAAATTCGTCATTATCATAAAAATGTTTTCAAATATAAAATATAAATACGCGTGCAAAAATATTTTTATAGGAAAAAAAATATTTGGTTCAAGGTAGTTAATTAAATCATTAAAACCGAAATCGTCTACAATCAAAAATGGTTGAAGATCTTTAACAACCATGTATAAAACTAAATCAGTATATATATATTTTTTCATTAGTAGCACTAATAGGTTTCTTTACATACCTTGAGAGATCTGTTTGTCTTTTTATAGAAACACATTCAGTCAGGAAAAGATTCGGATGATCAAGGAAATTTTATCTCTCTGCAACACTTTCATCATTATTACTAAGCTGCTGGCTCAATAACGGTGATAACAATGGTTTTGATGGAAAAAAAAAACTATCATGTGATAGACGATGCTTTACTAATAAATGTTTTTTTTTTTTAATTCGTTGTTGAACCCCCTTTACTTGAATACTTCATTTGTCATAAATCACATTTTGCTTTATCACTTGATACTGCAGAAAAATATGTCTACAAATTACTTATTTTTCTTTCCATAATAAATAAATCAATAAGCTCCTACAAAAACTAAGTCATTTGAGAATAATTGTTACATTCAAAGAGAATTATACGCATAGACTGATATCAAAATAACTAAAATAGGCGCCTAATGCCAGATCCCGAACACAAATTCGCATATGTTACCGCGTCGACTGTCTCGCTTCATTCATGAATTGCACAAACATACGTAAAACATCGTTTGAAGTTAGTTTCGTTTTGATCGGTGGCGTATTGACAGTAACTACAAACGAGTGATATTTCAAAGAAACGATTTGGTAATTCGTCTTTTAGAGAATACCCGTTATATGTTAAAGAATATGTGCGGTTTGAAACAGCTCTGTACTCGTATTAGTATCATATACGGGTATTTCATTTAGTTGTTTGGGTATTAAGAAAAAGAAAGATAGAAATGTGTTTTGTATATTTCAGTATCCGTTATTTTTCCGAATATGTAAGTGTGAATTTCGAGGGAGTTTTTGAAGCAGAAAAAAATGCTTTTAGAAGAACGATTGTTTTGAGATCGTTTAGGGATTGTACTATTTACCTTACAAATATGAAGTTTTATATGCATTTTTAAAACTTAAACAAAATAATTGCGCCTTTTTTTTTTTTTTTTTTTTTTTTTTGAGATTACATATTATGTATTAATATTTCGATTTAAAAAAGAGCCATCGATCTAAGCAATAAAAAAACAACGCGTGTTTATCATTTAAGAGTTTAATTAAACTAATTTTGTATTAATTATGCATTTTATCTATTAAAATTTTCTTATAATTTCACTGTAAAAAGAATGGAAGCTTATAGAAGAATAAAATATTCGTTATAGCTATAATTAAGGAATGATGAAGTATTTCTGGAAAGATTTGTGTTTGAAGGGTCACCATGAGCGCCGTGAGAAAGGGGGTGAAGGGGGCGGCCACTCCGGGTCCGGAGATTTAGGGGGCACAAAATTTATAGTACTAACATCATTTTTGGCCTATTATAAGAAAAATTTAGGGGGGGGGGCGCCAAATTCTAAGTTTGCCACACGCACAATTTTCTTTTCGCACGCCCCTGGTCACCACATAAATGTATTAGATTATTACTTGATCTTCAATACATAATGCTATTCGATTTGATATCACTTCTATTGCCTCAGTGCCTTATTATGATTTCATGCATTAGACTGAGTCTATGAATATGTTAGAAAAATTTTACGATGTTAAGCGGGGTAAAACGTTTTTGAGAACTCGCTTAATGCTAATTTCCGTTATCGACAGGTTTCGTTATCGCATGTTTCACTGGTTTCACTCTAAGTAGTGAACATTTCTATTCAAATACGCAATTAATATTTTTATTTTTAATATGTACCTTAATATACTTGTTGAGGTGGACTCGCGAGAAAGCATGAATTATACAATTGTAAGCAGCGTTTGAAGTTAGTTCCACTTTGTTCGGTTGCATATGGACTCCGGTAACGGCTAACGAGTGGTATTTTTAAATAACTATTCGGTATTTCGTATCTTAGGGAATACCCGTTTCTTAGTAACGAATACGTACGGTTTGCAACAGCTCTAATGTTTAAGTAAGTATAAGTGTTAAGTGTAAATGTTTTAAAATTAATGGCAGATATATTACATGATTATTTCCTTAATTTGAAATGTAAATTGCCATCATACCTCCAATGAGTGAAGAAACACGTTTAATTTTTTTGTGATACTCTGTATATATAAAAGAAAGAATATTTCCACTTTCAATGCATATATATATATATATATATATATATATATATATGTGTGTGTGTGTGTGTGTGTGTATATATATACAATACATTTAATACATATATATGTATATATGTATTAAAAAATCGTCATTTTCTCGTTTCGATTTCGTTCTAAATTCATATAAGAATATGCTTTCATTATTATTTTCCGTAATCTACTAATATTTAATTATCGGCTAAAGTTCCCTTTTTTCTTTAATTCAGCATAATATATTATTTATTTTCCTAAAAAGAACTAAACTGTGTTACTTAAATGTCAATATCTTATTTCGAAATATTAAAATCATTCCATTAATCCATTTTCCCTTTTTTTAAATAAAAAACATTTGTCAAAAGCTTTATTTTGTTTTATTTACTTTTATTAAATTATCGTCTGTCGGCAATTCCAAAAAAATCTGCTAATGGACTGTTCACTCCTGTGTAATTTTGTATTCTACCGCTAGTGGGGAAAGTGTACGTGTTCCAAACTCCTCCTCCAGACCAATGGAAGTGTTAGAAAGTTTTTACACATACTTCCTGGTTTCCTTGATTGGGCTTTACATGCTTGCGTCAGCCGGGAGGCGGGGCAAGAATCTCTGAGTAAGTTCGGAGCAGTCAGTTTTGGAGGTAAAAGTTTCAGAATTGTCTGACCTTCCGACTGTTAAACAACTCACTTGCTTCTCCGATTATCTTTAGAACGTTTTGCGGAGTTGCGATGTGTTTCCAGAGACGGTTTTGCACAGACCTTTTTCTTTTCTTTTATTATTTACGGTGGACACTTCCTTAGAGAGTCAAGAGGTCTAACTGTGATAATGGATATAATGACTGAAATAATAGGGTAAAGAGCATTTTCGTATTTTACGCCCAGGAGGTGATTTGATTGTTCCATTTTTCTTGAATGGAGTATACCGGAGTTTAATATCATGTGGAGTGATTTCGTATAGTATTGCAACAAATAAAAGATTTAAGTCATCAGCTTTTGATTATTTAAATGACAACACCTTTCATCAAATTCCGTCTGATATATTTCTTCGGCCACGAATATCTGGGAAATAATATGTTTTCAGATGTGATTAATAATGACATATCGATCATCTACATTATTCGTACCATCATTTTCACTTCATCAGATCGTCGTACTACTGCGGGAACACCCATATTTCTTTATATATATATATATATATATATATATATATATATATATATATATATATATATATATATATAATTCAATATGCTTTTAATTAACTAGTGATACCCAAAACTGTATTTAATAATTATTTTTAACTGTACATTATTCGTGGCTGGTGATTATTTTTTCTATTTCAAGATTTATGCATATTATCGCATAAATATCGCATGCGAGTTCCACCTCACCCTTTTAAGTTATAAACTGCCGAAAATGCAATATTTAATAAAAATTAACATTTAAATCGTTATAATTCAAAAAATAAAATGTATGCAAAGTTTTTTTTTTTCCGACATGCTTTTGAGTGTAGAAGAACGCATATAAAAAGAGCGTACTCTTCCCTTTCATGTGATGTTTTCATGTGATGTTTTTAAATTATAATTTTAATAATATTTTAATGTGTATTAGAATATTTAAAAACTAGGTACACAATTGCATCATTTAATAGAATAAAGCACATCGGTCTTGATCAAGATAATATAATAATATATTAATAGTGAAAATGCATTAAGGATGACGTATTTGACAAAAGCATAATTTATATTAAAACTCACTATTAATCACTCTGTTACTTAAATGAGATCAGTCAAAAAGGGTAAACTTTTCCAAGCTTTGTTTTGTCTGTATTCATAACTGTTGGACAAAAGAATTTGTAAGCTAAAATTATTTCAATTGTTAACATCCAACTCTAATAACTGCCGAGACAATTCACAAACTGGAAATCGCTAAAATTTTCTCGTATTTCGTTTCATGATAGTTAAAAGAAGATCCCTAATTAAACGGAAAAACATCAATCGAAATTGGAGATTAAAGCAAAATCACTTCCTATTCTTTCATTTAATTAGTCACAGTAATGAAAAAGGATTTTTCTGAATGATTTTGATTTGCTAATCTTACTTTGGTTTTTGAATATAGGGTTTAAAAGCATGGAAAAGGTAACGGCAGTAGTAGTGGACATTTAGATAATCGATTTTGAAAATCACTCAAAGAATTTCTCAGTACGCTGGGTTACTGTTAGATGACTTCTTGAGTAAAATCAGTTCTATTCTAACAATACAACTATGCGATTATCTTATAATTATTTCTTGCAGGTACGAATAAAGGGAAACTGTTTTTAATTTTTCTTTAATGCAAGGAATTGAGATATTTTTCTTCTGCTTTTTGATTTTATGATACAAATTGCTATACGGAATACATTTATAGTTTTTTTTTTCATTTTATTTTACTGTCAAATTTGACATTTTGATTCGAATTTCGCTTAAGATTATTCTGATAAAACCAGCTCTTACAGAAAAATGACATTAAAAATTCTTCAAAAGCGGCCGAATAAAGTTGTTAAACTAGTTTTTTTCTAATCATATTTCCTTTTTTGCTGTTGAAACGAGCACTTAACTTCAAAATCTACCTGCGCCTATAGACGAAGCCGAAAGTGGATTTTTAGATAAATTCGAACGCATTTATGCATTATGCATTTATCCATAATGCATTATCATTTAATAGTAAAATGTACATCGGTTTTAATTAAGATACTATAAAAACATAAGAATAGTGAAAATGCATTAAGTATAAAGTATTTAGCAAAAACATAATTTATATATTAAAAATCGTATTGTTATTAATCGCTCCGCTACATAAATGAGATCAGCCGAAAAGGCAAACTTTTCCAAGCTTTGTTTTATTTCTATTCATGTCTGTTGGACAAAAGTATTTCTAAACTAAAATTATTTCAATTGCTAACATCGGACTCTAATACCTACCAAGACAATTCACTAATTAGAATTCCTTAAAACTTTCGCGTTTTTCGTTCCACGGTAGTTTAAAAGAAAATCCCTAATTAAACGAAAAAACATCAATCGAAATTCGAGATTAAAGCAAAATCACTTCCCATTCTTTCATTTAATTAGGTATGTCACAGTAATGAAAGGGGATTTTTCTGAATGATTTTGATTTACTAATCTTACTTTGTTTTTTGAATATAGAGTTTAAAAGCATGGAAAAGGTATCTGCAGTAGTGGTGGACATTTAGATAATCAGTTTTGAAAATCACTCAAAGAATTTCTCAGTACGCTGGGTTACTGTTAGATGACTTCTTGAGTAAAATCAGTTCTACTTTAACAATGCAACTATATGATTATCTGTGGAATACAAAACTAGCAACGTTAAAAAGCACCAAATATTGTGCATAAATAGCAGACCGGTTTCGGTAGCATTTAGCGTACCATCATCAGTGCTCAGCACTCGTCATCAGTAGCACTGATGACGGTACGCTAAATGCTACCGAAACCGGTCTGCTATTTATACACAATATTTGGTGCTTTTTAATGTTGCTAGTTTTGTATTCCATTGCATTGCACTAAGCTCTATCTGAATACTAATATGTGGTTATCTTATAGTTATTTCTTGCAGTTACGATTAAGTGGAAACCGTTTTTAATTTTTCTTTAATGCGAAGGATTAATCTATTTTTCTGGTACTTTTTGATTTTATATGATTAAATTTGCTATACGGAATACATTTAAAGTTTTTTAAATTTTATTTTACTGTCAAATTGGGCATTTTGATCCGAATTTTGCTTAAGATAATTTTGATAAAACCAGCTCTTACAGAAATATGATATTAAAAATTCTTCAAAATCGGCCAAATAAAGCTGTTAAACTGGGTTTATCTCTAATCATATTTTTTTTTATTTTTTTTTATTTTTATTTATTTTTTTTTTAATGAGAACTTAACTTTGAAATCTACCTGCGCCTATAGGCCGAGCCGACTGGGATTTTTTACACAAATGCGAACACATTTATGCATTTAATGCATTATCAGTTAATAGTAAATGGTACATCGATTTTAATTAAGATAACATAAAAACATAAGAATTGTGAAAATGCATTAAGTATAAAGTATTTAGCAAAATCATAATTTACACTAGTTTACAAAATTAAACTTTTTGTCTGTTGCCGCGAATTCTGTGGTTGATAATGTTCACTTATGACTTGTTTTTGTCAAATCTAACAGGAAATTCTTTTGAGCAGCTCGAGTTACTTTGTTTTTGATTTTTATCATTTAAGCACATATATTAATCGATCACAGGCGTATTTTACTATGTTAAGATTAGTTTCTTAAGTTTTTGCGTTACGAGTAGTTTGGGAGACGTTCTTTGAACAACCCAGATCATTTTTGTTATATATACGGGGAATATGAGTTTAACAATTGTAGAAATGTTATATCAGAATTGGTGAAAAATACCTATTTTGAGTATTTTGGGATGCTCTTGGATAAAAATGAGAAGTCTTGAACTCTTAATTGTGTTTGTAAATCTTGTGTGGAATATTTAAAATTATGAAAAAGTGGTAAAAGAAGTGCCTTTAAATTTGGAACACCGACTATTAGGCGAGAACCACGAAATCTTCTTGAAGACTGTTATTATTGTAGTGGGAACGTAAACAGTTTAAACAATAAAAATCGAGCTAAATGGCAGTACTTATGTATTAGTTGTGTTCAACGTCCAGTGCAACGTTCACCTGACTCTTCAGAGCCTAAAAATATATCTGAACTACACTATATTGCCATTGATTATGGGACACTTGCAATTTTAGACATTTTACTAAATATCTAAAAAAATACATGAGGAATCATCTCGAAACTCTTAGTGTATAAATATAATGGTATACGTCATACATCTCCGTGAAGAGTTTTTACCGAAACTCCATAGGGGACCGTCAACAAATTAAAAAAGAATGAATATCTTTTGAATAACCCTGTCAAAACTAATATAGCAAAAGCGCTCAAACTCTAGATTATGATTGAATGCCTTATTGTAATACACTGTGTTCATTTTTATGCAAATAGCATGCATACTCGCAGAGCAATTAAGGTTTTTATAACAATGGTCCCAAATTTTTCCAAGTTTTTTCCTTATAATTTTCAGAGTTCTTAATATAAAAAATTATTTTTTTCAGAAAATATGACAAACAACATTGCACACAGTACCCGGCAATCAGAATTAAAAAATAATGAAAATTGTACACAAAATGAGTTGGTTTACTAAATAATTTTTTACTGCGCATGCGTCAACGATATCAAAATTTCATTTGCATATTATGTTAGCTAAATGTATAGAGCAACTTTTGTGAAAGTCACAAAATCATAACTTGAAAATTCTGAAAATAATCGTCAATGGAATAAGTTGAAAATCCGTTATTCTCAAAATGAAGCAAAAACAAGAGGGGTTGTATCCATATATTCATTGATTAGTGTCAATATAGAATACACAATACGGGATGTTTCGACTACTTTTGGATAAAATCCTCATTTTTTTGCTTCATTTTGGAAACAACGGATTTTGTCCTTATTCTATATACGATTACTTTCAGAATTTTCAAGCTATAATTTTGAGACTTTTACAAAAGTTGCTCTATACATTTTGCTAACATAATATGCAAATGAAATTTTGATATCTTTGACGCATGCGCAGTAAAAAATTATTTAGTAAACCTACTCATTTTTCATACAAATTTCATTATTTTTTAATTCTGATCACAGGGTACTGTGTGCAATGTTGTTTGTCATATTTTCTGAAAAAAATATTATTTTATATTAAGAACTCTGAAAATTATAAGGAAAAAACTTGGAAAAATTTGGGACCATTTTTATAAAAACCTTAATTACTCTGCGAGTATGCATGCTATTTGCATAAAAATGAACACAGTGTATTACAATAAGGCATTCAATCATAATCTAGAGTTTGAGCGCTTTTGCTACATTAGTTTTGACAGGGTTATTCAAAAGATATTCATTCTTTTTTAATTTGTTGACGGTCCCCTATGGAGTTTCGGTAAAAAATCTTCACGGAGATGTATGACGTATACTATTATATTTATACACTAAGAGTTTCGAGATGATTCCTCATGTATTTTTCTAGATATTTAGTAAAATGTCTAAAATCGCAAGTGTCCCATAATCAATGGCAATATAGTGTATTAGAGCAAGATATTGAAGGACCAAGCTGATGACAAAATGATGCTAATTTTGAAGGTATGTCAAATGAGACAAAATGATTTTTCCAAAATGAGTTAGATGATCTTGTAAGATATTTAAATCTTTCTAAATAAGCTTCAGAATTGTTAGCGTCAAGACTAAAAGAAAAAAAATTGCTTTCCTCGGATGCTAAAATTAGTTCTCGTAAATAAAAAATCTGAAAATTATATTGAACTTGTAGAAGACCTTCTGCCACAATTAAAAAATATGGGGTGCAATATGGGCATAAAACTGCACTTCCTCCATAGTCACCTGGACAGGTTTCCGAAAAATTTAGGAGATATGAGCGAAGAGCAGGGTGAGCATATGCATCAGGACTTATGCATCATGAAAGAGCGCTATAAGGGTTTCTGGGATACGAATATGATGTCTGACTATTGTTGGTCTCTTATATGTCATTTTCCAAAGTCTACACATCGGAGAAGAGCCTTAAAACGAAGTGTTTTAGAACTCAATGATTAATTATTTTTTTTAGTAAAGCTTTTCTTAGCAAATACATGTTTTTTTCTGTTTAATACCTACATAGCTGAAACTCAGAAACTAGAGCTGATTAAAATATTCTAGTTATATTTGTGAAAATAGCATATCATATGTAGTCAGCAACAGCTAAAATTTTTTCGGCAACAGATGTACTGTAAACTAGTGTTAATACATATTAAAAATCGTATTGATCTTAATCGCCCCGCTACATAAATGAAATGAGCCAAAAAGTCGCACTTTTCAAAACTTTGTTTTGTCAGTATTCATATCTGTTGGACTAAATTATTTCTAAAGTAAAATTATTTCAATTCCTAACAACGAACTCTTATAACTACCAAGACAATTCACTAACTGGAAATCATTAAAACTTTCCCGTATTTCGTTTCACGGTAGTTTAAAATAAAATCCCTAATTAAACGGAAAAACATCAATCGAAATTGGAGATTAAAGAAAAATCACTTCCTATTCTTTCATTTAATTAGTTATGTCGCAGTAATGAGAAAGGATTTTTCTGAATGATTTTGATTTACTAATCTTACTTTGGTTTTTGAACATAAGGTTTAAAAACATGGAAAGGGTGTCTGAAGTAGTAGTAGACACTTGAATTGAACATTTTGAAAATCTCACAAAAATTTTTCGCAGCGCGCAAATTTACTGTTAGTTTGACTTCTTGAGTGAAATATATTCAATTCAAACAATGCAACCATGTAATTATCGTTGACGTAAGTTACGAATAAGGGGAAACTATTTTTATTTTTTTCGTTTATGCAAAGTTTTAAGCTACTTTACTTGTAATTTTTGCTTTTATATGATTAAAATTGCTATGCGGTATACATTTAATGAGTTTTTTTTCCAATATTGCATTAATCAAATACATTTCTTAAGGGTGTTTTGCTACTGGTGCACTAACATATCACAGACAAAAAATTTTAAAACTTTTTTTTTTACATACTTTCCAACACAGTTGAAAACTTCCTTTCGTTGTCTATCTGCTTATCTTTCGGCTGCTTTCCCGTCTGTCAGCGTTCTAACTTTTGTAAATATTCTTAAATTATCACGTAAATTGCGTATGTAATTTAGGTTTAATATCAGTCGTTACTTATTGTCCAAGAGCCGACAGAAAAAAAAAATCTAAGCACACATGAAAAAAAACTCTATTTTAAGAAGAGTATTGATAGGGGAATCTAATAATATATGTTTGCAGAGAGTGACGTGGTGCATAAACCAAATATTAATACCAGTAGTGATTTCCTTGTAGGTTTATTATTATTATTTTTTATCGTACAATCAAAAATAGGTATGATTGTAAGACAAACACAGTAATAAATTTATGAGTCAATCAGTGATGGTATTAATTTTTGGCCTATGCACCACTTCACTTTCGGCAAACATGGATAGTTAGACTCCCCTATTACTACTCTTCCATAAAATAAAGGTTTTTTTTTTCTTGTGCTCAATACCGTAAGTTTTTGTGCGTCCGGTTCTTGAACTGTTACTTAATATGGAGTGTAAGGCATTTATAGTTCTTCTACAGGTATACTCAAGATAATTCTATAACATTATTATCTATGCAGGAAAAATGTTTAAAGTGTAATTAATAATTTTAAACTAATCGAAACATAATGGAATTCATATAAATTACTGTAAAATGCTTATATATAGAATATGATTTGCATGGGGCTTTGGGGAACCCACTGCCTACAAAAGCGTACATACAGCACATGGCGTTATTCTTTTTCATTACTTGTTAATCATCAATCATGATTATAACGGATAACTAAAAAGGGGCTCATAGTATTGAAGATTCTACTGTCTAATTTAAAAAAGCACAATCAATTTAATGAGGCTCTTGTGTAACTAAATAATTTCAGCTTTTTTTTACACTTTTTGCATAATTTCAATGTGTCTACAGCTATAGCAGACAACTTCAAGTTCCTAAAAGGGTTTCACAAAATGATTCCTTTAAAATCCAATTTTAATTGTTATTGATGTGGTATAAATAATAATCTGATTCTGAATCCTTCGCACGGCCAGTGTTATTAACATAAAAAAACTGCGCGATATCCAACGGCGCTGCTAGTATCGGGTTTTAATGCTCAGTATGCCTCTATTTTTACACAATGAAGTTTGCAAATTTTAATGGTAGAATTTTTTCGATTAAATCAATTGACAAAAAATCATACTATGGAATGGCCTCAACTGCAGGTTAGGATTTTTATCGAGACAAATGCGAATTTTTTTTCTAAATATTACTTATATGAACCATATAAAAATATAAATCTCTTATTATTTTTATGTTTTTATTGGCCCAAAACGCTTTTTAAATATTTCTTTACCTGATTTAAAACATTTTTGTAACTGGAACTATATGTTTATGATTAACGATTTAGAAATTAGCTATTGGCTACTTGAAGAGAGGGCGATATTGAGACTAAGCAGCCTGTACAATTTTCATGCACATTTTGACAAAACACAAGTACAAATGTTTAAAAAAGAAAAAATATGGCAAGTGAATAAAATTTATGCAAAAAATGCTGATAGGTATCCGATAAGGATTAACCTTTTTCAGGGACAAAGTTCTTACATTCGTAAGATGCTAAAATGATTGAATGTCGTAAATAAGTATAAAAATATATGAGGGAATGAAATTTTCGCCTTGCTTTTAACACAAAATATATAATATAAACTTTAAAATGTTCAGGTTTACTTAAAAGGCGATTAACATAATCAAATATAGATGTTAATAGTTAATTTTATTTAGAAACATCTTAACTTAAACACATCTTAAATACATTTATTTAAATGTATTTGTATGAATAAAGGAAATATTCTCTGAGGAAGATTCTGATTAAAGGTTTGAAAGTAGTAAAATGTTTTTAAGTAAAATTAACTATTAACATCTAGATTAGATTATTTTAATCGCCTTTTAAGTAAACCAGAACATTTTTTAAGCTCATATTATATATGAGGACCCCAGATGCCAAGGGGTACAAGTGACAAAATTTAGATTTCGAGTAAATTGAGTTCAAAGTTAAACATCCATTGTAATTGAATGAATTGAAAAAAGAAACTTTTGCTTATATTTTAATGATCTTTGAACTCTCATTTCAAGAACTGCTTGAAAAAAAAAAGTGGAGTACAATTTGTTTTAAATTCATAACTAAGCAATGTTTAACGTCAGTCGGCACTTGTACCCTTTGGCTTCCAAGCAGTAATGAAAACTGTTTGGAAGTCAAGGGTACAAGTGCCGAATGAATACAAGAAATGAAAAGTTATAAAATAAAAATAATAAATTTATGAAAAATTTAAGAATCATGTTGATATAAATAAATGAAAGAACCTATTTTTTTTAAATAAAAGTTCTAAAAAGGAAAAATTATGAAATAAAAAATGAATTTACGAAAAATTATAAACAATGCTGATATAATTGAATGAAAGAAAAAACTTTTGTTCAAATATAAGTTTTAAAAGTTTATTGTAAGTTTTGAAACATTGGAATTTTATAATATTTAACACTTTCCAACAAAGTTGAAAAGCGAATATGATTTTGATTTGTCTGTCCGTCTGTCTGTGCCCTAACTCTAGTAAATATATTCGGATTGCCCTGAAAATTTAGGGAATTATTCACGTTTACTTCAACACGTATCTATTGCAAATGACGTTTCTAACACGATTAGTTTATTTACAGGGACAATCAAAAGTTTTCCGTTTGATTGCGGTTTATGAAAAAATCATCTCAAATTAATTTTAAAGAAGTTACACCTGTCACATATTAAAATTTATATGCATTTACGAATTGCATTAAAATAAACATTCTATAAAATAGAAAGGGAAAAGAACAGTTGTTATTTATTTACAGGACCACACAAAAGGTTTCCATTACATAATGGTAAAGAGGAAATTGTTTGCAACATATTTTAATTATATTACAATTTTCATGTATAATAAAATTGATATACGTCACTGAGGCTTAATATAAGTTCGTGCATAATATGAAGTACACAGTATTTACAGGGACACAAAAAAATTTTCAAATAGTATATTCTATCCAAAGTACTGTATATTATCAATGATGATTGATGGATGGACGAAATGTCTTTTTAATTATGATTTGTGCTTTTAAGTTTCTCTAAATTTATATATATTATATGATATGTATAAATGCTATAGTTCATATATAGGGCAACACAAAAGATCTCGTAAAGGTTACTGAACATGAGCGTAATTTACTTAAAGATTGCTTTTAAATAAGTTATGTATTTTTGTGCTGAACTGCATTCAGTTTACTAAGAAATGCTTTTAAAATATAAATAAAATGATACACAGGATCACGCACAAAATTATACACATGGTCATATATAGATGATCATTTCTGGAAATGTGATTTCAGTAGTCTTAAGAGTGTTTTATTTTGAACTAAATTTTAGCTAAATACTGGCGTATAATAAAGATTCAAGGTAAAGTACAGGAGGAACAAAAATATAAAAATATGTTTCCATCGATTAGTATAAATTGCTGAAAGAGAAATTTCAAACTGTTATGCGTTTTCTTGCTAAACTAAATTTCCCTATTATACAGTATATATCAACCGACAGATAAAACATATGGCTGTTCGAAAGTATTAGAATACATATTTAGCTACAGATAGTAATACTTTATTACCCTAAATATCGAAGATTTTTAAAGATGTCAGTGAGTGTTGGAAAGTGTTTCATAATCTATGACTGCGAGCGAACAGCCTAGTTTTTGTTACACTAAAAGAGCAATCAATCAATCTTTGTTTCCGAACGGAACAAAGGTGAAACCTCTTTAAATGATTTTTGAGGGACTGACCCTACCAAATTGACAAAGGAAGGGGAACTTTTATCTACCCCATCTTCAGTCGTAAAGCTGTCAACTGATTTCGAGTCCTATTTTTCTCTTGAAGTTCAAAAAAGTTCACTGAAAAAGCACTTTATACATCAAAGCGCCGACACGAAAGATAAAAAATAGCGACACCTGACCGCAAGAAGTTAGTGCTATGTGTCTGGTCCTTATGGTTAACGAGGGATTTTCTTACTTGTTAACAGTTGAAATGCATTTATTTAATGTATAAAAAGGCAAATGGACTTGTATGTCGTTAGTCGCGCTATCTGCTATATAGACGTCAACGTATAGAACTGCACTTATACTCCTTGGCCTCCATGCGTTTCACAGTTTTGGAAAAGAGGTTAAGTAACTGACCCCTAAAACGCAGTACATAATTAAAAAATCACTCATAACTTTTTAGCTACAAATAAATAGACTTATTTCCAGATAGCCTGTACACTTAACTCAAGTTTTTCAATTTTGTCACTTATACCTCTTGGCTTCTGGGCTCCTCATATATGATTGAATGTTACCAGAAATTACAAAAATGTGTGTGGCACTCGGGGACTGCCGCGGTAAAGCTATTGCATAGCATTTTTTATCAACTTATGCAAAAATACCGCGTCAATGTCAGCCGAAGTCTACCGAAGGCTACCATGCCGAAGTCTGCCGAACTGAAACGACGTTAACCGGATTGTTAGGATTTTTTCAAGTTACGGAATTTCTAGATTCGGTCGCCACGCTCAAAGCCCGCGATAAAAGCTATGCAATAGCTTAATAAATTACCAAGCAAAATTTGGTCGCGCTACGAAAATTAGATCGCGGGTTATAAGCATTTTAAATTTTTAGACCCTCACCGTGGGGGTCTCCTGTCACCAAAAATTAACAATGTCTCATAATAAATTACCACACAAAATTTGGCTGCGCTACGAAAATTAGTTTGCGAGTTATAAACATTTTAAATTTTTCGACCCTCACCGTGGGGGGGGGGGGTCTCCTGTCACCAAAAATTAACAGTCTCATAATAAATTACCAAACAAAATTTGGCCGCGCTACGAAAATTAGATCGTGTGTTTTAAGCATTTTAAATTTTTCGACCCTCACCGTGGGGGGTCTCATGTCCCCCAAAATTAACACTGCCTCATAATAAATTACCAAACAAAATTCGGCCGCGCTACAAAAATTAGATCGCGAGTTATAAGCATTTTAAATCTTTCGACCCTCACCTTGGAGGGTCTCCTGTCACCAAAAAATAACACTGTCTCATAATAAATTACCAAACAAAATTTGGCCGCGCTACGAAAATTACATCGCGAGTTATAAGCATTTTAAATTTTTCGACCGTCACCGTGGGGGGTCTCCTGTCACCAAAAATTAACACTGTCTCATAATAAATTACCAAACAAAATTTTGCCAAGCTACCAAAATTAGATCGCGAGTTATAAGCATTTTAAATTTTTCGACCCTCACCGTGGGGTGTCTCCTGTCACCAAAAATTAACAATGTCTCATAATAAATTACCAAACAAAATTTGGCCGCGCTACGAAAATTAGATCGCGAGTTATAAGCATTTTAACTTTTTCGACCCTCACCGTGGGGGATCTCTTATCACCAAAAATCAACACTGTCTCATAATAGATTACCAAACAAAATTTGGCCGCGCTTCGAAAATTAGATCGCGAGTTATAAGCATTTTAAATTTTTTGACCCTCACAGTGGGGGTTTCCTGTCACCAAAAATTAACACTGTCTCATAATAAATTACCAAACAAAATTTGGCCGCGCTATGAAAATTAGATCATAAGAAACATAAGTTTGAGACTTGATATCCTAATATCTGAAAAATACCGCGTCAATGTCTGCCGAAGTCTACCGAAGGATACCGTGCCGAAGTTTGCCGAACTGAAACGACGTTATCCTAAGTGTTAGGTTTTTTTCGTTACGGAAGTGTTAGGTTTTCTCGTTACGGAATTTCTAGATTCGGTCACTGCGCTCAAAGCCCGCGATAAAAGCTATGCAATAGCTTAAAAAATTTATTTCAAAATGAGCAAAAGTTTTTGCTCACGTACTTAATAAAGATGAATCTTTCATTCCAATATTCTGATGCCGATGAAGCATTTAAGGAATAAAATTAATTGGTCCACCGCCCTAGAAGGAGTTAAATTTATAAATTTATTCTACGCCCATACGCTCAACGATACCGAGGATAATTGTACGGTTTACTGACTAACAGGTTCTTTTCTCATAGCTCACCTAGAGAACGACATTACCCTCATAGCATGCATGGTCACAGTGACGTCACAATGACGTCACTGTGAGTCACTGTGGTCATATCACATCTGTGAGCAAAATGCCACCACTCAGTGACGTCACATTGTGACTGAGATGTGACTTTCTTAAAAAATCTTTAGAAAATTACAAAAATTCTTCAAAACATGTTATTTACTTTAAAAAACACTTTTGTCATAATGTCGCTTTTGTTACAATTTCGTCACGATGTTAATGTCAAAGAAGTCACAAATGACACATTTTTCACAAATTTATCACACTGTGACTTCACAATGTGACGTCACCAACGAGCTCTAAAACGGCCATAACGACTTCACATTTTAGTCACTGTGATTTCACATCGACGTCACGTGACGTCACATCGACAATCGATGGTCACAAAGTCACAGTGTGACTTCACAACGACGTCGCAGTGACGTTACCATGCCTTACGGGTAGTACGGGGAAAACCATTAAAAATGTTTCAAAAAGTTAAGTTGGACATAATTCTCCTAAAACGGTAGAACGTGCAGCAGCCTCACACGTTCAAAAACCAAATAATAAGTGACACATGCACATTATTTCAAATCTATATTTTTTTCAACCTTTTACATTGTCCGACTTACCTACTAGTTGGACTCATTTGTTGCTTTGTAAAAAGTAATTTCCAAATTTCTTTTACTATTTCATCTTAAACATATTATAAATTGTTATTTTCACAATGCCAAATTAAGCTTCAGAATATAAATAAATATTTAACGTTTTATCAGCATAATACTTATCTGAATGTCATTATCTCAACTCGTTCTCAAAAATTCAATTACTACCGATTATCGGAGAGCAATAATTATTTATCTCCTTTAAATAATTTCTGCGGTGCATGAGATTTATTTGCTTTGAAAGTGGATTTGTGGTTTGCTGCCATATACAAATACATTAAAGTTACAAATAATTGCATTGGAGTTGGCACATAAAACGAAACCTCTTTTAATGAATGTAGAACGCGTTTAAATATGTCACCGAAACTAAACAGATGCTTCAAAAAATAGTAGTCATTCTTTGATTTATGATTACAGCTTTATTTCTTAAATTACATTTTTTAGAAAACATAAAAAAAAAAGTTATCGGATTTTGAAGATCTTGATAAAATATATTTTCATTTGCATATTTTAATATTAATTTAGTAGCAAACATACATTGGTGCCCAATATTGCCCTCATATTCTATTCATCGGAAATACTTGAATAATGAAGTAGCAATATTGGTCAAATATTGACATGGCATTGGAAATATTTGCGATGAAGCTGATAAATTAATCTAGTTGTTCTTTTCCAGCCATGTCCGTAAGGAAAGAATCTTTCATACGTGGAGGGAATTATCTCAAAATAACTGCAGAAATAACAGGCACTAGAAATGACGATCCGATTGGTACCAAAAAATATTGTTTTACAATGTCTTAAAGTATAGGACATTTTAACACATAAACAACGAAAAACTTATTTTTATGTATGAATGGTCAAATGGGGTATTGTTTGTTTAGTACCTAATTTTTAAATCTGATTTGAATGACAAAATCCTCAAGTCTGTGCTATCATTCGCTACAAAGTTACGGCAAATTTCGTGAATGCAAATTCGAAAGTTAGACTTCATTGCAGGTAAACTAAGTTTTCCGAGTGCCAACTGATGGCCGTTCACGAAATGTTTGAAAGGACTTCGTTTTGCAACTAAAAAGGAAGAACTAATGAAATCTCTCAAAATTAAAACTGATTTACCGATTTTATTATTATAGTTGTTGTTGTTGTTGTTGTTTATTTGTTTTGGGGGAGGAGGAAGAGGGGAGATTGGCAAAGGCGAGTATTTAAACTCGGAGAGAAAGAAGTTTATGTTTTTTAAAATAAGTTAAATGCTTATCGTTTATTATGATTTTTTTAAAAATCTGAATTGAGTGACACCGAATTATGGTAAGAAGTTATTAATGTAAGCTATGGTAAGTTTTATTTATACAAAGAATCGAAAATTATATTTTAGTATTCAACACAGCTTTGTTGCATTTGTTTTATGTTAAAAACGTGTTCTTTATATCGTATTAAATAATATCAAATTTATCAACTCTTCTTAAAACAACCAAAATCAAAATCAAATTCATCCGAGTTTTCTCAAAATTGCCAAAATTCATAGATTCTTAAGTTTGTATTATAACTCGGGGATATTTCTTTTACCGTAGGACAATCTTATTGTTGTGAAATATTTTTTGCATGGTCGTTTAAGTATTGAATGGAGCAAAACAAACTCATTCGTTGAATAAACGGAATTTAATCTTTAAAAGTAATTAAATACGTTATCAACTTAATTCTAAAACAAAAAAATATTTTAATTCGTTTAGTAATTACAGTTAAAAAGCAAGTTAATGAGAATTCGCTAATACAAAAGGGATAATTACTGAGGACCAATGCGACATCGACATGCAAAAACAGTTATCAAGTTTACATACGATAGTCATACAAAAAATAAGTTTCCCACGAATTCTAAAAAGAAATGAAACATAATTAACTGCTAAGATTTATTGCAAAAGATACAGCAATATTTCAGCTACTTCTCAACATAAGATCCATCGGAAATGTAACACTTGTCATTTCGTGAGATAATTTTCTGTTTCCCAATGTGATAGAAGTCTATCTCCTGAGAATGAACTCAGCATGTCTCAGTTATCAATCCGTGTGTCAGCAGAAGTAAAGATCAAGATGAGGTACTCGTTGTCCTTATCGTGGTATTGCTGCGAAAAGTACAGCAATTTATGATAAGCCAATAGCAATATATAACAATAAAGTCACCAATATTTAAAAAATAATAAAAATAATAATAATAGCACGCAATAAATAAAAACAAAGCCAACTATATTAAATTCCATTTCAAATTCCAAAATACAACTGTTCTCAATTGCTCTTTCATAATAATATTTTATTACTATTACATATTAATTGTGTTTTTTGTTGTAAACCTTATTCTAATTTCATAGCAAATAAGTACACGACTCATTTTTATTGTTATGATCACAAATGTAATTTAAAAACATAGTTAAAGCTAAAACAAAAAAAATTGAAATATAATCTATAATGTAGAACTTTGTTTCTGAACTGCAAATACATGTATATGTAGTGCCATGTGATAAAGTGAGGAACTGGATATGGTGAAGTGTATCATTTTGTGACAAAAGGACGAAGGGGGAATTCTAAATATTAAAAAAAAAAAAGTGTAACATTAATTATGAGCAGCCCCAATTGTGTTAGCCAGTAAAATAACGTTTTTCGTTTACTTATATATTTTCCGAACCATTTTAGGTACTGTTTCTCAATACGTTAATTCAAAAAATAATTAGGATCGCTGATTGTGACCTTTATTGGTTAGTGTCCACTTTACAGATATGTAAAAATAGTTTAATATTTTTAACTACGTCAATAATTCAAAATTTTGAGCTTATAATTTATTACATTTCGATGAGAAATTTAACGGTGTTTTTCATTCTTTAAAACAATTTATTTTCTTTTATTTAAAGTTGATTATTTAGAAATCCGAATGTATATTAAATTTAGCTTTTCCAATCTATTTTTTTTTCTTATAAAAGAGAAATGCAAATTATTTAAACACTTTATCGATTAACCTTTTCACAAAGCTAAATCATACTTCTAAAAATACATTTGTTAGAAGAATAATTAGTAAAGGACAGGAGCACAGTTAGGGTGGAAACCTCATTACCTTAACACTTCTCAAAAATTCAATTTCGAGAGAATATCTGAGAGTAATAATTATTTATCCTGCTGCAAGTGTTTTCTGCGGTGCATGAGATTTATTTGCTTTGTCATTGCTCTGTTGTTTACGCATTTCAAAATTTATTATCAATACAGGTAATGATATATTTGCGCATCGAAAAAGATATTCTGTTAATCAAATAAATATTTCATTTGCAGGTTTTTTCTATTCTTTCTTCGTTCAATAATAAATTAGAGAAACTAAACGAAATCTTTTGAATTAAAAAAAATATATCTGAGAGCATTAATTATTTAATCTGCTAACGAATATTTTCTGCGGTACATGAGATTTATTTGCTTTATCGTGGCTCTGTTTTTTATGCATTTCAAAATTTATAAGCAATAAAGGTAGTGAGATATTTGCGCAAAGAAAAAGATATTTTATTGATCAAATAAATAAATCATTTGTAGGTTTTTCCATTTTTTCATCGTTTATTAATAAATTAGAGAAACTACACGAGATTTTTTGAATAATAAAAAAACAATAATATTGCTTGTAGAAAATCAATATTAATTATATTGGTAATATTGAGATCCAATATAGTATTCATCAGAAACACTTTTAATGAAAATCTTTGTAATGACTAAATATTAGCATTAGATTAAAATATTTGCAGCCAAAATGCGATTATTCGGTACAAGTTTACCAGTACAATAAATTGATAGAGGCTAGTTCCATGGGTTTTGTAGTGTAAGTCACATTACCTTATAATTGCTATGCTTGTTTGCCACCGTTATTTTCGAAAAGTCTGCTTGTCCTTATTCAATTAATGAGAACGTGCCGATAAAATAAATCACATTTTTTCGTACTAAAATACTGGTAGCCAAAAATCGTAGCCTGTGACTTACACTACAAGTACTCATGGAAATAGCCTAGAGAAAACACATTTTTTTTCTTTGAATAAGACTAGTTTTAAAATTCATGTTCTCATATTCCATTGTGACGTCTTCGTTACTGAGCATTAATTTAATATTATTGATTATTACTGAATTATTTCTTCTCCATTTTGACTACAGAACAAGAGTTTTAATCTATTTGGATTATTCAGAATCTTAGATACCGAAGCATATAAATCTGTGATCGAAATTGAAATTATGTTCGAATATCATCAACATAAAGAAAATGAAATGAAGTCCTACGTGCGAAGACACTAAATGAAATCGCCCAAAAAATATCTGAAGGAAAAATGTCTGATCAACGAAACAGTCACATATTATCATATATTATCATATATACATATATTATCATGGATTTTTAAAACAAAGCTGGACAATAACTTTAATTAAATTAGTCTGTAAAGTAATATTTTTTGTTTATTTATAAAGTTTCCGAATCATTTTAAGTATTTCTTTTGTTTATCAATACGTTAATTCAAAAAAAAAAAAAATGAATAGGATCGCTGATTGTGACTTTTTCTGGTCAATATTTAACTTACAGATATTTAAAAATAATTTCATGTTTTTAACTACGTTAATAATTCAAATTTTTTTATTCATAACATGCCCACATGACTTTATTTTATTCTACTATATATTACTATAATAATACACTTTAGAGTATTATTTAGCATTTCGAAAGTACATGAAATTTAGCTTTTCCAATCCATTCTTTTTGTTTGTAAGAGAGAAATGCAAATTATTTAAACATTTCATCGATTAATCTTTTCACAAATATAATTATGCTTCTAAAAATATAATTTGTTAGAAGAATAATTAATAAAGAACAGGAGTGCAGTTGGGGTAGAAACCACATTACCTTAAAACTTCTGAAAAATTCAATTTCGAGAGAATATCTGAGAGTAATAATTATTTATCCTGCTGCTTGCTTTGTCATTGCTCAGCTGATTACGCATTTCAAAATTTATTAGCAATACAGGTTAATGAGATACAGTCGGCTCTCGTTAATTCGAACTCGTCGGGACCACAAGAAATGTTCGAATTATCCGAAGTTCGAATTATGGAAAATATGAAATGAGAATATGCTTAATATGGTACTATTACAAAGGAATTAATATTATAGTGTTTTTTAACTTATTTCGTCTGTTAACATCAGAACATGACTTAATATTAAATTAGAAAGTATAAATACATAAACTAATCAAAATATTAGAAACAAGCACAATGGAAGAACAATTTAAATCGTCACTGATAGACGGATGGGGATGTAAGAAAGTGGATATCAATTGCATTGTATTATATGTATACGCGTTCGAAACAATTTGCACAAAAATCAAAGAAAGAAAGTTTTTCAAATGATCTGAAATCCTTGAGAAAGAAAGAAAGAATGAAATATCGGAATTCTCGTGAGTTCGAATTAAACGATGGCAAGAGAAAATGAGTTCGAATTAATGAAAAAGTTTAATGTTATTCTGCCATTCAAAATTTCGGGACTTCATGTTTAGTTCGAATTAAGCGAAAATTCGAATTATCCGATTTCGAATTAACGAGAGTCCACTGTATTTGCACATAGAAAAAGATATTTAAATGATCAAATAAATAATTCATTTGTAGGATTTTCGCTTCTTTTCTTCTTTCATTAATCAATTAGAGAAACTCAACGAGATCTTTTGAATAAGAAAAATAATAATAACATCGCTTGTGAAAAATCAGAATTAATTATATTGGTAATATTGATATCCAATGTAGTGTTGATCGGAAACACTTTGAATGAAACACCAATACTGATTCTTTTATTTTTCCTTTCCGGCGCGGTGGCCTTGAAATGGTCATCTAATTTTAATTTTGCAAACACTAAGAAAGTTTAACTAAAATTTTCCTTTTAAAACACACTTGAAAATAAGCAAGGTCATATTTCCTAATAAATTCGTTTGTAAATTCCGGTGTAAACCAATTATTTCAAACAAATTTACTCAGCGCCGATAAGATTTAAATTTTAGCACTACATTCAAATATTTACAATTGAAATGGCATCGCAATGTTATTGTTACGAATTTTGTAAATAGTTAGTGTTTGTACTGTAAAATGATGTAAATAATCTTATTAAGCTCCATTTCTTTACTAATATTAGTTTTTGTTACATTGTCTCTGTTATCAAGCAAACTTGTCTATCATTTTCAATGAATGTGTATGGCAGATTGGCGAAATATTAGAGATATCGCCAAGTTGGCGTCACTTTTGGCGACTAATTTTGGTCGCCAAATTTGGCGATATATCGCCAAGTTGGCGACAAACTTGGCGATTGTTGGCGATGGTAACCCTTCCCTATTTATGGTAACCCCCCCCTTAGGTCTACTGATACATTGAATGTTGTTCCGTGGTTTTCCAGTTTTTTCTAGAAGTTTGTAGAAATTTCCACTGCATGCGGCGAGACTATATATAAGGAGAGCGATGCGAGCTGTGTGGTTATTATTTACCAGTCAGTCATTGAGTGAACCAAAAGTTAGCCTTGGAGTGAACAAGGCGTAAGCAAGTTTGCTTGAGTTTCATCTATGTTGTTTTGAATGTTATTAAGTGTTGAGACGTTGTATAAAGAGTCTCTGGGGTCTAAAGCTGTAATTGTACGATAGATTTGAGCAGTTATTTTTAAAAATCCAGTAATATTTGTGAGTTTCGAAGACTCTGTTGTTCTGAAGTCTGTAAATAAATTATTTTCTACTTTTCTAAGAGCAAGAGTTTGAAGTTGTCAAACCATAAGATCAAAAGAACCCAATATACGCTGCAACATTATCATTAATTGAATATTCGTCCTATATTAGAAACAGTTGCAATGAATCGGCAATATTTTTTAAATATTCGCTTTGCACTGAAAATATGGCAATGAAATTCGGGTGATATTTTGGCTAATTTTGGTTAAATAGTGTCAAGATGTAAATTACCTTAATGTTGAAAAAATATTTCATGCCAATAATCCTCGTAGCGGTCAAAATACATTCAACAAAATACATTGCTGTAATTTATAATCCTACTAAACGAATAACTTTTTTTTTCGTTAAAAGCATATGTTTAAAAATTTCACTGAATAATCATTTCACAGACAAATTACACATCTACAAATACATTTGTCATAAAACTTACACATGCATTCGCATTCGTGTATAAGCATTCATGCATAATGGACCTAAGTTTTTAATTGGTGGTGGTGGAGGGGGGGGGACTGATTCTTTATGAAAAGTCTAGTCATTGGGGGCCACCGTAATACTTACCCATCATATATATGCATATATAATAAATGAAAATAAAACATTTGTAAATGATTTATAAAATGCATTGCAGTTCCAAAACAAAATTTAAATAGTTTTATTATGCATAGTAATGATCTTTTAATGAGTTGCTGATGAATCTATTTCGACAAATTATACAACACTCCAAACTACTCAAGTAGTACTGAATTGCGAAAAAAAAACATCCTTATAGCTCCAAAAATTATAATCTTATTAACTAACAATTTACGTTCTTTAACTCAATCTTTACGTCAATTAACGTATTAACTAACAAATTACGGATTAAGCGTCTCATTTCCAATTAAAATATATCATTCAATTGAAATTTGAATGAAATACAGGGTCATGAAAAATCAAAGAATGTGGAAAACAGGATTACGGATATCTCGGCAACTAATAATTCGATCGACTTTGTTCTTTATGCAAAATTTGTGTTATTTTATTGCCTTTTACGATCACCCCTTAAAATAAAAAATTTCGAAAATTTTTATATACCTTTTATCAGAACGAATTTTTCGAGAGTCCGAAAAAAATAGCTCCGGATAATCGAGGTTACTGATTTACTTCGTTCCATTCTTACATACTAAGTACATACAAAATTTCAAGTCTCTATCTCAATCTGTTCGGGAGATAGAGCATTTACAGACAGACAGACGGCAAATTTTTTTTTCTAAAAATATGTTTTTCGAAATCTCCAGTGTCCAAAACGTGTAAATTCGTCAAAAAAATTCGAGTTTTAAACGATTGCAAGACTTACCCTGTACTACGTATGATAGGTAAGTTATATTGGTTGATTATTTGACAGAGAAGGACACTACAACAGAATGTACCGCAGAAATATGAAACACAGCAAACTGAATTCCTCTAAACTCTAAATTACTATATCATTGTGGCAACAATGCAAGTATTATGTTTTCTGCATATCAATACTAATGACCATTAAGGGGGTAGTAAGGTCTTTTTTTTCTTTTTTTTATTTTTATTTTATATTAATGTACAACATCTTAAGATAATTCTGTGAAAATTTGAAAGCAATTGAAGTAAAACTGACGGAGATATACACTTGTAAGTCTCCGCCCTCCGATTTCGACAAAAGCGTCTGTGAAACTTTAAACGTGTTTTTCTAACACTTCGCTTTTTCGAAGCCGGTGAACTCTGTAGCTCAAAATCTACTGAACCGATCTTTTTTAAATTTTACACACTCTTTCTTTATATAAATTACGAGATAACGCTGTCGAGTTTTTTTTCTTTTTTTTAATTTTAACTTACTTTTAAAAAACAAAATATCAGATTTTTTTGATGAAAAATCAGTATTTTGACTTCCGAGCCTTGTAAAAAATTGAAAAATCAATAATAAAAAAAAAACTCGACCGCGTTCCCTGAGGAAACTTATCAACTAATTAAATCAATTTGGTTTTTTAATTTCAGTTGATCCAGTCATGAGTTATGCGGTTCACCGCGAATCAACTTTTTTTTGGGACGTCTTCGAAGATTCGCTGTCATCGGCTTATTTTTTAATATTTCTTAATGAAAATTTCACAGAATACTCTTTAAATGACATATAATTATACTATAACTATACAAATAAATAAATATTAATTGTATCCTTACAAAAAAGGATAGAAAATAAGCTTTTTTTCCCTCGAATTAACCTTACTACCCCCTTAATCCCAATTGATGATTGAAGTGTAACAGAAGGCAAGCAACATTGCACCGTAATGTAGGATGATCCATGTAAGTTTCCTCCGTGTGTAATATTTAAATGAAAAAATATCCTGAAAGGAGAAATAGAGTTTCCAACTGGTGCAACAATAAACAAGTAAGAAAAATCATGGGTTAAGCATAGATTATGAAGCACTTTCCAACACTTCTTGAAATCTTTAACAAAATTTCGTCATTTAGAAAAATAAGGGTACTGTTTCCAACTGGGACAACAATAAACAAGTAAGAAAAATCATGGGTTAAGCATAGATTATGAAGCACTTTCCAACACTTCTTGAAATCTTTAACAAAATTTCGTCATTTAGAAAAATAAGGGTACTGTTTATACTCAAGAATGTATTCCGATACTTTTGAACAGTCCTGTATTTGATCTGTCGGTTAATGTACTATATATACTATGTAATGAGAAAAGTTAATTTAGTAAGAAAATGTCTAGCATATTGAAATTTCTCTTTCAGCAATTTATACTAATCGATGGAAACATACTTGAATACTTTTGTTCATCCCTGTAGTTTACCTTGTACCTTTATTACACGTTAGTATTAAGCTAAAATTTATTTTAAACTGAAACATTCTTAAAACTAATAAAATCACATTCTCTTGAAATTATCATTCATAGGCGTCCATGCATCCAATTCTTTGCGTGACCCTATACATCATTTTATCTATATTCAACAAACATTTTTTAGTAAATTGAATTTAGTTCAGCGTAAAAATGCATACCGTATTTAAAAGCCACCTTCAAGAATTTGAGCTCATATTCAGTAATGTTTACGACTTCTTTTTAGGTAACCCTGTATATCAGTTATAGTATTTATACACACCATATACTATGCATGGATTCAGTGAAACGCGCAGCGCATATCATAATTAAAATGCGTTTAATTCAACAATCAGCCATCATCGTATACATGTACAGTATTTCTGAAAGAATATACTATATGAAATCTTTTGTGCGTCCCTGTAAATGCTATATATTTCGTATTATGCTTGATTGTATTGTATAATTTATACTAAGCTTCAGCTATATATATATCAGTTTTATTATGTATGAAATGGTTTAATGTAATTAAAATATATCTCACCCAATTCCCCCTTTGATCATTATGTAATGGAATTCTTTTGAGTAGCCCTGTAAGTTACTATTTTTTTTACCGCATATTGTACAGAATGCATACTTTAGTACATGTCGTGAATGCATGTAAATTTTAATATGTTTGACAGGGTGTAACATCTTTAAAATTATTTTGAAATTATTTTCTCCCATAGGCCGTAATGTAACAGTAAACTTTTGACTATCCCTGTAAATAAAATAATCATGGTAGAAACTTCACTTTCCATAGGGCCAATCCTATGGTAAATGTAATAATAACTAAAATTTTCATGGCAATCCGAGTAAATTTACGAGAGTTAGACCGTGGATAGACGGACAGACAAACCGAATGCATAGGCACATTTCAACTTTGTTGGAAAATGCCAAAAACGATGGATGAGGAAATTCATGCAAAATTACGTTAATATCGTCTGAAATCGACACTCATGTGCTTTATTCATGCGACTTTCATTGCATTGTTTAGATAATATCAAACACACTTACCGATTTTTGTTAAAGTGAAAATTCGTTCGAATAAAATTTTGTAGCTTGCAGTAATGACGAAAATATTCAAGTCTTTATACGGAGGCATTAACTGCTTAACTGATCAATATTTTTGAAAAAAACTTTCAAATAATGTATTTTTTGTCAAGTCTTTTACAGAATGTTTTATCACTGGTTTTTTCGAAAAAGAATTTTTTGTCTTGTTGAATTTGAAAAATAGTCGGGGTAAATAAGAGAAAATTTACAATAAAATTATACTGGTGAGAATAATAAATTATGGTTGGAGTATGGTTACCCGTACGTGGTACAGGAAAATCATGATTGGCAAAAAACACGTTGCCAGTACAACGTACGGGCAAAATTGGGGAAGTGGTTAATGATCCATTCAAGGTTGCTTTTCGGTAGCATATTTCAGATGTGTATATTGCTGGGACGATTACTGTTTCTAAACCAATAGGAGACCGTCATTATCACGGTCAAGTACACGCCCACATAGTTTGATTGACAGGAACTCGTGGACAATTGATCGTGTGTGTTTATTATTTATTTGTACTCGGATTGTTTGAATTAGTACTCGGTAATTAAAAATTAAAGGTACGAAAGAATTTTTTTTTTTTCAAAATGACTGAATTTTATTTACTTCAATTAGAAATTATACTTCCTCTGATCCTGAAATAAATAAATAAATAAATAAATAAAAATTAAAGTAAGAATTTTGCTTATACGGATATTTTCGCAGAATACTTTTTTTCCCATTTGTTTAATGTATATATAAATCATTTTGGAACGATATTTAGAATATTAAAAGGGTTTGAAATATTTTTTTAAATGTCTTATTTATTAATAAAAGACAGCCTCCAATAATTAAAAAAAAAAAATCACCAACGGACTCTCGGCCCGCGATGGACTCGAACTCATATCCTCCGGTTTCAAGCTCGACGCTCTAACCATTCAGCCAGTCAGCTCACTTTCATCCGCAACAGATTATCGTTATAATTAGCACCGTCAATTGTCCACGAGTTCCTGTCAATCAAACTGTGTGGGCGTGTACTTGACCGTGATAATGACGCTCTCCTATTGGTTTAGAAACAGTAATCGTCCCAGCAATATACACATCTGAAATATGCTTTTCGGTATGTCTACGATATTTGAATGATGTCGACTGTACAAGAAAGCGCTCCAAGTGGGAAAAACCAAACATAATCTGCTGAAGACCATTTGTGCTTAGATTCTCGATGCGTAAATACAGTTCCTGTGGAAATGTTTTTTTTTTTTTTTTTTTTTTTACCATTTTAAAGGTTCGGGAATAACATATATTATCTATGATAGTGAATTTAATTTGATACATGAAGATATAGATAGAAGAAGTGACGATTCCAAAAACTCATGTTTTGAGACTCTAGCTCGTATGCCGATTGCAAAAGACATAATATTTGCATCGGAAAGAATTTATAGCTCTTTCTATTCAGTTAGACCTGGTGTACACAAAATTTGTACATTAAAATTTAGAAAAATAAAACATTCTAAATGGCATATAATTTTGTGTAAGTGTTTTTATGCTTAGTAAAGATAATTGAGAATTATTTTTGTTTTCAAATTTTCTAACTTTAGGGTCTTTAAATATGAAGAAGTTAAGTCAAACACTGTCACTCGAGTGATACAAACTCCTCCTGGTGTGACATGGTATTTTCTACAAGCGATAGTTTTAGCGTTAATTTTTATTTTGTATTGGAATTATTATTATTTCGCATTATAGACATTTTAAAAATGCGTGATAAATAAAACGAAACCTTTATCAAAATCTCACATTTATATATATATAATTACGATATATCTTAAAAGCAACGCCTATCATTATTTTAATAGCTTAAATGTGATCTGAAAATTCGTTAACACGTTCCCTGCTGCTTACGTAAAGTCGAGGAAACGCTCGCGAGCTAATGCTGTTCCTATGGGGAAGCATTTTTCTAATAATTCTTTCGCATTTTGACATTTTTGAATTTTTTTTTTTTTTTGCATTGGATAGCTGAGGTGCATGCCGACAGCGCACCTTTTTTACTTTTTCGATTTTGGCTGCAGATATTTTTTACAAAGTTATTTTCACTTTCAAAACCAGTTTCGAAACTGAAAGTGCTTTTTAAAAAAAAATATCTGCAACCAAAATCGAAAAAGTAGAAAAGGTGCGCTGTCGGCAAGCACCTCAGCTATCCAATGCAAAAAAATTATTCAAAAATGTGAAAATGCGAAAGAGTTATTAGAAAAATGCTTTCCCATAGGAATAGCATTAGCTCGCGAGTGTTTCCTCGAGCGAGGACAGGGGCCTTAATGCCGAACTGTAGAAGTGGGTTTATCCCAGAAGCCGATTTACTTTTTATAACAAAGAATCAGTGAAAGATTTTCCTGCGCCAGCGCGTGATTGGCTATTGGACATCATCTCACTTTACGCGCTGGCGCGTGCGAGGCCCCTTAACGCTCGCCATATCACGCGCTGGAGCGTTACCGGCAGCGAATGTGTTAAACAAGCACCTTTCTATCTGCCATATTCTGCCGTACTTTTGCGCCCCCCCCCCCCCCCACACACACACACATACACATTCATCCGGGAATGTGTTATAATCTGTGGATGACTCTTTAACGGAATTTTCGAAAGTACAATTCTGGAAATATAATAAGCAGAACTTTTTACTTAAAAATTAACACATTCACATACGGATTTTATTTTTTATTTGAAAGCTCTGAAATCACACGAGAAATTCTGAATGCTAATTTTCTTTTAATTTAATAACAAACTTGTTCTTGATTTTAGTGTAAAATTTAATATTTAATTCTTAATATTTTGTGCATTTTATTTATTTTTAATTTTTTTGGTTTTACCTTAAATTTATTATCACTTTTTTCTTAATTATGCTTAAACTACACTTTTTCTTTTCCCTGTGGCCCTTAATTATACAAGACATTCAAACAATAGACTGGGTGTTACGATAATTTCAAGTAGGAAACTGCCCAAAGCTGCACTACTGTTCAGAACTGTATGATTACCTAAAGTAATTTTAGAATTTTTGATGTGGAGTCGTATTTTTCGAATAAATGAGAATCCCATAATGGAGATATACAGGGTGTTTCTAAATTCATGGTCCAAACTTTAAGGGGTGATAGTACACATCAAGACAAAAAATATTTAAATAGGAAACCAAGGGTCCCAAAGTCTTCCGAAGGAGATAGGCGCCATTAAAGTTTAGGGTCCAAAAATTCAAATGATTATGAAAAACAGAAAAATTGGTCGATTCGTTTGCGGTTTTCACTAAAATTATTCTTTATGTCAGTATTGTCTTGAAAATAAATTATAAAGATAAATTTCAAAAAATGACGATAGAGGGCGCTTTAAACTTTAGAGTAACGAACAACTATTTTTTACCGTTATTTTTTGCATCTCATTAAAGGTTTCGTAAGCTTAGACTTAAACTTAAATTTTGAGCTCAAAATCTGAATAGTTGGAAGCAGTTAAGTAGCACAAACTTAACTGTGTTCAGAGGGTTTTAAATTCAAATGATTATAAAAAACGGAAAAATTGGTCGATTGATTTGCGGTTTTCACTAAAACTATTCTTTATGTCGGTATTTTATTGAAAATGAATTATAAAGATAAATTTCAAAAAATGCCGATAGAGAGCGCTTTAGACTTTGGAGTAACGTACAATTATATTTTACCATTATTTTTCGCATCTCATAAATTTTTTTAGAAGCTTAGACATAAAGTTAAATTTCGAGATGAAAATCTGAATCGTTGGGAGTGGTTAAGTAGCGCAAACTGAACTGTGTTCAATGGGGGTGGGGAGGTTCAAATTTCAAATGATTATAAAAAACGGAAAAATTGTTCGATTCGTTTGCCGTTTTCACTAAAACTATTCTTTATGTCAATATTTCCTTGAAAATAAATTTTAAAGATTAATTTTAAAAAATACCGTTAGAGGGCGCCTGTTATTCTAAAGTTTAAGGCGCCCCCTATCGGTATTTTTTTAAATTTATCTTTAAAATTTATTTTCAAGAAGATACTGACTTAAAGAATAGTTTTATTTTAAACCGCAAACGATTCGAGTAATTTTTTTTCATTTTCTATTATTATTTGAAAATTGAACCCCCCCTCCCCTTAAACACAGTTCAGTTTGCGCTACTTAACCACTTCCTACTATTCAGATTTTCATCTCAAAATTTAAGTTTATGTCTAAGCTTCTAAGAAAATTTTATGAGATGCGAAAAATAACGGTAAAATATAGTTGTACTTTACTCCAAAGTCTAAAGCGCCCTCTATCGGCATTTTTTGAAATTTATCTTTATAATTCATTTTCAATAAAATACCGACATAAAGAATAGTTTTAGTGAAAACCGCAAATCAATCGACCGATTTTTCCGTTTTTTATAATCATTTGAATTTAAAACCCTCTGAACATAGTTAAGTTTGTGCTACTTAACTGCTTCCAACTATTCAGATTTTGAGCTCAAAATTTAAGTTTAAGTCTAAGCTTACGAAACCTTTAATGAGATGCAAAAAATAACGGTAAAAAATAGTTGTTCGTTACTCTAAAGTCTAAAGCGCCCTCTATCGTCATTTTTTGAAATTTATCTTTATAATTTATTTTCAAGACAATACTGACATAAAGAATAATTTTAGTGAAAACCGCAAACGAATCGACCAATTTTTCTGTTTTTCATGGACCCTAAACTTTAATGGCACCTATCTCCTTCGGAAGACTTTGGGACCCTTGGTTTCCTATTTAAATATTGTTTGTCTTGATGTGTACTATCACCCCTTAAAGTTTGGACCATAAATTTAGAAACACCCTGTATATGTGATGTTGTTTTAGGGGTGTTCCCGCAAACACAATATATTTCGGAATGAATTGGATGTTGCGAAGAAATCGGAGTTCGAGCAGTCAACCGACGTCATTTCTATCGAGTTATTTTGCAGTCGAAGTCCTGTGGGCATATGGGACGAGAGTAAATGTGTGGTCATTTAAAAAAATAATGGTAATTTCTATTGAACTTAGAAGTATTGTTTATTAGTACTATAAGTTAAAGGCTATTCCATATTATAACGTTAAACTTCCAGACTCTTCCAAGTTCACGTGACACAATCACAAATTAAAAGGTGTTCCATGCAAAAACATTTTCGTAATGACGATCACTACGGAAACTAAAAATTCAACATTCCGAGAAGCAGCAAACCACCTTAACAGTTGGGAGATGAGTCAATTCTGATCGCTCCGAAAAAACCAAATGACTCTCTAAAAATTCTCAGATAAATTGGCCTCTCCCCTCTGACGTTTTGCTTTTCAAAATCAACTAATATTGATTGGTATGTAGTTGTAATTTACTTCGCGCCCTTCCATGGGTTTATGGGTGGGGCTAGTCGTCAGGATTCTTTACTAATCGGCTTAGTATGCAAGAGTAATTTGCCTTATGCGGATGAGTCCAGCGCAGACGATTATTAAATAAATAAAACAAAATTAAGTTTTTCTATAAATGTTTTATTCTAAAAAGGGAAATAGATTTGTGGAATGAAATTAAGATTTCGCAATAACATATTGACATTTAAGTAATACATTCTAGTTCTTTTTAGGAAATTAATTACTAGGTTATGCTGAATTAACGAAAATGAAAATAAAAGGAACTTCAGTCGTTAAAAATATTAATATATTACGGAAACTGAGAATGAAAGCATGTTCTTATAAAACTTTAGAACAAACTCAAAGCGGGAAAATGTCGGAAAAAATGTTTATTTTCACATATATATGTGTGTGTTTCGGATTCAAATCCTCTAAGGGTGTACGGGACACAAAAATCTTCAAATTTTCTAATAACGTTTTATTCCATTAAAAAAAAATTTTATTTTCTGCTTAAGGTGGTCTGGGACACAAAAATCTTCAAATTTTCTAAAAATATTTTATTGTATTAATTTTTTTCTGTTTTTCCATGCTTATAATGACGTTTAAATCATATTTCTATCTTAATTAGAAGAGAAAATATTATTATTATTTTTAACTATTTGGAAAATAGTAGTTGTCCTCGGTAAAGGTCTGGGAAATCTGAAGTATATCTGAAACTTTTTATTGCTTTAATTCCACAACTTTTTTTATTTTTATCTTATTATATATATATATATATATATATATATATATATATATATATATATATATATTTTCTTATTGATCCATATTTAATGGCCAAAATTGGAGTACTTCTGTTTTTTATTTTATATGTTTTCTGATTGGTTCATTTTTAACGTGCAGAAATGAAATACTTCTGTTGCCACGATGACAAAAAAGTATTAAAATAATACAAAAGAATTAATAACTTAAAAGCAAATTGAGATACAGCTTTCAAACAAATTGCATTTTAAAGTATATTTTTTTTTCTATATGACAGTGTAAATATTAAAAAAGTGTGATGTTTAGAAGTTTAAAAATTTTCAGTACCAAAAATTGTAAAACTAAAATTTCATTTAAAATTTGTATATGATTGGTACAAAAATATTTATTTTTAATCCATGGCGTACGTAATATGGGACTAGTTTATTACGTAAACCACGTTTTGATCATCCTAAAAATGATATTTATTATTATTATTATTATTATTATTTAAATACAGAATTTATTTATAAGTCCTTAAAGTTTTAGTCTTTGAAAATATAATTTTCTAAATAGTCGTTGTAATTTGTTAAATTACATTTTTTTTCAAAATCTAGCTTTCAAATAATGATTGTCATTGAAATGATTTCTTGTGAAAATGCATTTATCTCCATGATGAGTTTTTTCACCATTTCTCAGATTTAAATTGCTATAACTCAAGAACCGTTAAAGATAATTGCTTCACACTCGAAACATGTCTTTTTTTTTTATTGTTTTACTTCAATTTTGATTCATCAAATTTGAAAAAAAAAAAAAATATTTACTTTTGAAGTTACGATTTTTTTAAAAATAAGTTACATCAATTTTTTGTCAATTTTTAATTTTAAATATTTTCAAAATATTTAAAAGTTAATATGTTTTAAAATACTGAATCAAAATTAAAATTTAGATATTTTTGTTTATTTAAATGAAAAAAAATTGAAGTTCTAGAATTAGCATGCGGAGTTAGAACGATATAAAATTACCTCAATTTTTTACTAAATTTTAATTTTTTTTTTAAATATGAGAAGTTTTATCATGTGTTTACAAATAAAATTGCTAGTCATCACAAAAAAATTCAAAATTTTAACTCATTAAATAAAAAATATTTTAAAGTGTGTCTTGGGTCCCCTTTAAAATGACGTTTAAATCATATTTTTCTCTTAACTGGAACAGGAAATGTTAATATTTTTGTTTTGATTTATTTTCAAAATCTAACTTTCAAACAATGGTTATCATAGAAATGACTTTCTGTAAAAAAATGCGTCTTTCTTTATACTGCGGTTTTTCATCATTTCTCGTATTTAAATTGTTATAACTCAAGAACTGTTAAAGATAACTAGTAAAAACTAGGAATATGCTTTTTTCATTTCTTTTATTTAAAATTTGATTCAGCAAACTATATATATATATAGAGATATTTACTTTTAAAGATATGATTTTTTTTTACATCATTTTTTTTAAATTTTTAATTTAAATATCTTTAATTTTTATTCAATTTAATATTTTATTTTTTTTAATGTAAATTAAAACTTATACATGTCTGTTTAATTAAATCGAAAAAAAATTACGATTAATATTTCGAATAAAAAAACTAATATTTATTACATCACTTTTATAATAAATTTTAATTTTTTTTAAAAAGGAGAAGTTAAATCATTTAATTTTGTTTATAAATAACATAGTTAATCATCACAAAAAATTTCAAAATTTTAACTCAATAAATAACATTTTTTTTTAAATCTCTCCCGGACTGTCTTAAGCGAAGTATAATTTTCTACGTATTAGGCAGTCGAAACTTAAAATTTAAACTTAGTTTTTGTTTGCTAACACGTTACTTAAACATTTTAATTAACTTAAAAGATCAGCAAGCATCATAGTTAACGAATAAGTTCATTATAAGTAAACTAAACGATAATAAATTAGCTGTTTAAAATTTCCTGCTTATCCTTAAACTATTTAAAATATTTTTGTTTAATTATGAAGTAATAATAATTCATCTCCCCTTACTAGATGTGTGTTAATAGCTTAAAATTGCACTTTTGAAAGCTTTCATTGTTGTTTATCCAACGAATTTTAAGCTTCTTTGGAAGTAAATGATTGGTTTTCGTTCCAAAGAATTCTAAACTATTCGAAAATTCATCCTTAATCATAACTCATATTTTTCAAATTTTCACAGCGATAACTCATCTTTATTTACAGTAAATTGATTAATAATTTAAATTTAATGCTCAAAATATTTCGAGCATTATTTTTAAAAGTGTTTTATACATATATTTTTTTTTATCTCAAAGAATTCGAAATCAAATTTCATTTAAAATAATGTAGCATTATTTTTTGTAGCTGGCATTAAAATTGGCAAGCTAGACGACCAAATATTTTAAAATTGTTTCAAAAGTTAAGAAAATATTTTAAAGTTTAAAACTTCATATAATTGTCAGTTTTCCGGAATTGGATTTGTGTATTTGGAATAATTTAATATTTCCGAAAGGCTTTTATCTAACAAGTAAAATTTTTCTGCTGAAGACCATTTTTTAATATCATTCTGTAAATATTTTTCAAAGGATTTAAATTTTAAAAAACATGTTTCACACTACAATACGTGGTGTCTCAAAATATGTGATACTTTAAAATATTATAAATGCTAAATTTATTAAAAATATTAGTAGTTTAATATATAAATTTTATATAGCTTTTTCATAAATAATTAGACTGAATATTCTCGCTCACATATCCAACCAAAATCCCGCATCACTAGTTGCAATAACGTTACCACTCGTTTCATTAGGGAGTTACGATATACAGTTGGCTCTCGTTAATTCGAACTCGTCGGGACCACAAGAAATGTTCGAACTATCCGAAGTTCGAATTATGGAAAATATGAAATGGAAACATGCTTAATATGGTGCTATTGCAAAAGAATTAATGTTATAGTGGATTTTTTAAATTTATTTCGTCTGTTATCATTAGAATAAGACTTAATATTAAACTAGAATGTATAAATACATAAACTAAATAAAAGATTAGAAACAAGCACAATGGAAGAAAAATTTAAAGTGTCACTGATGGACAGACGGGACGGGACACTATAGTCCAGGCATTTGGTAAAAAATAAATGCAAGTTTTGGTGTAGTTTTGATTTTTGGTTCCCTTTATGCTTTTTGGGTCACTGAATACGAATCTGGCATTATCCAACAAAATTTCTCCCCGGAAACACGTTTTTTGTCAAAAAAACGTGTTTTTTGTAGGGGCTTTTTTTCGTTTTTCGCAATAACTTCAAAATTATGTATTTCACATAAAAGTCATTAATACATAAATCAAAGAGCACAAAATTTTCTACATTTTATGCATTTAAAGTTTTTTTCTCTGATCAATGGTTTAGCCTTGAGAGAGCCGCAAAAATGGGTGTGAAAAGCAAAAAATTCTGAAAAACGTGAATTACAGCACCGTACGTCGATGAAACATGAAAAACAACAATTTTACGCAATTTTACCCCACTTAATAATATTAAATATATTATTATTGACTATATTTTATTAATCTGATGTTCATTGTTTCTTTCATAACCTAAAAATAAATAAAAATAAGCATATCTGTGATCAAAATCTTCACTTGCTATTACAAAATAACAATAGTATAATAATTTCTTAATTTGACTTTTAAATAATGTAAATAAAATAACTAAAACAGACTTTAACTAATCCCATCTGCACTTTTCCCCTTGATTGAAGGGGTGCAAGTGTGAAATAACGTTGGTCAAGTGCCTCCCCCCCCCCCCCGCATCCCATGGCCACGTTCAGTGGAATACTATCCCCCCCCTTCCCAACCAGTCTCGCCTCTGTTAGAAATATGCGTCGCACAGATCACTAGCTTATCAGAAGGACACATTCCTCTCAGTTTCCATATTGAACTGCTTACTTATAATTTAGTAATTCACTGTTTGTGTCTTCGGGAATATCTAAAGTGATTTTGCGCGATGTCGCTGTGTTTAACTTGTGATTCTCATTTAGAAGAGAGCCGTCAGTGAAAGTTAGTCGAGGTATTGCAACGTTAATCAAGGCAAGTACAGAAAGAAAGGATGGAAAGTCAGTTTTCCTAAAAAGGAAAACCTCTGTAGATGTGCATGTTAAGTGTAGAAAAGTATACGTAAATGAACGAATGATTACTGCTTATGTGAAGAAGATTGAGGAACAAAATGCTAGCACTTTTCAAATTTTAAGATCATCAACTCCTCAGTTTAATTTTCGAACTAATTGTTTTATATGTGGATTGTGCATTTCGGAAGAGTCCATTGCAACACAAGCGAAAAATCCACCAAGCAATACTGTATACAGTATGCGACACATGGGATTTAAAAGTACAATTCTGAAAGCAGCAAGATCTTGCAATGATAATTGTGGGAAGGCTATAATTCAGCGCATCGAACCAGTGAATGATTTGAATCGCAGCAGCTGCTCAATACCGCATCAAATGTTTTAAATATATTTATGGGAGGCCGAAGGACCAAGAACAGAAGAAACGTGGTCCATTTGCCAAGGCAATCGACAGAGCAATGCAAAGTATATACAATTACCTTGAAAATAATGATGACGAGTGTCAATTCTCCATGGAAGAACTAATGAAACAGGCTACAGGTGGTTATCAACCTGATAGGGAGAACTGTAAAGTTTAACCTCATTGAGAGATATGGAGACGACATACTGATCACAAAGAATCAGAAAAAAAAAAGTCCATTGTGTGTTTCAAGAATATAGGAGGGAAGATACTGACTAATGCATGTTATCAGCAAACATGTAAATCTGATCGAGATGAGAGGCTGCGACTGGTTGAAGCAGCAGCAAAAATTATTTGCGAAGATATCAGAGAGAAGATTTGCTTCGGGAAACTGCAACAACATCGCAGTTGTGTGTTAAGACGAAGAGGGTGGGCTAGACTTTGAAGCCGATCTGGAAATGGATTGCCCACACAATGAATCAGAGGACCCAATGGAAGGGGAAATAGTCATGCCGCAAGGTATCAAATATTTACTACTAAAAAAACTTTGATTTATAATATTGATAGTTATAGAAACCCCACTAATTCCATTCGTCTATTTTCTATTTTGTAGATGTCGGTGAAAAGCCGGCCTCAAACAAACGAAAGTGGAAATAGTACTTTGTTTTTTAAGTAAATGTACTTACTATTGTACATAACAATTTATAATTAAATAATAATTCATAATGAGTCGTCGTTTTTATTGTTAGAAACTTCATTGTAAAGTATAGTCGATCATAGTATTTTCAGAATCATTTAAACTCAATCTTTGCGAAAAATGGTCAGTTTTCATGTTAAATCTATGTGCAGTGCCATAATTCCTATTTTCTGGATTTTTTTTTATTTTCACACCCACATTTTAAACTTCGAGAACTTTAAGAACTAGAATCTATGTCAGCTTTTATATGTTAAGGCCTGTTTTAATTATTTTATTTACATTCTTTAAAAGTCAAATTAAGAAATTATTACTATTATTATTTTATAATAGACAATGAAGATTTTGATCACAAATATGCTCATTTTTATTTATTTTTAAATTATGAAAGAAACAATGAACATCATATTAATAAAATATAGTCAATAATAATATATTTAATATTATTAAGTGGGGAAAATTTGCGTAAAATGGTTGTTTTTCATGTTTCATCGACGCACGGTGCTGTAATTCACGTTTTTCAGAATTTTTTGCTTTTCACACCCATTTTTGCGGCTCTCTCACGGCTATACCATTGATCAGAGAAAAAAACTTTAAGTACATAAAGTGTAGGAAATTTTGTGCTCTTTAATTTATGTATTGATGACTTTTATGTAAAATGCATAATTTTGAAGCTATTTAGAAAAAATGAAAAAAAGCCACGTTTTTTGCACGTTTCTTGCCAAAAAAAACGTGTTTCCGGGGAGAAATTTTGTTGGATAATGCCAGATTCGTATTCAGCGACCCAAAAAACATAAAGGGAACCAAAAATCAAAATTACACCAAAACTTGCATTTATTTGTCCTTTTTAAGCACTTAATGCCTGGACTACTAAGTAAGTGGATATCAAATGCATTGGATTATATGTATACTCGTTCGGAACAATTGTCACAAAAATCAAAGAAAGAAAGTTATTCAAATGATCTGAAATCCGTGAGAAAAAAAAGAAAAAGGAAAAATTGGAATTCGAATTAGTTCGAATTAAACGAAGTCAAATCAAAATGAGTTCGAATTAATGAAAATTTTTAACATTATTCTACCATTGAAAATTTCGGGACCATCATGTTTTGTTCGAATTAAGCGAAGATTCGAATTATCCGATTTCGAATTAACGAGAGTCGACTGTATCGTCTTCCATTTTGTGGTTCACTTCACCAACTCTGACTGTTTCTATTTTTAGAAAACGATTTACGGTACATTTACTAAAAATAATGCTTTTTTTATCGCATTCGATCGGTTACTTTTTTTAACTTTTAAAAATGTATTTTTCTTCCTTGATATTCATTCGAGACTGTCTGCATTTAAATTTATTGTACTATCCGGAAAAAAAATTGTTTCTATCTTGAAATTGTACCTGCTAAGAGGCTATGCATGTATAACGTTATCAACTTTTTTGGAAATTTTGGACCCCCTCCCCCCCTTTCCGATATTTTTAGAATTTATTTCTTTTGTTTGGAGTCATAAACAATACTAGTTACAATACTAGTCTTTTTTTTCGCATATTTTATTGATACAAATGAAGAGAAGCAGTGGAGCAGCCAAGGGGGTGGTTTGCGGGTTAAAACCCCTCCCAGAGCTAAGAAAGATCGCTATAATTGCCGCTTGTATGAATCAAAATCAAACTTAATATTTAAACGTTTTGGCGTACTTCGGATTCCGCCACTTTATTGAATAAAACTTTATTTAATAAAGGAATTAACTGGCAAAAATTCTACTTAAAACTGTGAAAGCGCATATTACATAGATTAGTTAAGTAAAAATTGATTAATTGAACTAAATCACTTTTTTGAGACGTATTATGCTGAAAGAATGATTATTTCTTGCCACACAGATGCTCTTTCAGTTTAAGTATTATACAGTGAACATTCTAATTAGTATTGATTCTATTAACCGGTGATTCAAATAATCCGCAAACACCTTTATCAGAAACTCAAAATCCTCCCTAAAACCGAATTCTGGCTGCGCCACTGAAGAGAAGTCAATAAATATCACTTTATATCAAATAAAACATAAAGGAAATAGTTACTTTTTAAAAGTATTTTATAATAGCTTTTTATTACACAATGCATTCAGCAGTAATAAATTTGAGCTTGCCCCGAACTTAGGAAGGTTCGGGGATGGACAGAAATTCTTATCAACAAAACAAATGGACAAATTTCTTTTTTTTTTCACTCAGTGTTCTCGCTGAGATTTGACCAATGTTAGTAATTTGGCTAATTAAAAATAAAAACATTCGCCAAATGTAAAAAGTATTAGCAAAATAGATTCGCCGTGTAGCACAAAAAAAAAAAAAAAAAAAAAAAAAAAAAAAAAAAAAAAAAATTAATCTTTTAATATACTCCTTTTTTTTTCAATATGTTCTAAAATAATCTAAGTTTTTATAACTCCGACAACGGTTGTTATTAATCTAATTTCAACTATCCGCTACAGATATATTAAAAATATGTATATATGCATATCCGTGAAAAATGAAAAAGAAAAGAACAATTGAGCACTAACAATTTGGCAAATCTAATCGCTTGTTTACTCACCAAATGAAGAATTTAGTCGCAATTTGGCGCGATGGCGAGCGACAGCGAGAAACCTGGTTGTTCTATAGTTTAGAATTAAATACTTTTAAAATAATTAAGCAATTCTAATAAAAAATTTTAATTTTCATAAAATAGAAAATTGATTAAAACAGTGATAACTTACTATTCTGAACCAAAGAACATGTTACAAATAGAAAAAGAAAACTTTTTATGGATCCAAAATGATATGGATATCAAAATACGAACTCCCCCTCTCGCTAGAGATATCTTAAATCATTACAGTCCCCCACCCTCCCCCCCCTCCCCCGCTGAAGCCCACCCTTGGATATGCCTTTGCCCTAAAAAAATTCTCCCCCCCCCTTCCCCCCAAAGAAAAAAAATCTGAAATGGCGCCGCAGGTTACGTCAGGTTTATGAGGAATAAAAGAATAAAAAATTTACAAATTCAAGGTATATTTTTGATTCTGCAGACTAGAATATCTGGGGAAAAGAGGGGATTTTACTAATTAGGCTTTTTTTTAAATTCCTTGGATTTAAAAAAAATAAAAAGGGAAAAAAGGGGCTTCACAGAACAACGGCGCATTTATCTTGTAAAAACCTTAAACATAACAAAGAATTTAAACAAGTTGAAAATTGCACGTGAAGCGTAGAAAATGAGGTGCGTTCGTACGATAACGAAGTTTAAAAAAATATTCAGATCTTGCTGTTATAGTAGATAGTACTTCGGATACAGTATAGTGTTCGAAATCTTCTTTGTGTTCCTGTAAATATACAGGAAGGAACTTGTAGTAAACCTCTGTAACGTATATCATATTCATAAAATGTGAAATAGTTTAATATAATTAAAACACCCGCCCCAAACAATTTTCCCCGTACAGCGTTATGTAGTGGAATACTTCTGAGTAGCCCTGTAATTTAAAAATAAATATTCTTTGCATCACAGATTGTACAAAATGTATATTTTAGTTATATACAATACTTCATAGGTTCATGTCAATTCTATTATATTGGAAAGAGTTTAACACCATTAAAATGCATTTGAAACTGTTTTACCCATTAGCCGTAATGTAACGGAATACTTTTGATTGTCCCTGTAATTGATCTATGCATCCGATTTTCATAAAATTTGAAATGACTCGACAAAATTAAATAATAATTATATATTTTAAATTTCAAACGATTCAAATGCATTTGAAACTTTTTTTCCGATTGGCCGTAATGTAACGGAATACTTTTGATTGTCCCTGTAACTGATCTATTCATCCGATTTTCATAAAATTTGAAATGACTCGACAAAATTATATAATAATTGTATATTTTAAATTTCAAACGATTTGGTTTGGTAGTTTTTGCGTTGTTATATGCGGGCAGACAGACAGACGGACGGCCTGAACGACAACTATAGGTGCTACGTATTTACATAATTACGAACGCACCTAAAAAGAGAGAGCCGATATTTTATGCTTAGGATATGATAATAAGCAAATAAGAGAAATTTTGCGATTTCAACGTTACAAATAACTTTTTAATAACCGATTCGTCGAACTAAAAAAACATTAGGTAATAGCTCTACCGAAACAGCTGAATCCCACATAGGGCCGTAGCTAATAGAAATCAATAATACGGGGGGGGGGGGGGGGGGGGGGGCTCAAAAATGTAACGGAGCTCATATTTTCTCTCACCCTCTCTCTCTCTGAAGCAGAAAAATAAATTGGAGCATATTCCCACAATAGATGCTATGTTTCTTATTAAACTGTTATAATAACATCATTTCATGCTAAAAATAAAACAAGTTGGAAATTGCACGTGAACGTAGCAAATGAGGTGCGTTCGTACGATAACGAAGTTTTAAAAATATTCAGATCTGTAAATATGCAGGAAGTAATTTTTATTACACCTCAGCAACATACATCTTATTCATAAAATGGAAAATAGTTGAATATAATTAAAACACGCCCCAAACAATGTTTCCCCGTATAGCATTATGTAGTGGAATACTTTTGTGTGGCCCTGTAATTTAATAATAAAAATTCTTTGCATCACAGACTGTACAGAATGCATATTTTAGTATATATTTCATAGATTCATGCCAATTATATTATGTTCGAATGACTGTAACATCATTAAAATGCATTTGAAACTTTTTTCCCATTGACCGTAATGTAATGAAATACTTTTGAAACTTTTTTCCCATTGACCGTAATGTAATGAAATACTTTTGATTGTCCCTGTAAATGATCTATGCATCTGACTTCCATAACATTTGAAATGACTCGACAAAATTACGCAATAATTATATGTTTTAAATTTCAAACGATTAAAATGTATTTGAAACTTTTTTCCCCATTGACCGTAATGTAACGGAATACTTTTGATCGTCCCTGTAATTAATCTATCCATCCGATTTTCATAAAATTTGAAATGACTTGACAAAATTATGTTATAATTTTGTATTTCAAATTTCAAAAGATTCGGTGGGTAGTTTTTGCGTTGTTATATGCGGATAGACAGACAGACAGACAGACGGACGGACTGAGCGACAACAATAGGTGCTACGTATTTACATAATTACGAACGCACCTAAAAAATAAAAATAATAAAAAAAAGATGATGAAAAATTCAATAGTTAATGCATTGGTAAACATCATGTTAGCTGCATATGTGCAAATAGGATGTGCGAGGGTTGAAACACTTATCTTAATTACAATTTAGTATTTCTGCAAAACTATGAAAAACTAAATTAGATTTTTGAACAAAATTTCATTTGGTTTGGTTTATTTTGTGTCAGCCGATTATCTACTCGAGGGATATAGGAGTGTCCTTCTTGGGGGTCTATCAAAGGGTATCCCGTACTTACGCAAGGTTAGAAGAAAACCATAAAAATTCTAACCGGTTAGGCCGACGGCCGCGATTGGGTTCGAAACCAGCACCTGCCGTCTGCCAGTTGAGAGGTCAGAACCTCTCGGCCACTCGTGGGGCCAAAAAAAAATCATTTGAATTTTATTGAACATAAATTCATTTAGAGACATTCGATCTCTTTCAGGGTAGGCTAAAAATGTTTTTTGGAGCGAGAGCTGAGCTCCCCCCCCCCCCCCTTAGCATCCCCTTAGCTATGGCCCTGATTACACTACTGGCTATATGCTATCTTATGCTATCTTATGTATTTGAAAAAATACATTCCCACCTTCAACAACTCGAAATTTTCCGATACAATTTCAAACGCATTTTTTAAAAGAAACATGGAACTTGCTGAGCGGATTTTTGAAGAGACGCATAAGGTGCCGTGTGATATCATTTTGCGCTCAATTAATTAGAATTTGATTTATAAACAATTATCTTCTCTTTAATGACCTTTTTTTTGTTCCCAAATCTCCCACTTTGGAAAATTCGGATCAAAAAACCAACTTTGACTGCATTTTTTGTAATATTTTTTGAATTTGTCAAACAAATTGATAGACACGGCACCTTATAAAGTTTCTAAATAAAAGAATCTGTGAGTTTGATGCGTTTGAGAGCAAAAGTGAATTCAAAAATAAATCGGAAAATAAACAATTTGAATCGAAATACGCCCTTAAGAAAAAGCGATTTTAGTAAAATTTAATAATTCACGACATTTTTCATACTTGTTCTAATTATTCAGATTTCTTCATATACGGTTCCGTCCAGAACACGTTAGATAGAAGAGAAGTCCTTAGCAATAGCAATTTCACTATAATATCTTTATGAGGCAGATACTATTTAAAATGATGATGTTATCATCAGGGGAAGCAAAAGGTTATTTCAAAACACTATCATAATTAGTACATATTATTATTCGTAAAATATATATTTTAATTTATTATGAATCTTTGTTAAAGACAGCCATTAATATAACATACAATATGATTTCAAAAGAGTGAATTTTAATAAAATAAATTTACGCAAGACTTTATTTTTTTTTTATTTTTTTTTTTTTCGCATAAATACGTATTAATTATATTACAATAATTTGAAATTGACTAAAAATAAAGTATTAATATTCGAACTGTATAAATTCATGTAAAAGTTCAATTGTATTTCATTAACTATTCATGAACGTGCAAAATGTTGTTATTCCAAAAGATACTTTTAAGCTATTTTTTAAAAGTTTATATTTAAGCGTTTATAAACTAGATGGCAGCACCATTAAAAATATTTTTTCTCATTTGGAAGCTATAACAGCAGCTCTTTCAATTCAAATTAGATATTGCTACAGTGAATTTACAAATGAAATCGCTAAACTTTTAAAACCCTATACCTATAGTTACAAATTTTCTAACTTTTAGCCTAATACCGTATTTTCTTTTTTCATTCTTCTTTTTCATTTCCTTTCAATTTTTAGGGAATTTTAGGGATTTTCTGGATTTTTTCGTATTCCGCGGTTAGTTTTCCATATTAATAAAATAAATATCGGCTCGATGTTTTAGTGAAATATAATAAATATCATCCCCTTTTCAATAAAGTTTACTATAAATTCATACATAGATTTTTGAAAAAATATATATACAATTTCATTTATTTATTTATTCATTCATAATTTGCATTTTGCTACATTTGACATTTATAAAACTAATCTTTTTTTTTTAATTTTAGCCCAATCGGATATAGAAAATTTTGTCCTCGGCGATCTTTGAAATTTTAAAGATTTTTCCAACATTTGTAAAGGGGATCTGGCTTCAATATTTTACCGCAGCGGCACCCGAACTGTGGGTTGAGAACCACTAGTGGGTCGTGGAACTATTGAGATTGCTCACAAAATTATATATTTTGTTTCATCTGTTTAAAAAGTATAACTATTTCAACAGCAAATAATATTCTAGAAAAAATACTCAAATTTCTCCTGGATGAACGCCCGCATAGTCCAGAAATATCTAAAACATCTCTGAGGTCCTTGATGGAGTTGCTTTTTATTTACCCATCTTTCTTGAAAAATCTTGCAATTGTTTTGAAAATCGAAAAAAAAAAAAAAAAAAATGACGGATTTACACGTTTCAGACTTTGAATATTCTAGAAAACACATTTTTAGAAAAAAAAAATGGAATTTGTTTGTTTGTCTGACCATCTGTAAACGCCCTATTTCCCTAACAAATAGGAATAGAGACTTGAAATTTGGGGTGTGTTTAGTATGTAACAACAGAAAAAAAAAAAAACCTATTGAATATGAGTAACCTCGATTATCCGGAACTATTTTTGTAGGATTCTCGAAATATTCGTTCTGATTAAAGGTAGGAGAGAGGTTGTTGAAATTTCTAGTTTTGTTTTGTTTGTTATTTAACCAAACTTAAATCCATCAAAGTTGATGTCAAAACTCATTGTTTACAAAATACACAGTGTACCTCCAGTTGTGTCTGTTTGTGAAAACTTTTTTCCAATATCCTTGAAATAGACCAATGTGATATCTGATGCTTCTGGAAAATTAAAAATTTTCATTCGCCATTTTTTTAAGAGACCAGATATAAAATTCCGTTTTATCCGTTACGGAAAACAGAAAAAATGTTTGGAAACTTTTTAAATCATGAATCATTACTTTGTATCCAGTATTTGCAATTATCCAACAAATGAATTTAGATAATGATTCAATTTAGATATCACTGATACCTACAGAGGTTGGAACCTATGTGTGCAGTAATTGGAATTATTAGCAGTATAAGTTCATGTACTTTGACATTCTTAATTAACCTCTTTTCACATAAAAAAAAAAAAAAAAAATCAGAAATAATAATATTTAGAAACATTGACAACTCTTTACTTCATAGTTTTAAGTTTTTTCTTTAAATTATTTAAATTATTGTTTATTAGCAGCTTTTCGCTGTTCAATGGTGCCCCATTACATGGAGTTCAACATTACAACGGTTTACTCAATTCGGTTGAAGATTTTGAATAAAACAAAGCTTATAAACTAAAGATTATATCTTTATTAAGTGTTGAACAATAAATTAAAATTTTAGGGATAGAAGTTTGTAAACAAAAATCTTACAACTTTATTTTCTTAAGTTTAGATTCAAGAGGCGGAAAAATACATATCTTGTTTAGACAGTACTGCTCATGCAAAATGGTACAGCTTTATATAATTATTACCTTGAAGCAGCAGTATTGTATTGCAATATAAGTTTTTTTTTTAATAATTTATTTGAAGGAAAGTATTTAGAGTGTTCAAAGGTGCCCCCAGTTCAACCCCTCTCCCCTGTATAAAAATTTTCGGGTTTTTTTTTTTTTTTTTTTCTTTTTTTCATTTTAAGGAGTGGCTGTAAAAGAGAAGAAAAATACATAAATTTCAAAAAGAAAGGAGTCAATATGATAATTAGTTGCCGAGATATTTGTAATCCTATCTTCTACACTCTTCAATTTTTCATGATCCTGTATTTCATTCAAAATTCAATTCAAATATACATTTTAATTGAAAATGAGACACTTCATCAGTTAATTAACTGTTGTAAACTGTTAGTTAATAGATTTATCATTTTTGGAGTTATAAGGACGTTTCTTTGACTACTTGATTAATCTGTTGACCAAAAAACTATCGCCAAACTATAAGATTAAATGACAATAATGGTTTGTCGTATATGACACATTCATTTGATAGTAACCCTCCAAGCGTCTTTCAAAAGGGTAAAATTGTAATGTTGTTTTCTCAACATTTTGTTTTAAATGTTAAGAAAACATGATTCTTTTAATACTATAAAAAAAAAAAAAAACTTTATTATAAGGATGAATGTAATCCTCCAGAGTATGAATCATGCTCCGATGCATTGAAAATTCGTTAAATCTATAGAATTATAGTATTTTAAATATTGCTTATATTGCAGTGAAAACTGGAGCTTAGTATACGGAATATTACGTTCCAGACGCTTAGAGGGGTAAACATGTTACATGTATTTGTATGTCATGAAATGATTTTTAATTTAACGTCTTGTTTGTATTTTTTTTCATAATTTGCTAATTTATTTGTTATTTCAATATTTAAAATAAAAATTATGTTTGGTGACTTATATAATCTGTCGAAATGAGTTGACGGGATAATCAAGTAGGTCTCGCAATTCAGTAAAATAACATTACTATGTACCTATTTAAAATATTTAAATGTACGTTTAAATTTTATTTTGGAATTGCAATTCATTTTATAAATGGTTTACACATGTTTTATTTTCATATTTCATACCATGCATATCCAATACGGGTAAGTGTTATGGTGGCCCCCAACAGTAGAACGGGACTTAATATTAAAAAGAGATCATTTAATTACGGGTGCTCGCCTTGGGGGGGAGGGTCTTTCTAAGGGAACATAACCCTTATTTATGCAAGGAAATCCGAAATTCTAAGAAAAACACGAAAAACTCTGAATGATGAGTCTGACGACCGCGATTGTTTTGAAACTAATACCTACCGTCTACCAGTTTCGAGGGCAGATACCTCGGCCACTGGTGGGACCCTTTGGTAATGGAATACTCGTAGATTCTCTGCAATTTCACAGAAAATGTTTTAACAGTATACAAACTGGCTAGATTTTATTCAATACAACTTTTTATTTTCCAAATTTTTGGTTTTTATTTTAATTAATTATCAGTTCACGGAACATCAATTTCCGTCAAATTATCTGCATTTAAAATTCATACAATTTTCCAAATCGATCCATGAATTGGCCGTGATGACTCTCATTTAGCATTGCCAAAGTGTTCATTATCGCTGAAACGTTCTCCCTTACTTCCAGTTGTTATTATCATTAAAAATAAATTTATTTTTAATGTCCTGTGTATTTTTATTGATGTTAATTTACACAGTCTATTGTAAATTTATGGGATAACTTTTCTTTTATTTAACAGAATCTTGGTTTTTCCAATCTCTTTAATTTCACATAAGATAATAGATTACCCATACATTATCTGTAATTTTACAGGAAAATTTTAAACAGTGCACAAATAAGCTAGATTTTATACAACATATATCTTTACATTTTCAAAAGTATACCGGGTTTTTGTTTTTGTAATTTTAATTATCAGTTCACTGAACATCAATTTCCGTCAAATTATCTGCATTTAGAATTGATACAGTTTTCCAAATCGATCCATGAATTGGCCGTGATGACTCTCATTTAGCGTTGTCAAAGTGTTCAACATGGCTGAAACGCTCTCTTGTACTTCCAGTTGGGCGTTTTCACCTCCCATGTCAGTTTTCACCCATCCTGGACACATGTTGACTACCAAGATGCCTTCATCTTTCAGGCTTGCTGCAATGATGCGGCCAGACATATTCAAAGCTGCCTATGAAAGAAAAGCAAATGAAACAAAATAATGAAAAATTGACGGTTTCATATTAAATTTTAACTATTATTTATGCAATTAAGATAATGTTAGAGGCCTTATGGCGCTATTTTAAAAAAAATTCCAACTCAATAAATCAAAATTTTCTTATATATATTTTTTACTTATTTTTCATCACAAAAATATAATACCTTCCGGCATAATTATTGAAGGTATATTTGAAATAGAACAGTTTCTGTAATTCTAAATGAAAACAGAATAAAACATTTATTTATTTATTTATTTTTATTTTATTTATTTATTTATTTATTTATTTATTTATTTATTTATTTATTTATTTATTTATGAAATCTTTAAATTCACCTTACAAAAACAATTCATATAATGATTTCATAAAAACAAAATATTATTTAAATTATTTAAAGGCGTTTCTTATTCACAATAAAATGCATCTAAAAACAAGAATTTTCGTCAGGGTCAAACGATAAAAAATAGAGGTTGAGTTATATCTAGTATAAAAAGACTTACCTCTGGTTTTTGTTGTTTTAACACTAGCAATGAGCATGATATGATCGTAAGTTCTTGGTTTTAGATGTATTTTATTGTTATTAGAAAACGTCTTTATATGTATATTTAAATAGTATTTTGTGTTCACAAAATTTATACACCATTTTCTGTTATTTTCTGATGAATGAATACCACATTGCCTTTTTTATAGCTGCAATGTTTCAAACATGATATTATGGACGATAATGCATGGTATTATACTAATCGATTGGTTCAGAAGTAATAAACATGAAACAATCTTATATACGAATCCAAGATAATTAGAGATTAATTCAATAGAGCAATTTTTTTATGCTTGGAGGACATATTTCTGATCACATTGCTTCGAATAACTTTCTGAAAGACCTGGCAGACGCTTTAGCAAGAATGAGCATGATCACCCTAAACAGTTATCTGCATTAATATTGAAATCATAAATAGTAATTATGTATCTTAAATTTCAATTAATCATACATGGTGTGAGATATATGATCTTATTTAACCTTCGCAATATCAAATTTCTGTGACAAAATGTAATGGTACTACTTGGTTAACCCGTCAACCAAAAAAACTATCGCCAAACTATAAGATTACATGCTAATAATGGATGGTTGTAAATGTCAGATTATTTGACATTAACTACGATACACTTGTTTGTTACATAATCAAGTGATTTTTAATTCAACTTTTTATTTGTATTTTTGATTATGTTTTACTAATTTATTATTTCTTCCGTTATTTAACATGAAAGTTACATCAATTAATATAATTTGGGGAACAGTTTGGCTATTTCTGTAATTTGGCGAAATTGGTCGACGGGATAACCAATAAGTACCAATATTACCACCATAATCTAAAATATTCTTCATCTATTTGCTTTTTTATATATATTATAGTCTATCTATAATAATCTGTGTTATAAATTTTATTCAAAGACATTATATATACAGATTTAGCGTAAATGATTCATACTCCGTGGTATTGTTCACTCTCCTTGGTATCGCAGAAATACTGTTATCCATTCAGACCTTAATATTCCTCCTATTCGTTCTGTTATCAAAAATCAAGCCATAAAGTTTTTTGACAACTTTCCTTCTATCCCAAATCCTGCTTTGCATAACATTTCTAATTATGAAGTAAATGCTCGTTGGAGAAGACCACGAGCAACCCTACGTCTCCCTGAAAACATCGACCCAGGATAATTTTTCCTAGTTTTTATCTCATTGATAGGGTTTTTCCTTCCTGAACGTTCACCATCTCCTAGTCTTTATTTTGTAAATACTTTTGTAAATTTTTGTAAATATTTTTATTTCTATTATACTCTTATCTATGTTATTATTATTTTTTTTTTTTTTATGGTGCCCTTATAGGGCCTTTGTTTTTTTGGGACCCGGCTTCTCCCCCCTCCTTGTTTCTGACGTTATGTTTGTCAGACTTTGGCTATGACTTGAATTGTTCCATGTATCATTTCTCTACTAGAGGTAAGGAGTTGATCTCTCCAGGCACTCTGACAATTATCTCGTCCAAGTCCAAGTAATGATTCATACGATTTCAAAAAGTTGTTTATTTACAAGTAAACAATATACAAGAAAAAATACATACTCTCAGTAAATTTCTGGTACATGCATCGAATGATCAATTATGTGCGCATTTAGCCACTAGTTATGTAAGCCAAAGATAATCCAGTTCTGTCCATACGTTTAAAGCATGCTTCTGTCAATATCCATCACAGCAGTTTCCCTGCATGTGAGTCACGAGACGGAATTTTAAACTCGGTAAGTGCATGTATCTTGCCATGTATCACCCGGCTTTGTAGTGCGTATATTTCACAATGCACCGTGTTTTGAAACCCTAACAATCATTTAAATCAACCCTATTTTATTTACAATTATTCTATTGTTGCATGAGTATATTCGCGTTTGTAATGATCGAAAGGTGACGTTGTATAGACCTGATAATCGTTTGTTTACGTATGCTGTTTGTTCCATGCAGCGAAACCTTTGCATATAGCGAAACCCGTTTAAAGAGCTATTTAAAGTGCAGTTTTTTATCTTTTTTATTTAATTATGGGAGATAAATTACAAATATCGACAATTTTAGAATTTCTAGATGTTGGAAAATCTAGTAATTGCTTTAGAGAAGCTGAAGCAATTATTGATTCATTAATCATGCAAGCATTGTGTTGCTGTCATATTATTTTGCCATGAGTAAGTCAAATGTACTTTTTTATATTATAGATCTAAACTTTGTGTATAAAATTTTGATTTTGGATAATTTTAATACAAAGAACCCAACGTTGCATGCGTTATAGGACTGTTTATTTATTTATTATAGAACTGTTTATTTATTTATCGGCCTTTTAAACACTGATTTCAGCGGAAGATATCAGTTCTATTTCGTTTCAGACTTTGTCCGCGAGAGGGCGTCTATTTCATTTCAAACGCGAATAGCATACATGAAAAAAAAATGCATGAATTTGTATTGAATCTTCTTTAACGGAATTTTTCTTCGCGAAAATAAATAAAATGCGAGTTTTCGAATTGTTTTAACTCCGTGTATTCTCTCCCTGTTCTCTTTATTAAGGTCTTTAAAAAATACACCTGTTAGTCTGATTGTTTAATATACATTTAAACAGAACTCACATTATCTACAAAATAATTCAGGTCTCGCTTTGAAAGATAGAGTGACAATGGGACTATTGCAAATCAACGAAATAATACATTTTCAAAAAATCTTTTTTTCCACTCATCAATAAAATAATTTTTGACACATTCAGGAAGCCATTTTTATTTGTAAATTCTTGACAATTGCAAGTCTATTAAAATGATTTGAAATAAAAGGGTGGTTTATTTTTTATACACTTTTATTCAACTTAACTTGGTTTGTAAAATGAAATAACTAAATATTTCAAACACTAAATAAAAGAAAAAAAATTATAAATTAAAATTAAAATTTAATAAAATGTAATATTAGTAAACTAGTGTAATGTAAGAAAAAAAAAATTATTTATTTATTTATTTATCTTTGACAATTGTGAGGTGATTCGTAGACATAGAAAACTAGTCGTTGGGGGCCACCGTAATACTTACCCATCATGGATAGGCAAATGAAAATAAAACATGTGAAAACTATTTATACAATGCATTGCAATTCCAAAACAAAATTTAAATATTGTTAATATGCATAGTAATGCTCTATTAATGAATTGCTGATGTACCAATTTCGACAAATTATATAAAACGCCAAACTACTCAAGTAATACCGAACTGCGGAAAAGAAACATCCTTATAACTCCAAAAATAATTATAATATAAACTAACAGTTTACTGCGTTGGATTACGCGTCTCATTTTCAATTACAATATACCTCTGAATTGAAATTTGAATGAAATACAGGGTCATGAAAAATTAAAGAATGTGGAAAACAGGATTGCAAATATCTCGGCAACTAATAATTCGATCAACTTCGTTATATATGCAAAATGCGTGTTATTTTATTGCCTTTTACGTCCAATCCTTAGAACAAAAACATTCGAAAATTTTTATATACCTTTCATCAGAACGAATTTTTTGAGAGTCCGAAAAAAATAGTTCCGGATAATCGAGGTTGCTGATATTAAATAGGGTTCGTCCCATTCTTCGTCCCATACTAACTACATACAAAATTTTAAGTCTCTATCTCAATTTGTTCGGGAGATAGAGCGTTTACAGACAGACAGACAGACAGACGGACGGCAAAATTTTTTTTCTAAAAATATGTTTTTCGGAATCTCCACTATCTAAAACGTGTAAATCCGCCAAAAAAAAAATTTCGATTTTCAAAACGATTGCAAGACTTACCCTATACTACGTATGATGGGTAAGTAAACTAGTCGTTGGGGGCCACCGTAATACTTACCCATCATGGATATGTATATGAAAATAAAACATGGGAAACTATTTATACAATGCATTACAATTCATAAACAAAATTTAAATATTGTTAATATACATAGTAATGCTATATTATAGAACTGCTGATGTACCAATTTCGACAAATTATATAAAACGCCAAATTACTCAAGTAGTACCGAAGTGCGTAAAAGAAACATCCTTATAACTCCAAAAATAATAATTCTATTAACTAACAATTAACTGCGTCGGATGAAGCGTTTCATTTCCAATTAAAATATACCTTTGAATTGAAATTTGAATGAAATACAGAGCCATGAAAAATCGAAGAATGTGGAAAACAGGATTACAAATATCTCTGCAACTAATAATCCGATCGACTTTGTTCCATATGCAAAATGTGTGTTATTTTATTGCCTTTTACGTCCATTCCTTATAACAAAAAAATTCGAAAATTTTTATATATCTTTCATCAGAACGAATTTTTCGAGAGTCGGAAAAAAATAGTTCCGGGTAATCGAGGTTGCTGATATTAAATAGGGTTCGTCCCATTCTTACATACTAACTACATACAAAATTTCAAGTCTCTATCTCAATTTGTTCGGGAGATAGAGCGTTTACAGACAGACAGACAGACAGACGGACGGCAGAAATTTTTTTCTAAAAATATGTTTTTCGGAATCTCTACTATCTAAAACGTGTAAATCCATCAAAAAAAAAATTCGATTTTCAAAACGATTGCAAGACTTACCCTATACTACGTATGATGGGTAAGTAAAAATGGTTAGTTTGAAAATTGTCTTCTTTTATATAACAGATTAAAACAGTTTAATGTATTATCAGAATTAACTTACTTTACTGATGTTATAACTTGGTGCTCTCCATTCTGTAAGATTAATTAATTCCTTCATGTGAACATTGGAACCTATAACAGCACTTATGTTCAATATTGATGCTCTATTAACGCTCATTTTAGTGTTAGTCCTTTGATCACAGACATTAGCCGCTTTCTTTAAAAGTGGGAGGAATTCCTAAATAAATGAATAAATAAATAAATAAGCTGATTTCCTAGTGAGAACGAGCTTTAAAAATGAATAATTCGAAAACCATTCAAGATACAAATATACGGTTTGCACACAACGGATGGAAAAGAAACCGGGTTTTGTGTGGCAACGAAAAAATAAAGTTCTGTTGGCGACCAACGGCATCACTAGCAGCACTGAAAGATGCCATCCGCCAAAATGTGTCTGCCATAACACTAGAAATGCTACTAAATTCTGTGAATGGTGTGCTGCTTAGTCTCACAGCTGCACTTGTAAATGATGGACAGCACATTGAACATTTATTGTAGTACTAATTAACTGTAATTAAGCTGATTTGTAAGTTGTCAACATTTTTTCATTTGTAAATTATCTTTTGATGCAATAAAACACTATAGCGCCATTTGTTGGTCGTCAACAAAACTATTTTTTTTTTTTTTCGTTGTTACACAAAACCCAGTTTCTCTGAATCTGTTCGCTGCAAACCGTATCTTTGTATCTTGATTTGTCTTCGAATTATTCATTTTTAAAGTTCGTCCTGACTTTTGGGTCACCCAGTATAACAATGGAGTTATGAATAAAAAAGAGGAGTTACATAGTGCATTACCTATCGGTTACAAGTGAAGTAACTGAGCAGATTGTCACAAGATTTTTTTTTAATCGGATCAACATTTTTTGAGTACCGCCGGTGAAAACTTCCAGCAGTAAAATTCAATAGAAAATTCCGAAACGCCCTTTTGTTGCGAAATTTCTGTCACAAATATCCTTAAAATTTTCTATTTCTCTTTACTGTTGTCAGTTTGGTTAGGAATTATAATCCTTTCTAAGACATTGACAGGAGGTTGTCTTGGTTGTACTAAAGAGATTTTTTTTTTTTACATAAATTTAATGGTGGTAGTTTACCGCGGTGATGATGAACCTCTTGAGAATGCGGTTACAGTTGAAGCTTAACTAAATTAATCCCTTCACGTCGGAAGCATTTTGCGAAATTTTCAATGTTTTGCCACCGGTTTTTAAAAATAAAAATTTGTGCCTTTTTAAATCGAGAAAATGATCCGATTAAATAAGACAAATTTTACAGTAAAATTTTATTGGTGGGGATGAACAGTAAGTAAGTTAAGTACTTTTGCGGCACGTATACGTGTCGCTCGTCCCTAAGGGGCTAAGGATAAGTCAGTTTCTCTTTCCATGGGTACCAATAGTTCCATGGGTATAACTTATAAATGAATGAGACCACAGAAAATGGGATTAATACTTTTGAAAACTCTTGTATACTGCATTGATTTCTGGCAATCTATTGCATTTGCGTGCATTGTTACCAGGTTACAGTGCACAGAATTTTTTTTCCCGTTTTTCTGAAGATTTTGAAATTGGGCTCTGTTCAGAACACTACCTTTAAGAAGGTTCTTATTACACAAAACCGATGCTTTAAAAAAAAAAAAAAAAAAAATTAATGAGTAAAAATTGCAGACACTAAAGCTTTACTGTTGCCACTTTAGGGAATAAGATATATTATATATAAAGTCAGTTGGGTAATTCAATACTATACTTTGATTGGTGATTCGTTTGAGTTTTTATGACATCTGATGTTTCGAAATTGAGAAAACATAAGTTAATTTTTGATCCAAGGGTACGGAATTCGATTTACTCATTTTCGAATACTTTATTTTTTACAGTTTATTGTTGACACTTTCCTTGAAGATATTTTAATTCACATATCGCTTATTTTACAAGGCTCAGCAAAGAAATTTTGTATTTGGATTCACTACTAATTGATACATCGAATGAAACAAACAAACAAGCAAATGTAGGCGAACATATTTAGACTTTCGCCAGTTTTCGAATTCATATGAAAATATGCTTGTATTCTTCCCGTAAAGAAGAAATTATTAAAATAACATTGTAGAAAATCATAAACAACGAGTTTTGATTTAAAAAAAAAATATTCCGCGTTTTGTTTTTGTTTTTTAGCTCACAGGCTATCATAGCCTGAGAGCTTATGTGCCCGTCCGTTCTGTATGTATGTACGTAACGCGATAACTCATGATAAAAATATCCGATCCACTTGAAATTTTGTATGTAGGTATATCCTGACAAGGCGCTTCCCTGATTAGTTTTTGGAGTTCATTCGATATGTATAAGAGGGGGAACGGGGGGCTCATGCCCCCCGTTAGTTGATATAAATGGGATTTTCATGCGGAATTAAGTTTTCAAAATTTAGATTAGGATCATTCTGATGAGGCGATTCCGTGACTGTTATTAGGTGTTCATTGAATAAGTATAAATAGGGGGAACAGGGGTTCTAATGCCCCCCCCCCATTAGTTATATAAATGGGATTTTCATGCAGAATTAAGTTTTCGTTCAAAATTTAGATTAGGATCATTCTGATGAGGCGATTCCGTGACTGTTATTAGGTGTTCATTGATTAAGTATAAATAGGGGGAACAGGGGTTCTAATGCCTTCCCCCCCGTTAGTTGATATAAATGGGATTTTCATGCAGAATTAAGTTTTTGTTCAAAATTTAGATTAGGATCATTCTGATGAGGGGATTCCGTGACTGTTAATAGGTGTTCATTGAATAAGTATAAATAGGGGAACAGGGGTTCTAATGCCCCCCCCCCCCCGTTAGTTGATATAAATGGGATTTTCATGCAGAATTAAGTTTTCGTTCAAAATTTAGATTAGGATCATTCTGATGAGGCGATTCCGTGACTGTTATCAGGTGTTCATTGAATAAGTATAAATATGGGGAACAGGGGTTCTAATGCCCCCCCCCCTTAATTTATATAAATGGGTTTTTCAATGGGTTTTAATTTGTATAAATGGGTTTTATATAAATGGGTTTTTCAGATTTCGTTCAAATCTCTGAATAGTTTTGAAAGTTTAATGGTTAAGTATAAAAGAGGGGGATAGCTCCTTTTAAATTATATAAATGCTAAATGGGTTTTTATTAAGAATTATCTAATTTGCTCTGAATTTTGGATATAGATTTTTTATATAATAAAGCATGTCTGTGATAGTATGGAGGTTCAATGATTAAGTATAAAAAAAGAGGAAAGGGGCGAGCTGTTTCCTCTTCTTAATTTTTTTTTTCGAACGGAATTAACCCTTGAAAATTTAAGGCTTTAATGTACAATTAGTATTTGTAGCCTGTGAGCTCAATGTCATCAGTTTAACTGGGCAGTATTCTTTATTTCTTTTTTTACTTGCCGTAATTTGAGGTTACTTGGATCCAAGAGAAAGCCTCTTACACCCAAAAGAATGTTAAGTCATTACCGTGTGTAACTGTGTTACTACATTGTAAAAAAAAGGGGAGGGGCAAATATTCTATAATCTTCAAATATATGTAAAATGCTGCTTTAAATCATTTATCACGAGCACTCAATCCTAGTATTAGCAGTCATGTGGCACACAGTGGTAAGCAAAAAAAATGATTTTTCTTGGAATATTTCCCACTCAAATCAAACATAGGCGACGTTCTTTTTAAAACAAATTTATTCGTGCGTCACATAACAGTCAATAATTCAACTTATACTGCAATTTAAACTACGTACCGATATAAGATACCGCCATGATAAAATAGAAGAAGGTTATTACAACCCCTTTACAGACTTTTAAACCACCAAATAGCAGAGTTCTATTTAACAGTTGAAAAAAAATGTAGAATTCTGCTGTTCAAGTCAAAGTAATCGAGTTATTTACTAACATACGCAAGGATACAGGATTTTACTGCAACGTTTTTCGTTGCCAATTAACTTGTTAGAAAATGTGAATTTTATCAATGCGAGACTTTAAACAGGAAAAAAAGAAAATAATTCTCACAGTCGCTCGGAATAATATGTGACGCAATCCGGCTCTAGTGTCGCTTGCAGGGAACTGTGGGGAATCGAATGATTTTTTAAAAGATAAATAAAAAATATTAGAAACAATGAAAAAATAAAATTACGTACATCGGGTTTTACGGAAAATGTTTCTTTTAACAGATTAAATTTTTCTAGAATAAGAAAAGAAAGTATGTATAGATGAAAGATGTGGAATTCAAATATATTAAATATGTTAAGAAGGCAGGGAAAATTTACATTATAAGAATTTAGAAATAATAAAGGGCGAATTTTTTTATTATTATTGCACATATAAAGCAACAATGAACGAAAATAGAATGCAAAGCTCTTTTAAGTTTATCATAATTCCGAAAAAATTTCTCTATCTTTAAAAACTCCAGAAACTAATTTATTTTCGAGATTTAGCGAAGCACTTGTAACAAAAAAGTTATTTTTGCTATTACTGATTTTCAGAAACATTTCTGAGTATTAAACCGAAATATCGGTTTTTAGGAGGCTATCGATTCTGAAGTAAACATTTTCAGCTGTGTAATTGAATTTATAGTTGCAGGAGTAACAGAATAACATTAATTTTAATGTAAATGTTATTTATGTTAATTTATCATGTTTGTTAAACATGAACATGTTTACTTCAGGGGCCCAGGGCAAAAAAATCTTCAGATTTTCTAAAAAAAATTACTGCATTAAAAATTTCTTTGTTAATTATGTTTTAAATGTCGCTTAAATCATGTAATTTGAACAAGAAATATTAATTTTATGTTTTGGTTTATTTTTCCAATTCAACATTCAAGTAATGGTTATTGTGCAAATGACTGCATTTTTATTCATGATAGAGTTTTTCTCCATTTTTCCTATTTAAGTTGTTATAAACTAATATTCAAAGTTAGATTATGACTTTTTCATTTTTTTTTAATCTTTAATTTTTATTCAGGAAATTTGAAAAAATATTTACTTTTAAAAATATGATTTTCTTTTAAAAAGTTGCATAATATTTTTTTTCAAATTTTCACTTTAAATATTTTTAATTTTTACTTAAATTCACCATGCTAAAATTAATAATTCTTAAATAAATAATGTATTTTGAGTTATAGCGATTTTAAATTACACCTCTTTTTTAATATTTTTTTATTTTTTAACTATATATATATATATATATATATATATAAGAAGTTTTATCATGTGATTTTGTTTACAAATAATATGGTTAATCATAAGAAAAAGTTTCAAATTTTAACTTAATAAATAAATAAAGAAATAAATAAATATAATGTGTCCCTGACCACAAAAGATTGGTTGTTAGGGTGGGCCTAAAAGATGCAACGAAATTTTTACAAGTCACAATATTTCGGAAAAACTGCGAATTCTGGAGACTAAAAATTGGGTAAAAAAAGAAATGAAATTGGTTTAAATCTTCCGGTCACGCATGCGCTGTAAAGCTTGCCGAAATGTTTAAAAAAATCACATTGTCACTCTTTTTTTTTTTTTTTTTTTTTTTTTTTTTTTTTTTTTTTTTTTTTTTTTTTAATTAGCTTCTTCACGAATGTAATAGTCGAAACTCTTATGTAATAGAATAAGACAACATTATGTTGAGATATTATTTCAGTTCATCAACATCTTCCAGTCATGCATGTGCTCAAAAATTGTAAAGAGTTATTACACTTCAATTTTGACAAGCTAAGTACTATAAAAGATTATTGTAAAAATGTCATTTTTGTCAAATTTTAGAGCACTTACGGGACTGAAAGATGTTGGTGGAATTAAATAATATTTTAACACTACACAGGGTGTCCACTGTCAACGGTGACCAATGGCTAATTTCTAAACCGTTAGTCATAGACATATAGTTCCAGTTTCAAAAATGCTTTAAAAAAGGTAAAGAATTGTTTTTCAAGTGATTTAGGTAGAAAAATATTTTTATTAAACAATTGCGAAAATTAAATTTTTATACAGTCCCCCGGTCCTATAAGGGATATTTAGTAAATTTTTACCACAACTCTAACAAGTAATACATTAAAAGTTCCATTCCTCTGCGTTTAAAACTAACCTAGTAATAGCTCTTTAATGTTGAAGCATCTTTTTCGCTGCAAATTAGGGGTCAGACACAAATTTACTGGAAATAAAAATAAACGCAAGATATAAAATTTAACATTAAACATTGAGAGTAAAATAATTTTTACAATATATTAAAGTAAAATTTGTAAGTAAAAAAATAACACAGAGTTTGTTAATTTAAATTATGAAAAACAGCAGTCACGATTTGTTACAAAATGACATATATTTAAAATTCTATTAGATTATTTAACCTAACAGAATTTGGTGTAGTCCTATAAAGTAAATAAATGGTACGCACCTAAAATTGTATTAATATTACATTGTCATTGGATATAAATAAGTGTGCCAATTGAACCTCGATCGGATATTTGGAAGTGAGTTAAAATTTGAATAGAAATTTTAAACTATGGAAACATACGTACGAACGTTTTAAGCAAAATAAAACCTTTAAAAATAACACACCTTTTTAAAATAAAATCGCAATTTCCGAAAATTTTATTTTCTCGATAAAAAGAATTTTACAACTCACGTCTTATACTATTTTAACCAAATCTAGAAGTTAACTGATAAAAATTAACACTACCGTTAAACTTATACGGTGGTAGCACCTTCAGTTAAATTGAATTAAAAATATTTCTTTGTCTCATTTAAACAATTTTGTAATTGGAACTATATGTTTGTGGCAAATGGATTAGGAATTAGCTATTGGACAGCGTTGGAAATGGACGCCCTTATTTATAATAATTTTCCCTGAAAACTTAGTCCAACTCATTCGTTTTCAGCTACAGAAAAGTGGTTTAAGTCATGAAATTTAAAGTTTCATAACTCGGTCAATTTTAATGTTAGATGAATGGGACTTTTTTGTATTGCTTGATAGTGTGATGGAAAATTTTTACTAAATATCGCTAGTAGGTCCGGGGGACCGTACAAAAAGTTAATTTTCGTAATTTTTTAATAATTTTTTTGACCTAAATCGCTTGAAAAACAATTCTTTACCCTTTTTAAAGCCTTTTTGCAATTGGAACTATATGTCTATGACTAACGGTTTAGAAATTAGCCATTGGCCACCGTTGAGAGTGGACACCCTGTATTTTGTTATTCTAATTCATGAGAATTTCAGCTATTGCATTCACAAAGAGGCTTATTAAAAAACATGTGTGAACACGTGAATTTTTCTACATTTCGGCAAACTTTACAGTTCATCCGCGACCGAAACATATAAACCGATTTTATTTCTTATTTTTACCCAATTTTTAGTCTCCCAAATTCGCAAATTTTCCGCGGTGTTACGACTTAGAAAACAATTTTTGCATTTTTTCTCTCTCCCCCCCCTAATGGTTGTGCTGTTATTTGTTAACGCGTTAATGAATCACGTGGGTATGATTTAATACTTTTATGGTTTTGAGTAGGGATCTCCCGCAAATTCGTTGTCGGCGAAAATGCTGCTAAAAATTCGGCCAGGCTGAAACGTGACCGAAACTATATGTATTTTTAAAATAGCACGTCTTCCTTCGGAAATTGTCAACATTACTCATTAAATTGAGCTGTACTGGCTCAAATAAGACACTGTTTACTTATTCAACTTGATATATAAACTTCATTGATTATAATTATGAATCACGACTGACTCAAGACGTCAATGCAAATTTTAAAGTAATAAATGCATTGATGACTTAAACTTTAAAAACCCTTTTCATGATCTCCTTAAAAGCAGCATGCTGGATAATAATAGATTTTTTTTCTTGGTTATAAAAAATTCTTATAATTAGTGTCTTAGATGAATTAATTGCATTTTATTACATTTTACACGAATATTAAAAACTTTGGTCAGAGCCACAATGGAGCACACATATAATTACAAGTATACGCAATTAAATAATTATGTATATTTATGTATATTACTTATATAAAATAATTTTTGAACATTTTCCTTCTTGGCCGAAAGTAAGAAGATTAAGGAAATTCGGTATCGGTTTTGCTCAATCCTTAGTTTTGAGTCCAAGTTACGGCCCAAGTTACAAGTAGAAACCCATAGTCCAATTAGCAACCTAGAGTCCAAGTAACCCCAATCAATCGTGCTAGAAATTAATTTTATTGAACAAAAATTAATACCTGAATAACCACCGTAGGTCCAATTGTATTTGCTTTAAAATGATACAGAAGGTTTTCTTCGGTGAGTTGTGGGAAACGTTGAGGAGCAAGAACAGCAGCATTGTTAATTAGGAGTGTCAGTCCTTTATTACCAACAATGTCTTCTGTAATACTGCGAGCAGCCTCTATTTCATTCTTTTTTGTAACATCTGAAAAATAAATCGTTTACAAATATTAGTTGCATCATTTGAGATTCTTTTCAGATGGAATTCTTAAAGAATGTTACAGCATTGTTATATTTTCCAATGCAGCGCAAAACGTAATTTTGTAAAAAAAAAAATCGTTTAATATTTATAAAAAATTTACACAAAAGTAAAATAATTATTCTGTAAAAAAAAAATACATAAGTGTTTCTTCATGCAAAAGAAACGTTTACAAAAGTTTACTGCAGTTACATAAATCTTTAGAATTTATTCACTTATTTTGGAGATCTTTCTGTTACACTGGGGAACAACTTTTAACACAATTTCTGTACCAGGGAATTTAAATTTACGTAAGGTCCTTTGATGATGTAGAATATATTTAGAAAAACGTATTTTGTCTTTTAACAGGTAAAGCAAAAAATTTTCATCCTGTATATATATAAAAAAGGTATGATAATTTGAATGTTATAGATTTTCTGGTGTAAAAAACACGTCTTTCTATCTTTAGTGCCTGAAAACGCTGAAAATTCATAAAATGTAAACTATCATAACATTCTAATATAAATAAAAAAGGCATGTTTGTTTATTTTCTTTTAAAGTATTTGAGTATGTAGACTATTTTCTGAATATAACTTATGGTATGAAAGCACTGTATTGTTTCTAAAATTACTTAATTTTAAAAGCAATAACTACATTTGTGGTTTTAAAATGACTTTTGATATGGAACATTCGAAACAGAATTAAGCGTATAGCTCTAAAACAAACAATTTTGGATTTTTTTAAAATAAATAAGAGCAAGCACAATGTACACTGCTACCGTAACACAATCATGCTTACTTGTAATGCAGTAATAAATATTTAAATTTATTAGATATTTTCTAATAATATTTATATTTGAACACATCTTAAGCTTATCTATAAATATATAAAATACATACCCATTTTAATCAGAAGAACTTTAGTTGTCTTTTTAAAGCTTTCACTAATTTCTTTAAGAGCCTAGAGAAAAAAAAAATAAAAGAGTACGAAAATAAGAATTATAAAGCATTATTTTATATACATTAAAAATTATCAAAAATTTATAAAAGTCTCAAGATTATTAATATAAATGTTTTGGAGTAATTTACCAATCCTACAGGAGCACAAAAAAGTAAACAGTACATGGTAATAAATCGCAGGAAGAAGATTTTGGGGATTTTTTTTTCTTGTGAAGTTTGATTACAATTGAAAAAAATATTCCTGGTTTTATTCATTTCATTCACTTGTATTTTTTTTTTGGGGGGGGGGGGGAGGGCTACTACTTTAGAAATAGTAATAAGATGTACTAAAAACACATGGGTTTTTACTTTAAAGGTGTGTTCCAATCCAACCTGCTTATTTTCTGATTTATTTTTAAATTCATTTTTTATCTCAAACGCATCTAACTGGTAAATTCCCTTATGTACAAACAACACAGTGTGCCACGTTATTCGAAATTTTGATAAATGCAGAAAATATTGCAAAAGATTGCTGTCAAAATGGGGATTTTGATCTAGATTTCTCGAATCGTGAGATCAGAGAACGAAAAAATGGTCATACTGAGAATATAATTGTTTATAAATCAAATTCTAATGAACTGGGCGAAAAATGAAATCACACGAAATCTTATGCATCAATTCAAAAATCACCTCAGCAAGTTTCATGTTTCTACTTTTAAAATTGAGTCTAAAAATGTATCAGAAAATTTCGAGCCGTTGAGGGTGAAAAAATAATTTTTCAAACTACACCCTTAAATGTTTATTAGCCCTTACCGGACGCTACCTGTACTTTTTCCGCCCCTTACTTTACAAGAAAAAATGGCGATTTTTTTAAAATCCCGTATGTAACGCGCACCATAAATTTGATGTGCAAATGAATAAATGACTAAATGAATTTCAGTAAAGAAAGTCGAAAAAAAAAACATTACATCAGGCCAAAAACAAGGCGAAAATACATTTTTAGACTTCGGGTAGTGAATGACGGGGCGCATATTTCAGATGTGTATATTGCTGGGACGATTACTGTTTCTAAACCAATAGGAGACCGTCATTATCACGGTCAAGTACACGCTCACACAGTTTGATTGACAGGAACTCGTGGACAATTGATCGTGTGTGTTTATTATTTATTTGTACTCGGATTGTTTGAATTTGTACTCGGTAATTAAAAATTAAAGGTACGAAAGAATTTTTTTTTTTTTTTTCAAAATGACTGAATTTTATTTACTTCAATTAGAAATTATACTTCCTCTGATCCTGAAATAAATAAATAAATAAATAAATAAAAATTAAAGTAAGAATTTTGCTTATACGGATATTTTCGCAGAATACTTTTTTTCCCATTTGTTTAATATATATATAAATCATTTTGGAACGATATTTAGAATATTAAAAGGGTTTGAAATATTTTTTTTAAATGTCTTATTTATTAATAAAAGACAGCCTCCAATAATTAAAAAAAAAAAAAAAAAAATCACCAACGGACTCTCGGCCCGCGATGGACTCGAACCCATATCCTCCGGTTTCAAGCTCGACGTTCTAACCATTGAGCCAGTCAGCTCACTTTCATCCGCAACAGATTATCGTTATAATTAGCACCGTCGATTGTCGACGAGTTCCTGTCAATCAAACTGTGTGGGCGTGTACTTGACCGTGATAATGACGCTCTCCTATTGGTTTAGAAACAGTAATCGTCCCAGCAATATACACATCTGAAATGTGCTGACGGGGCGTAGAAGTGAGTGACGACAGTGAGAATTGCTAATTAGCGTTTATTAATGTATAAAAAGTGCAAGGAATGAAGTAAAGATGCAGTAATACTTCAATTAATTATGATTTTCCGAGAAATTATCTCTTCTTTGAATACATTTCTTGATTCACATGTACATAGTGTGATTACATTCAGGAGTAACAAAATATTCCGTGTATAACGTGCATCAAGGAGTTTTGCCCTATTTAAAAAAAAAAAAAAAAGTGTGCGTTATACACGAGTAAATACGGTAATACTACGAATTTTAAAATACGCACAAAAATGAAAATCTTTAAATGTGATCCTGAAATGAATTTAAAGGGTTTGTTTCAAAGAGAAAGGATAAGGGTTAAAAAATAACATAAACTAAATCCGTTTAAATGTAGGATTTTGTTTAATTTACCTGTATTCCATCTCTTGATCTGTAAGTTGCAAATATGAATGCTGGCGGTTTCGGAAGTCGAACAAACTGTCGAACAAATTCCAGTCCTATTCCCCTATTAGCGCCTGTAATAAATACACTATGCAGCTCCATTTTAAAATGAAAAAAAAAGATCTAAATAAAGAACACTTCACTTCAGGCTAACTTTAGAAGATTTCTATCTGAAAAAAAGATTAGTCTATCTTTTATCTTTGTTCGGTAAATAAGAATTGCACATTAGCTGATTATCTCAACATATATCGCGAACTTTTTCCGAAAGTAACTCAATTCAAAAAGTGGAGAAATTTAAATTAAAAAATGTACCGAAAAAAAAAAACATTTCTTTCCCAGGGTAACAAAGGTTATTCACTAAAAGTGAATAATAAATTTTTTTAAAGTATTTTTATTTTCTTGAGATGTTTGGCGATTCATATTTACGTAAAATTATAAAAAAATCATGGCTAGGATATTTTCGGAGTTTTGTATCATTAAATGGATCAGTAATAATAAATTATATACATATATTAATATCGGTAAAATAAATTATTATTAAATGTCTTAAGGGACGCACTACCTTAAAATTGGTCAAAATTTTCTTTTTTTAATAATAACTGAAATATTCTTTAATTGTGAATATTTTGATACCTCATTTTTTCCTATACGACAATTATATCCGAGATGTGTTAAATTTTGTTAACAGATCCAGCGCAATTAGCCATACAAATAAAAACTTCAAACTGATTTTTCTCCCTGTTCATGATTTTATAACTTGCTTTTTCGATAAATACTAAAGCTTTTTTTGCTAATTTAGATAGAGATTTGAATTTTTTTTACTTGCTCTCCATGAAGTATTTAATTTTTCTGTGCATGGATTTAATATTCAGGCTTATAGTTATTTTTTTAATATTTAAATTGAAAGTTTGTCGAATTTCCTTCTGTCATAAATACTAATGTCCGCCCGTCTGTCCGCATATAACAACGCAAAAATTAACGAACCAAATCGTTTCAAATTTAAAATATATAAGTTGTTACATAATGTTGTAGAGTCATTTCAAATTTTACGAAAATTGTATGTATAGTTCATATACAAGGACAATCAGAAATATTCCGTTACATGCAGGCCAATGGGAAAAATAGTATCAAGTATGTACATTTTAACAATGTTACACTCTTCAGAGCACAATAAAATTGATATGCATCTCTGAAGTACATACTAAAATATATATTCTGTGCATTATGTAGTGCAAAGAATACTTGCTATTAAATTAAAGGGTCACACAAAAGTTTTACATGACATAATGGTTTAGGAGGAAGCATTATTTGGGACTGATTTTAATTAAATTTCACAGTTTGTGAAATTTATATACGCTGCTGAGCTTTACTAGAAGTTACTTCCCGTATAACAGAAAGCAGATAGCACACAAAAAAGATTTCGACTGATACACTATATCCAAAATATTGTATAGTATTACAGCAAGATCTAAATACTTTCTTATCATCGTTATAGTACAAACGCGCCACATCATTTGATATATTTGACGTGAAAGGGTATAGCGAGATAAGAATGGCGAAATGGCCCCCATGGTCAATGACTGAATTATTATTTGTACTAGTATCAGCACTCTAAAAGAGTACGAAATGCAAGGTCATTGACCCCCCATCTTGACCTGTCTTTAAGATATTCGATAAAGTTCGTGCGCGCGCCGTTATTTTTTAAATGTATTTTTCTGAAAAACTATAAAAGCTAGAGAGATGGGACCAATTGCGTATATTGAGAGATACTTTGAAAAATATTTCATATTTTTTTCAGAGTTTTCGTGAAATGACAACTGTGCAGAATATTGAAACAAAGTATAAATCTTTTATTTTACTACTGTTCTGTTACGTCTACCGCGCCGAAAAAAATACATAATATTCTTTAATTTATATACTTATAGCACACAAAAAATTATCAAAATCAAAGAGGCGCTTTTTGAGTAATATCTAAGAATAAAAAATAGAAAAGGTTAAAATAAAAATTCTAAATAGAAAAGGAAGAAAAAGAGAAAAATTGATACCGGACAAATTTAAAAGAAAAAGTAACACTGATATACGGCTAGCGTGTATCAGAAACACGGCTCGTGGGACATTGAAATAGAGCTAGTGAGTGGGTGGAGCGATGAAACTAGCGATCGCCCCGACCTACACCCCATGTATGCTTGTCCTATTGAAATTCTGCGTAAAAAATTTTTAAGCGATGGAGTCAATGTTGTAATTAATGAAAGTAGAGATGATGATAATTATAGTTAGACCTATCATTATCATGTCTACCGCGCCAAATATATATATATATGTATATAATGTTCTTTCATTTATATATTTATAGCACGCAAAACCTGATCAAAATCAAAGAGGTGCTTCTTTGAGTAATTATGATTTTAATAAGTGAGATCACGGATGGTAGGAACTAGCTAAAGAGGTCTTTTTTAGAATTATTTATTATAATTACATCATAAATAAGATTTCAAACATCATTATTTTCATTTATTACAATTTTGACTTCATCATTTAAAAAATCCCTGTCGGCTTGGCCTATAGGCGGAGGTAGATTTCGAAGAGTGCTCATTTCAACAACAAAAAAGAAAATTTGATTACAGATAAACCCAGTTTAACAACTTTATTTGTCCTCTTTTGAAAATTTTTTAATTTCATTTTTCTGTAAGGACTGGTTTTATCTGAATCATCTTAAGCTAAATTCGGATCAAATGCTCATTTTGACAACATATTTTGAAATAATTCTGACTTTATTAAAAAATCGACTAATACGGTATATTATATAGTTCTTAATAACAAAAGACTGCCAATTGAATGCGTTTGAGAACAAAATTGAATTTAAAAATGAGTTATAAAATAACCAATTTTGAATACAACCTTAATTCTTAATCATGATAGCTTCGGGAAATTTTGCGCGAGTGCCCCCTATGTCACCAACAGAAACTGTTTTTTATTCGAGTCACTATATAATCTAGCATCCTCTTCAGTAGCGATAACTTTCTTTCTTCCACGAACTTTATGCACAAAAATGTCACAAACTTTACATTGCACGAACATTATTGTCACCGTAGAACTTTCGGCGGCCGTAAACAATTATTCTCACCTAATTATGACAAACCAGTCAATTGTTTATGTATTGTTGTCTTGACACAGCAAGACTAATAAAAGATACGTAAAATCGTATTATTAGGATGAGCGAAGCGAATCCTCTACTAGGCCACTCAAATGACATTTTGTCGTACGCCTTACAAAAAAACTATACAGTATTTTGACTTGAAATTAAACACAAATATAAATTATGATCTGTAGATTTGCAGAATATTATTTTTTTTACAGAAATACTTTTCAAAAAATTATTATTTTAATTAATTTATTTTACATGTTTTTCCATTACAAACGCATTTTTTCAAATAAAAAGTAAAACACGTACGTTTTCAGAAGAAAAACTTAAATCATGGGGTCAGTAATTATAGCTAGAATCATCATTAAATGAATAAAATATATTTTCATTATTCTGACAAAATATCTCAAAAACTGCTTTCAGATTTTCAAACTATGCTCATTCCTTTTAATTATGTATAGTTTCGTGATTTATTTTATAAAATTTATAAAATACTTTTTTTTTTTAGAAAAATTATAGCATATTTTTAATGAATTAAAATTTGTGAAAATTTTCCTATTAACATTCAATTATAAAAGTATTTTTCTGTGTTAGGAATTCAAATACACAATTTATTCTTATTTTGTGAAATCATTTAAGCAGACGATATTTAAGAATTTTAAAAGAATTGCATTATATTTTTGTGAAGTGGCAATAAAAGAATTGTAAACAAATAAAATTAATATTTTGTATAATTCTACTTCGAAAATATTATTATTTATACCAGTCTTATATCATTAATAAACAATCTGAGGAAATTTTTAGTTATTTGGTAAAAGTAAATTTTTAAATTAAAATGTGCCGAAACATAAAATTATATTTTTGCTTAATAAGGATGCAAAAGTAATTTAAAAAATATATTATTACTTTCAAATATTTATCGTATAGCATAATACTTCGCGAATCCAAACAAAGCATGGCTTTTGCTAGTATATATAAAACCCTTCCGGGGTCAACCTATCCACGAGAAAAAGAAACTCATTCACCAATGAAAACGTTTCATAGTCGTAATGGAGCGTTCTCATTGGTCAGATTTACATTGGGAGCTGTAAATGATATCACTACATTTTACTTCGCTTTGAAATCTTTCCACGATTTCAAAAAATATATTTAATTAAAACTTTTTATTAAAGGAAAGCAAAGGTGCGTTTTAAATGCAATATTGTTAAAATTTTTATATTCGGGTTGCTTTAATTTTTTTTTCTTTACAGCCGTGAATGACTCTTGAGAATTTCAAATGTATAAAAAACATTGTGAAAAGTTATCTCCGATTTAAAAGGCAATCTATTTTCTGACCAATTAAATCGTTCCATAGTCGTAATGGAGTGTTCTCATTGGTCAGATTCACAGTGGGAGCTGTAAATGATGTCTCTACATTTTCTTTGCTTTGATATCTTTTCACGATTTCAAAAACAATATTTAATTAAAACTTTTTATTTAAGCAAACCGCGGGTGCGTTTTAAATTTCATTATAATCCCCACCCCCATCTACCAGGTAGTTTTGCTATAGTTTTAAATGCAGATTTCTGTTGAAATTTTCTTTCTTTCTTTTTTCTTTTTCTTTTTTTTTTTTTTTTTTGTTAGATTTTTTTCTCTCCAAGTTTAATCGCTGTTTTATCAAAATTGTTTCAGTCTAAAATGGCTATGATTGACCACAGTTGTTATAATTTTTTATAATCCTTTAAAAATGCAAACACATCATTTTGACGGGCTATCTTCTAGTTTTATAATAACTATCCACTGACTGATGGATTAAAACAGCAAAATCTCCCTACGAATATCATAATGGGTATTTACGTCGGGGCGACCGCTAATTTCACTACCTTACTCACTCAATACCTGTATGTCTGTGCCTCACTAACCGTATATGAGTATTACTTTTTCTTTTAAATTTGTCCGGTATCAATTTTTCTTTTTTTCTTCCTTTTCTATTTAGAATTTTTATTTTAACCTTTTCTATTCTTAGATATTACTCAAAAAGCGCCTCTTTGATTTTGATCATTTTTTGTGTGCTATAAGTATATAAATTAAAGAATATTATGTATTTTTTTTGGCGCGGTAAACATAACAGAACACTACTAAAATAAAAGATTTATACTTTGTTTCATTATTTTGCACAGATGTCATTTCACGAAAACTCTGAAAAAAATATGAAATTTTTTTCAAAGTATCTCTCAATATACGCAATTGGTCCCATCTTTCTAGCTTTTATAGTTTTTTAGAAAAATACATTTAAAAAATAACGGCGCGCGTACGAACTTTCTCGAATATCTTAAAGACAGGTCAAGATGGGGGGTCAATGACCTTGCATTTTGTATTCTTTTAGAGTGCTGATACTAGTACAAATAATAATTCAGTCATTGACCATGGGGGCCATTTCGCCATTCTTACCTCGCTATACCCTTTCCAACTTGTTAAAAAATGGTGCCATTCAAGAAATCTGAATTTAAAAAAAGTAGACCACTTTCAACTCTGTCTTCATACTGGTATGACTTCGACGATATCTCGAAGTTTACATCGGGCACAATTTTTAAGATACGGAAAAACGAAAGATAGCCATTTAATCGGGATACTTTTTTCTCTATAGTGGTACAATTCGATTTAAAACATATCACTACCTTTTTCGAATAAATTCACAACATAAAAGCCTTTTGCGCCTCCGAGAAACACTTTTTTTACAACTCTATAAAATAACAAAACATCCATGTTATATAACAATCATTTTATATATTCTTTGTGCACTCGATTTACACCTCGAATAAAATTCTCGAAACATTCAGATGATTTTTTCATATGTATTTAAAAAAAAAAAAGAGTAAAATCTATTAAAATTTCCGCTAAAAATTCTGTAGCATTTCGATTGATGAGATCTATTTTTATTTGGTGTTAAACGACCTTACGCGAAGAATATAAAATGAGAAGAAACACAGCTCTTTTGCAAATAAAAATCAGTATCCACTGTGGATTTATTATTTCAAAATCATTGGATTTATAGATGATATTAATTTAAAAGAATTGAACAATAATTTTTTTGTTAATCTATTAATTGATATGATGGGGGGGGGGGGGATCTTCACACAAGCTCCTTTACGACGATAAATATCAATATATTTTTTATAATTTTTTATACAAGCTTCGTTATTTGAGTGCAGATTCACGGTTGCCATCCTTGGCGAATTTTGAGTTTTTCTCTCGACCATTTAGCTAAAATCGCATTTTTTTTCAATTCTCTGACGATGATCCCACGTTTTTTTTTTCTTTTTCGATCCTCTGACGAAAATCCCGTGTTATTTAGTGATCCTCTAACTGAAATCGTGTATTTTTCTTGATCATTTGACGAAAATTGCGTTTTTCACCACATCTTTATCGAAAATTGCGGCGTTTTTTGAGATCGTTTCATAAAATAAGTTTTTTTTCTGCAATCTCTGACGAAATTCGCGTTGTTTCTCCATTGTTTCTTAATTTTTCTTAGAAATTAAGTTCTGGTGACGACTGAATAATTTGGATTTAGGAGCCGCTGGCTTCTTAAAAATTTTGAGAATCTGTATCTATACTTAGCTATCATAATGCTTATAGCTCATAAAAATGTCAAAGAGTTTGAATAATAAGAATTAATAAAAAAAATTGAAAAATCCCATTAAAAAATATAAAATAAAATAAAATAAACACGCGCATTTTAAAATTTTGAATCAACCATTTTTTATCGAAATAAGAAAAAGCATGCAACTCCCACAAAATGAACGACCGAATATTTTAAAACGTTCCATTGCTATAAAAAACAAACAGTGTGGGGGAGAATGGGCACAATACAGGTTCTTTTGGAAAGATTTTCATTTAAAAGTATGGTGTAAAAAAAATCGGATTAAATATATAAAGTCATGCAAAACTGAGATCCAGTTAAGGTTATTATCACGGTTGGTTCATCTAATTTAAAACAAAACGCACTCCTTTATTTGCCTGCTATTTTCTATTATTATAAAATTCAAGGCCTTGTGAATCATTATCTAAGATATCCTTCGATAAAATATTATCTTCTTGTCAAACGTTAATGTACTCATGCCATTTTGAAAAAAAAAAAAAAAATCTTACTAATGTCATGAGTTTTAAAATAAAATGAAGAAAAAAAAAGGAAATGATTCAGCAAATCATCTATTACTTAATTTATCCTTTTATTAACCTCTCGCATTATCTGTATTTTAACGCCAGATGCTATTTACATCAAATATTTAAAACTTTTCGTCATAAATAAGAGAAATCGTAATGAAAACTGTTAACTAAAAATTTTTATTGTTTCATTCGGTTATTTGAATCCAGTTTTGTTTGATCCATTGAATGTGGATAGCTTTATTTATCCAGGGCTGCAACAAAACTATTCTTTATATTCTGCTTTTATCAATATTTTTCTAAGATAAATTTTGAAGTATATTTCTCTGTCAAATGTTGTCAAAGTGTATGTTAATGATTTCTGATTGGAAAAAATGGTGCCAGTTAGAATTAAACAAGTTGGAAATTGCACGTGAAGCGTAGCAAATGAGGTGCGTTCGTACGATAACGAAGTTTTAAAAATATTACTCTCATATATCAATCTCATAAAATTGTAAGTAGTGAATTACTATTAAATCGCTCATCAAACAATGTTCTCCCTATACCATTATGAAATGGAATACTTTTGTGCGGCCTTATAAATCAATAACAAATGTTCTTTGCACCACAAATTATGTAAAATGTATATTATATTATGTACTTTATTGTTGCATATAAATTCTGTTAAGTTCGAATGAATGTAACACTATTAAAATGCATTTGAAACATTTTTCCCCATTGACCGTAATGTAACGGAATACTTTTGATTGTCCCTGTAATTAACCTATGCATCCGATTTTCATAAAATTTGAAATAACTCGACAAAATTATGTAATAATTATGTATTTTAAATTTCAAACGTATAAAATACATTTGAAACTTTTTCCCCATTGACTATAATGTGATTGAATACTTTTGATTGCCCCTGTAATTGATCTATGCACCCGATTATCAAAAAAATTTGAAATAACTCGACAAAATTATGTAATAATTATGTATTTTAAATTTTAAATGATTAAAATGCATTTGAAACTTTTTTCTCCGTTGACCGTAATGTAATGGAATACTTTTGATTGCCCCTGTAATTGATCTATTCATCCGATTTTCATAACATTTGGAATGACTCGACAAAATTATGTAATAATTATGTATTTTAAATTTGAAACGATTCAGTTGGGTAGTTTCTGCGTTGTTATATGCGGACAGACAGACGGACAGACTCACGGAAGGACAGACGGACGGACTGAACGACCACTATAGGTGCTACGCACGCACCTAAAAATAGTCATGTGTATCAGCGTTGATTTATCTATTTATGCAAAGACACAACCAACTTTCTCGTTATCGATCACCATTGAGCCAAATCTCAACAAAATACTTAATCTTGCGAAGAAAGGAATGATTCCACTTGTTAAATTAAAAGAATGAATTATTTTTGTATGTATTGCAGGCATTCTCATACACGTTGTACTACGATAGGTGATGTTTATGACTTTTAGTCGCATCATGTAATATGGTTTACATTAATCTGTTGAGAAGCGCCTGGATTTTGGTAGATATAAACTTTTGTGAAATTTTCATCGAAATCCTCCGCCTCCCTTCCCAAAACCTCTCTTTGCACATCCATGACATACAATGTCAAAAAGTTTTAAATTTTAAATCATTTTCTTGTTTTTTATGTGCTTTTTCTTTTTTTACTTTATTGTAAAGTTAAATAAATCTATGCAATAAATATCCAAAAAACTTCAGTTTCTGCTTTGATAATACTAGTTTTTGTGTAACTGAGTTACAAGTATGTAGAAAAGAATAGTTATACCCTAAAAACTTCGCTTTCATGGGTATCATAATGGTATTTACATGGCTGCTAACTTTTACTCTTATTTTGTCTTTTTGGTACCACTTTTTTTAATAGGTTTTTTTATATCATATAATCGCCGAAAGCAGGATTCAGTAACAAGTAATAAAATTAATCGCGAACGAAAAACACCCTAAATCGGAATGTCACATTCACCTTCTCTTAATACAGATAAAATAAATATTAATTAACTAAAAAGGTGCTTTATTTTTTTAATCATTCATTACATATAAGTAGATTTTAAAACTCTTTAAACTACCCTTTTGCATGTTGTCAAAGATATGGTAAAAACTGTTACATACACAATGGAGTATTAACTCGAAGATATTTCAATCACTATCCTGATTATTTTCAAGAGGATGCCTTAATTGAGCAAGAGAGTACTTTTATTACATTTTAGTAATTCATATGGTTATTTAACCTCTTCAGACTTGAGGTACATAAATGTGTACCTCCATTCTTTTCCTCATATAAACTAAACTGTTCGATTTTTTTGCATTTTTACTTTACTTCTATACAGATGAATGTTTTTCGCTTCAAAACAAAACCAACAAATGTCGACACTGATTAATATTACCTCATAAAATAAATATTATTTTCATCCGAGTGTGGATGAGACATTGTGGCCAAGAAAGTAAGAAATAATCATGATTGTTTAACTGAAATACTTTACAATAAAAAATTTTGAGGATTTGCTGATCCTTAAATTGTTTAAAGACCTTAATTTTGTTATTGTGTAAATTTATATTACTGATAGTTAAACTGATATTTTAAGGAGTTTAATACTTTTATATCCATATTTGTAAATCTAAATTACCGGTCCCCTAAAGTACTGATTTCATAAAAGTGACGTTTTCTGTCATCTGTGGTGTTATTTCAATTATGCAAAATCAATAAATATATATTTGTAGAATTATTTTATGCTCAGGTCTGAAGAAGTTTAAAGTAGGATATGTCTTTTCCATGTCTTCCAAATCATGCACCTACATGTAAACGTCTCATTAAAATCGTTTGGAAAAATATTATTTTTCTATTCGGAATTCATGACAGTAAAATTTACAACAGTTTGGTATACATAAATTAAAATTTTTTCATCAATAAATAGCAACCTTTTCTTTTTTAAGATAATTGTTCTCTTCCTATTTTATTGCTCTTTGTGTTTTAGGTGCGTTCCTAAATATGTAAATACGTAGCACAAATATTCGTCGTCTGTCCGTCCGCATGTAACAGAGCAAAAAAATATCCAACCAAATCGTTTGAATTGAAAATATATAATTGTTGCATAATTTTGGCGAGTCATTTCAAATCCTTCTATAGTAAAAAAAAAAAAAAAAAAAAAAAAAAAAAACTAGTCTCAAAAGGAATGACTCCTGGAATGATGCTGATGTGTAAGGTTTCCGGAAATAACGGTTACGGGTGGACCACTTCTTCCATGAGTCGAATAGACCAATCAGGAAAGGGCTCCGTCTATGCATCGCGAAGCGATTCCAAGCGGGATTGCAAAGCAATGCCGCAGCAGAGTGTTACATGCTTACCCATTTAATCGAATGTTATTAAAATACTACATTTATATGCTTACCCGCTTAATCGAATATTACTGAAACGTTACATTTATATGCCAACCGTTTAATCGAATATTATTTAAATACTACAGTTATATGCTTACCCGTTTATTCGAATATTATTGAAATACCACATTTATATGCTCCCGCTTAATCGAATATTATTGAAATACTATATTTATATGCACCCGTTTAATCGAATATTACTGAAACGTTAGACTTATATGCTTACCCGTTTAATCGAATATTATTGAAATACTATATTTATATGCACTCGGTTAATCTCCTTCTATATTAAAAAAAAAAAAAAAAAAAAAAAAAAAACCTAGCCTTAAACAAATTTCTAGGAATGACTCCTGGAATGATGCTGATGTGTAAGGTTTCCGGAAATAACGCATCTGGGTGGACCACACCTTCCATGAGTCGAATAGACCAATCAGGAAAGATTCCAAAATTGAGTGTATGGAAAATAAGGTATCGCGAAGCGATTTAAACCGGTATTGCAAAGCAATAGCGAACGGAATCGCGAACCGATTCCATGGGGTATTGGCGAGCGCAGCAAGCAGGGGTAGATTACAACTTGGAATCGCGAAGCGATTACGCTGGAGGTTGGCGAGCGTAGCGAGCAGGGGGTCGGAGCCCCCCTAGTTTTATAAAAATTAGGTACGTAGTTTAATTACATGATAACCAAAATTATTCCGTTACATTATGGCCAATGGGAAAAAATTGTTTCAAATGCATTTTAATGATTTTACACAATTTCGAACATAATACAATTGAAATGCATACATGAAGCATACACAACAAATTACATTCTGTACAATCTGTGATGCAAAGAATATTTGTTATTAATTTACAGAGCCACACAAAAGTATTACATTACATAATGGTATAGGGAGAAATATTGTTTAGGGCGCATTCTAATTAAAATAAACTATTTCCCTTTTATAAAACTGGTATATGTTGCTGATATTTACTACAAGTCACCTCCTGTATGACAAAAAGCAATTAACATTTACAGAAACATACAAAAGTTTTCGGCTATTATACTGCATCCAAAATAACTGTACATTAGTACACCAAGATCTGAATATTTTTAAAACATCATTGCAGTACTAACGCACCTCCTTTGCTACACTTAATGTGAAATTACCGACTTGTTTAATTCGTTTTAAAGTTGCTTACCTCTTTCACAAAAAGGGTAATTTATTTGATCCTTCTCGCAACATTAACTCAACTAACTTCTTTAACTCAAAAAGTTGTTCCAGAAATTACAGTCGTTTTAAAATTCGGGCTTAGTTAAATATTAGAGATAGACCGAAAACTTTGTTTTGCTTTCGTTTACGGCCCTAAATCCGAATTTTGCAGAAAAATTGATTTTGCTGAAAATGCTGCCAAAAATTTGGCTGGATCGAAACTCACAGTAGGATGAGGTGGGTAATTATGACCAAGGGGTAATTGCGACCCCCTCCATATTTGAGAAAACTGTGTACGGTAAAATTTTGTTTCATGCTTAGGAATTGACCTCTCAAGGGTATTCTCAAGTTCCGTTCAACAAGCGCAAAACGTTTTGACACATTTACGAATTCATTTTTTTACAGAAAGTTATAAAATTGGAATGCCTGACTATGGAAGCGATTTCGAATCGAACTTGTTTTTCCATTTTATGATCATTAAATTACTTATCCAGTTCTAAACTATTTCGATCATGTGATCAGCCGATTTTCTCCTGCTTTTCAACCGGTTTTTCTGCTTTCGTCGGGAAATATGTTCAAAAGCGTCAACTTTGAAGGCTTGTTATGAAAGATCTATTGTGTTTTTTTAAAAAAAGAAAAAAATGAGTGTGATTATATAATTTCTGAAAAACAACACATGCTATTTTAATGCATTTCCGAACAAAAATAAATCAAAGCATGTGTCACAAAGTTGCTCTTTTTGATTTACGAACACCCTTAATGTATTTTCCATTTTAGATATTCTTTATCACCAATCTGAAGGATTTTTGATATCAGAATTGCAATTTGAAATAATTTTTCATAAATGAATTTGCCACTTTGGAGTTCTAATAGTCACAATTTACCCCCAAAAAAATGTGTATAGGGAAGTACAAAAAGAAAATGTAGCGGTCAAAATTTCCCCCACTAGTGGTCTTAATTGCCCCCAAACTTTTGTGATTGTGAGATTTTCATGCGGGAATTATAACCACCCTTTTAACTTTAGAGAAAAAAACAGCTATGAGAATTAAAACTTTTAAGGGTGTGTTTCGATTCAAACTGCTTATTTTCCGATTTATTTTTGAATTCATTTTTGCTCTCAAATACACCAAACTTTCAAAATCTCTTATTTGGAAAGTACACAAGGTGCCGTGATTGTCGACTCTTTGATAAATGCAGAAAATATTGCAAAAAAAAAGCAATCAAAAATGGCATTTCGAACCGATTTTTCCCAAGCGGGAAATTTGCGAACGAAAAAAAGGTAATGCTGGTAAGGTAATTGTTTATAACTCAAATTCTAATGAATTGAGCGTAAAAAGACATCACACGGCACCTCATACGTTTCTTCAAGAATCCCCTCAGCAAGTTTCATGTTTCTACTTTAAAAAATGTGCCTGAAATTGTATCGGAAATCTTCGAGCTGTTGAAGGTTGGAAAAGCTTTTTTTCGAATACACCCTTAAGAGGTGTTCTTAAAGGATCAAAGTTACTTCCTGGTGTACTAAAAATATCACTTGGCTGGCTCAAAATACGGGTGCAAATTTACAAAGCAAGGAATTTGTCGGACGCTCCTCTCAGTCCACAAAACTTTGAAGAATGTCCTAGGTAGTTTTAGCTGCCACCACCGATATTAATGGGTGATATCGGTCACCTGCTGTGAGGATTGGGTAAAATAACACTGACGCTGTTAATGAACTGAACTAACAGTTTATTTAAGATATAGATATGTACACAAGAAACAATATTTACAACTATCTACAATTACAACTCGGATATAGATGATCCGGTTCAACATTAAATTAACTACAATAAACGTTGGTTGTGTACCGTTCAACTTATACTTTCTTCCTCACACTCAACGCACGTTAGATACGCTTTATCAGAGATTACTGCAGAATCTCAATACACAAGGGTACTAGGCCTCACTTCTCGGCCTATAACACTATCCACCGGGACGCCTTGTCCCACGCTCAAAATATACACTATCCAACAGGACCACAAATCCTGAGCGACCTACCGGTCTCAACGCCAAGCGAGAACTGTCTCCAACCTCTCAGTCCAGAGTTGACCTTGTCAGAGATCTTCCTTCCCCCAGCAGGGCCTCTTAGAGTTCCTCCATTGGTTCAATTCCGCATACCAACCTTGAGTCATGACATCTACTGTTTACACATCACTCCAATAGCTAGATGACAGCTGAGGCACGCCCCGCGGCCATCACTTTCATTCATCAACGAGTGCGTCATCTGCACACCTGTGTCAACATCTGTCATTCGTTATTATAGAAAAGAAAGAAAGGTATTTCGAGCTTCACGGATACACAACCCACAATACATAAAATATTCAGATAAGGAAATGTTATTCCTTTCTAATTCAGGGCAGATGTCTTCTAGGAACCTGACACCCCCCACCTTAGCGGAAAATATGCCTCTTAGGGGCTAATTTTCCCCAAACATATAATAATATTACGGAAGAGTTCAATAGTCTCTTTGCAGATTTCTTCATTCTAAATGTTACATAGGCATTTTCAGGTGTCTGAACATTCTCTACTGACATCTCTACTGAACCTTATACTAATACTACTATTGCATAAACAATACACATGCTAATTTACTATTATAAACACCAAACTTAAAAAAAAAAATATTTACACTCATACAAAAAAAAAAAAAGACGTGTGGCACTCGGGGACTGCCGCGGTAAAGCTATTGCATAGCATTTTTTATCAACTTATGCAATCATAATTATTTATTTACTTTTTATTTATGCAGTTTTTTTGTCTTTGATATTAATTCAAGTTATACTTTTTGAGCGTGATCACCGATAACAAAACATTTTTTTTTCTCTTTTATTGAATAAATGAGAAATTAATATCGTTTAAAATATTTTTATTGTCTTAAAACACATGTAGGTTAATGAGGAATTTTTATAATTGAAAATATACGTTTATGGTAGCTGAAATAAAAAACATAAGTTTGAGACTTGATATTCTCAAGATATCTGAAAAATACCGCTTTAATGTCTGCCGAAGTCTACCGAAGGATACCGTGCCGAAGTCTGTCAAACTCAAGCGACGTTAGCCGGAGTGTTAGGTTTTTCTCGTTACGGAATTTCTAGATTCTTTCGCCGCGCTCAAAACCCGCGATAAAAGATATGCCAAACAAAATTTACCAAACAAAATTTGGCCGCGCTACGAAAATTAGATCGCGAGTTACAAGCATTATAAATTTTCCGATCCTCACCGTGGGGGTCTCCTGTCACCAAAAATTAACATTGTCTTATTAAAATTACCAAACGAAATTTGGCCGCGCTACGAAAATTAGATCACGAATTATAAGCATTTTAAATTTTGCGACCTTCACCGTGGGGAGGGGGGGTCTCCTGTCACCAAAAGTAACACTGTCTCCTAATAAATTATCAAACAAAATTTGGCCGCGCTACGAAAATTAGATCGCGAGTTATAAGCGTTTTAAATTTTTCGACCCTCACCATGGGAGATCTCCTGTCACTAAAATTAACATTGTCTCACTATAAATTACCAAAAAAAATTTGGCCGCGATACGAAAATTAGATCGCGAGTTATAAGCATTTTAAATTTTTCGACCCTCACGGTGGGGGGTCTCCTGTCACCAAAAGTAACACTGTCTCATAATAAATTGCCAAGCAAAATTTGGCCGGGCTACGAAAATTAGATCACGAGTTATAAGCATTTTAACTTTTTCGACCCTCACCGTGGGGGGGGGGGGGTCTCCTGTCACCAAAATTTAACACTGTTTCATAAAAAATCATTAAACAAAATTTGGCCGCGCTACGAAAATTGATCGCGAGTTATAAGCATTTTAAATTTTTCGACCCTCACCGTGGGGGGTCTCCTGTCACCAAAAGTAACACTGTCTCATAATAAATTGCCGAACAAAATTTAGCCGCGCTACGAAAATTAGATCATGAGTCATAAGCATTTTAACTTTTTCGACCCTCACCGTGGGAGGTCTCCTGTCGCCAAAATTTAACACTGTTTCATAAAAAAATAATTAAACACAATTTGGCCGCGCTACGAAAATTGATCGCGAGTTATAAGCATTTTAAATTTTTCGACCCTCACCGTGGGGGGTCTCCTGTCACCAAAAATTAACAATCTCTCATAATAAATTACCGAACAAAATTTGGCCGCGATACGAAAATTAGATTGCGAGCATTTTAAATATTTCTACCCTCACCATGTGGGGGTTCCTGTCACCAAAAATTAAAACTGTCTCATAATAAATTACCAAACAAAATATGGCCGCGCTACGAAAATTAGATCGCGAGTTATAAGCATTTTAAATTTTTCGATCCCCAAGGTGGGAGGTCACCTGTCACCAAATGTAACAGTGTCTCTTAATAAATTACCAAACAAAATTTGGCCGCGCTTTGATCTCGAGTTATAAGCATTTAAAATTTTTCGACCCTCACCGTGGGAGGTCTCCTGTCACCAAAAATTAACACACTCATATAATAAATTACCAAACAAAATTTGGCCGCGATACGAAAATTAGATTGCGAGTTATAAGCATTTTAAATTTTTCGACCCTCACCCGGGGGGGGGGGTCTCCTGTCACCAAAAGTAACACTGTCTCATAATAAATTGCCAAGCAAAATTTGGCCGCGCTACGAATATTAGATCACGAGTTATAAGCATTTTTAAATTTTCAACCCTCACCATGGGGGATCTACTGTCACCATAAATTAACACTGTCTCATAATAAATTACCAAAGAAAATTTGGCAGTGCTACGAAAGTTAGATCACGAGTTATAAGCATTTTAAATTTTTCGATCCTCACCGTTGGGAGTCTCCTGTCACCAAAAGTAACACTGTCTCATAATAAATTACCAAACAAAATTTGGCCGCGCTATGAAAATTAGATCACGAGTTATAAGCATTTTATCTTTTTCGATCCTCACCGTGGGGGGTCTCCTGTCACCAAAATTTAACACTGTTTCATAATAAATCATTAAACAAAATTTGGCCGCGCTGCGAAAATTGATCGCGAGTTATAAGCATTTTAAATTTTTCGACCCTCATCGTGGGGGGTCTCCTGTCACCAAAAATTAACACTCTCTCATAATAAATTACCAAACAAAATTTGGCCGCGATACGAAAATTAGATCGCGAGTTATAAGCATTTTAAATTTTTCGACCCTCACGGTGGGGGATCTCCTGTCACCAAAAGTAACACTGTCTTATAATAAATTGCCAAGCAAAATTTGGCAGGGCTACGAAAATTAGATCACGAGTTATAAGCATTTTAACTTTTTCGACCCTCACCGTGGGGGGGTCTCCTGTCGCAAAAATTTAACACTGTTTCATAAAAAATCATTAAACAAAATTTGGCCGCGCTACGAAAATTGATCGCGAGTTCTAAGCATTTTAAATTTTTCGACCCTCACCGTGGGGGTCTCCTGTCACCAAAAGTAACACTGTCTCATAATAAATTGCCAAACAAAATTTAACCGCGCTACGAAAATTAGATCATGAGTCATAAGCATTTTAACTTTTTCGACCCTCACAGTGGGAGGTCTCCTGTCGCCAAAATTTAACACTGTTTCATAAAAAAATTATTAAACAAAATTTGGCTGCTCTACGAAAATTGATCGCGAGTTATAAGCATTTTAAATTTTTCGACCCTCACCGTGGGGGGGTCTCCTGTCACGAAAAATTAACACTCTCTCATAATAAATTACCAAACAAAATTTGGCTGCGCTACGAATATTGATCGCGAGTTATAAGCATTTTAAATTTTTCGACCCTCACCGAGGGGAGTGTCCTGTCACCGACAGTAACACTGTCTCATAATAAATTACCAAACAAAATTTGGCCACGCTACGAAAATTGATCTCGAGTTATAAGCATTTAATTTTTTCGACCCTCACCGTGGGAGGTCTCCTGTCACCAAAAATTAACACTCTCATATAATAAATTACCAAACAAAATTTGGCCGCGATACGAAAATTAGATTGCGAGTTATAAGCATTTTAAATTTTTCGACCCTCACCCGGGGGGGGGGTCTCCTGTCACCAAAAGTAACACTGTCTCATAATAAATTGCCAAGCAAAATTTGGCCGCACTACGAAAATTAGATCACGAGTTATAAGCATTTTAACTTTTTCGACCCTCACCGTGGGGGGGGGGGTCTCCTGTCGCCAAAATTTAACACTGTTTCATGAAAAATCATTAAACAAAATTTGGCCGCGCTACGAAAATTGATCGCGAGTCATAAGCATTTTAACTTTTTCGACCCTCACCGTGGGAGGTCTCCTGTCGCCAAAATTTAACACTGTTTCATAAAAAAATCATTAAACAAAATTTGGCCGCGCTACGAAAATTGATCGCGAGTTATAAGCATTTTAAATTTTTCGACCCTCACCGTGGGGGGTCTCCTGGCACGAAAAATTAACACTCTCTCATAATAAATTACCAAAAAAAATTGGCCGCGATACGAAAATTAGATCGCGAGTTATAAGCATTTTAAATTTTTCGACCCTCACCGAGGGGAGTGTCCTGTCACCGACAGTAACACTGTCTCATAACAAATTACCAAACAAAATTTGGCGACGCTACGAAAATTGATCGCGAGTTATAAGCATTTTAAATTTTTCGACCCTCACCGTAGGGGGTCTCCTGTCACCAAAAATTAACAATCTCTCATAATAAATTACCGAACAAATTTTGGCCGCGATACGAAAATTAGATTGCGAGCATTTTAAATATTTCGACCCTCACCGTGGGGGGGGGTTCCTGTCTCCAAAAATTAAAACTGTCTCATAGTAAATTACCAAACAAAATATGGCCGCGCTACGAAAATTAGATCGCGAGTTATAAGCATTTTAAATTTTTCGATCCCCAAGGTGGGAGATCACCTGTCACCAAAAGTAACAGTGTCTCTTAATAAATTACCAAACAAAATTTGGCCACGCTTTGATCTCGAGTTATAAGCATTTTAAATTTTTCGGCCCTCACCGTGGGAGGTCTCCTGTCACCAAAAATTAACACTCTCATATAATAAATTACCAAACAAAATTTGGCCGCGATACAAAAATTAGATTTCGAATTATAAGCATTTCAAATTTTTCGACCCTCACCGGGGGGGGGTCTCCTTTCACCAAAAATTAAAACTGTCTCATAATAAATTACCAAACAAAATATGGCCGCGCTACGAAAATTAGATCGCGAGTTTTAAGCATTTTAAATTTTTCGACCCTCACCGTGGGGGGTCTCTCTTGTCACCAAAAATTAACACTCTCTTATAATAAATTACCAAACAAAATTTGGCCGCGCTACGAAATTTAGATCGCGAGTTATAAGCATTTGAAATTTTTCGATCCTCACCGTTGGGCGGGTCTCCAATCACCAAAAGCTACATTATCCTACCTTATTTTATCTTAAGACGATTTTTTTCTATACACATTCTATCAGGAATTTTCATCATTGAAACTATAGATTTATGGTAACTGAAATAAGAAACATAAGTTTGAGATTTGATATTCTCTAAATATCTGAAAAATACCGCGTCAATGTCTACCGAAGTCTACCGAACGATACCATGCCGAAGTCTGCCGAGCTGAAACGCCGTTACCCGAGTGTTAGGTTTTTTCGTTACCGATGTGTTAGGATTTTTCGCGTTACGGAATTTTTGGATTCGGTCGCCGCGCTCAAAGCCCGTGATAAAAGCTATGCAATAGCTTAAAATTAGACATGTGATGACATCCTTTAAGGTTGTCTACTATTTTGACATTGATACTGATGGGCTAGTAACTGGTTGTTCTTCCCAGCTCTTTCTCTGTAGCCTCGAAATTGCATCAGCATTCAAATGTTGAACTCCGGGACGATGAGAAATGCTCAGGTTCCAGCGTTGCAAGGCTAGAGCCCACCTAGTGAGTTTCGGCGACCTTGGGGTTGTTTCCGTGAGAAATTTTAATGGATTATGATCGGTAATGACCTCAATTTGAGATCCATAAGTCCACTTTTCAAACTTCCGCAACCCGAAGAGAACACTCCAAGCCTCTTTCTCTATACTCGGCCAAGCACGCTGAGCCCCTGACAATTTCTGACTGGCAAAAGCTATAGGTTTAAACTGACCTTTTTCATCTTTTTGAATAAGACAACATCCTACACTCTCAGAAAAAACTGTAAATTTATGAGCATTTGCCCTTCAATTTTCACGGGCAATAGCCTTATTTGAAGAAAAACGGTCTGATCCACTAAATAAACGGTCTTATCCCTTAAATACTCAAAAAGTTAAGGGTAATCCACATGTTTTTACAGCCCTGTCTCATCATTAGCAAAAACACGGTACGTCGCCGTTAATTTTCCTCCGCTAGGATGCGCCCCGTAATTTAGTCATATTTCGACCGCAACCGTAACATGTTTTTCAACCCGCCAAAAAGGAAAAAGCATGGAAGATTGTTCCATGGGAAAAAGCGATTCTATGATCGTGTGGTGTTATGAACGAGTAAGTAAAATATGTTATTATTATTGTTTTTAAAAGTGTATTATATCTTTTTTTTAAGATAAAGGACGCATATAAACGCATAGTTTTATGTAATTTATGTTTTGCATTTGCAGTTGTAACAAAACAATCATTAATCGCGGTATATATACCGCGAGTGCAACTTCAAATATTATGTTTTAAAATATCCTTTTAATAAGAGTAAATTTTACAAAAACGGTAAGATTTAATCATTTCGTAATTATTATTTGTCAGTTTTCTGAGATTATATATAATCACAGATAACGTTAGTTGCAAAAACATTAATTATGCCATTTATTCCCAGTATATATATTAGTTATCAAAAATTTACGTTGAAAGAATAGATATTACAATAATGCTTAAAAAAAATAAATGCACTATAACGATATCACTCTTATAATATGCAGAATAACTTTTTATTTATATTTTGTTACCTTCTTAATGATTGATTACATTAATTTTGTTTTGTTTTCTCATTTAAACATGAAAAATACAAGGTTTATGCTGGCACAAAAAATTCCTGCAGCAAAATGACAAAAAATGTTAATTTTTTTAATTCATTAATAAATCTAAAATTTTTTAATTGTTTATTTTCGAATGTTTTCTATTTAACATATACGTGCAAGTTAAGAGTATTTAAATAGGGTAGATGTGCCAGTTGCCACTAATACACACTCTTAAGGGACTTTTTTTATTCATTTTTTTTAAATTATTTTTAATAGTTAAGCTATTCTATTTCAATTTTTTGCAATATTATGTTAATCTATCAACAATATTTAACCATTCCCATTCTTAGTTTTTTTTTTTTTTTTTTCTCAATATGAATAGAATTTAATTTTAACTAATATTTAAATATATCAAAACCCTCCCGAGTCCAGTAATGGACATCATATTTATGATTGCATTAAGAACCAGAATTTAATGAAACAAGTAAATTTAACAACTAGGATACTAATAATTAATAAAATATTTGTGATAATCGTGTACTGTTTGCATCACTTATAATTAATAGAAGATCGATATTTTAATTTGTTTAGATGGATGGTTTAAAATATTAAACACTTAGGTAATTGAATTGAAACAATCAAACTATTAAACACTAGGTAATTGAATTGAAACAATCAAACTATTAAGACAGTGAGGGATTTTTTGAATATAAATGTACAGTTTAGACAACTAATCTTCCAGAGGCTGTTTGATATATCATTTATAATAGTTAGTATTACAAATATGAAATAAATGATATTGCAAGTTGAATATTTTAATTTTATTTTAAATCCAAATAAAATTGCAGAACTTATGTTTGAGGCCACCAATTTGCAGATTTACTAGATTCATATTTACTAACTTTGGTACTAAAGTAAAACCCCGATAATTCGAATTAATTGGGACCGGACCCAATCTGGATTATCCGGAGAATTAGAAAAAAAGAAAATATAACGTACTAACAGAAAATCACCTTTATGTTAAACTTATTGAATATTTGCAGACAGTAATAATGTTTACTTTGCTTAATTATTCCGAAAACATGTCAGAAAAACTTTTTTTTTTAGAATACCCGAATTATCTGGATTATCGGAGTCCGAATTAGCGGGGTTCAACTGTACTAGGTTATCCCGTCGACAAAAAATTATCGCCAAACTGTAAGATTAAATGCCAATAATGGTTGATCGTGAATGTCATATTCAATGACATTAAAAACGATTCACGTGTTTAAAATGTCATTAAGTGATTTTTATTTCGACTTTTATTTGTATTTTTATTAATATTCTACTAATTATTTGTTTTTTCATTTTTCAAAATAAAAATTATGTCAATTTGTATCATTTGGCTATTAGTTTGGTGATTTGTATAATTTGGCGAAACTGGTCGACGGGATAACAGAGTAGTACCCTAACTTTAATATATGGAGAATGTATTTCCTGATCAGCGTTTTTTCAGGGTAATTGGTTTCCCCCACCTTATATCATAATTAAGGATGCATTGACTAGTGATTTTGGCTGAATATTTGGCCGACAGGTGAATTTTGTCGAAAAAGATTGAGAAAAATAATTAATTTCGCTAATAGATCATGGATAAATGCAAATTTCAATGAAAAGACTGGAAAAAGTGCACTTTTTGTCAAATGATCGAGGGAAAATGTTAATTTCTTTAAAAAATTGCAGAAAAACGTGAATTTTGACAAAATGCTGCAAGAAGATACAAATTTCATCAAAAGTCCGTGAGGCCGTGAAAGTTCAGTTTTTTTCTTGCTGAGCCTGTAGCAAGTCTGAATAATGACTTTTCTTTAATAAGAAAGGGCTCAAAAAAGACCTGTCAGATTTACCTGAGAAGGTTGCTGTAGCTTTGTTTTATTTCTCTAAAAGCATGGAGGATTGTTTGAGACTATATTCAAGGTAAAATGTATTAACTTTTTTCTAAATTTGCATAATTAGTTTTTATATTTTATGTATTAATCAACTCCTAATATTCACAATTTCGACAAGAAAATGTGTTGATTATAGGTTATTTGATTATATTTTTCTTTTTCACGCATAAATTGAGTTACTATGTTAATTTATTAATGAATACAGGAATGTTAAAAATTAAACAAGCTTCTTTTTACAATAAAATATTTATAAACTTATCCATTATCTTTATATTAAAAATATTTTAAAAAAATCAAATGAAATATTTTAATTTTTAAAAATGAAAGTTCATGGTGAAAATACTTGTATAATTTAATGTGTAAAATTACATATGAATGATATACATATATTTATAATTTTTAAATGTTAGTCTCATTCTAAGATTTTATCACATAAAATGATTAAGCTAAACTTACAGCTAAAAACTTGAAATAGCATGCTTAAATAAGGGAAAAAAAAGACTATTTTATAATTTACAAAAATAAAATTTAACGTAAACAAATTTTTCTTAATAATAAAACTAATATGAATGAATATTGAATTTAACAAACTATCTTCTTTTAAATTATTGATTTAAAAAACATTTAATTATATTCATTTCATATTATAATTCATTTAAATACTCAGAGAGCATTTTGTATTCAAAGTATGAGCATTGAGCATCATCATCAGATGCAAGCAATCTTTCTTTTTTTAATATTTTATTACAAAAAATTTTGTTTTATACTATTTTACAATTTTCTGCTTTTTAAACCTCATGTTTTTGCAATTTCATTTTTACAGGAGGAAGTAAGTTTGGAAGAAGTTCTGGGAGATGAAAATATACCTTTATCGCCATGTATTGCTTCTTTTGGTGAGTGTGGGGTTTCATTTCTGTTACCTAATGTTTAAATTTGAATATTACGTTGCTTACATAATTTTTTTATAGTCATATGTAATCGCTATTTTTACTTTCTTTGATAGAGGAAAATATTGTAATCAAAAGTGGTTAGATATTTTGGGTGTTTTTTTTTTTGCTTTGTTTTTTAAGTCATGAAGACAGCGGAAATTCTTTATTTCTAGAAAGCATGTATTAAATACAAAAATCTTATACTTTTATTAATTAATTTAAGATGCAAGTAATTTTCATTGACATTTATGTCAATGAATCAATGCAAAAATACAGATTTTTGCATTGATCTATTTGTATTATAATACAAATAGATCAATGCAAAAATCTGTATTTTTACTTCTGAGATCATATTATGTAAACCATGTATCCCACATTTAAAAGTAACTTTAATAAATTGTTTTTTATCTATATTCCCCACTAAGAACACATTTTTTTAAACAAATCTTTTACTAATCAAAGGATGCTGGATAACATTTTCAAGATAGCTATGAATCACTGTATAGAACATTTTATTCTTTGAACACTATACTACTACTGTTACTAAAAATATTTAGCAAATGATTTCAATTATCTACATAACCAATTGTAATTATTTAATTTGAATATTTTGAAATGATGAAGTTAGAATACAAATGATATCCAATAACGTTTATTTTTATATACAAACATGCATAGTAAATATGTAATAGAATATGATAATTAAGGAAAAAAAGAAAAAAAAAAAACCTGGTTTAAAGAAAGAAAAATAAATGTTTTATTTGTGTATTTTGGAAAAAGGGCTCCCCCCTCCTTTTTTTTTTTTCTTTTTTAATCAACTCTGGCAAAAATACATATTTTCATCATGTTAGGAACTTACATTTAGCATTTTATATTGTTAAACCTTGGTATAAAAGCAGGGTTGGAAAAAACCCAGGTTTTTTTTTAAAAAAAAACCCAGGTTTTTTTTTAAAAAAAAACCCAAAAAAACCGTTTTTTTGGTTTAAACCGGGTTTTTTTAAAGCATCCTTTTTTATTACAAATACATGCATATTTATTGATAAAAATAGACATTGTTGAATTATAAGTAGTATAAAATCATTTAAAAATAATTTAAATTAAATAATTATAGTTAATTATGTAGAAAATTTTAAAAAATCATATTTTAATTTAAATAGATATTAGTAAAGTTCAAACAATAAGCTACTTTACATAGTGAAACATTGATGTTTTGAAAATGTTTATATATAATCTTTTTATTACTTATAATAAACATTTGATGTAGTTTGATGAATATAATTCTTTTCTACAATTAAAAGAAATAATAAATTTGAGATTGTTCTTGGGGGTTTTGTGTTTTGAGAGACAATTTGAAATCAGCATTTATGGTCATTGGATTTAGCAGATAACTGAGGGGAAAAAATAATTTGGTATTATTAAAATACTATAACTAGCCCCCAATTTTTGAATACTCATTCAACTTCATATTTTAATTTTAATTCTTAAAGATAATCTGCCCGATAGAAAAAAAAAATTCTTTTATACTTTCACCAAAATCTTAAAGATTATCCAGTTACGTAGCTCCATACTCAAAAGCATTGTGCATGTTATGATAGATTGCTTTAAATAATCTGCATTTTTAATGAAAATATTTTATACTAAATATGGAATATTTTTAATCCATTTTATCTTTGATCAGTTCACATATTCTAAGATTTTTCTTTAGAGCAATGGAATATGTTCACCAATGCATACTGAATTTCATCCTATACATAAAAAATAACCTAGAATCACTATATTTAATACTTTTTACTGAAATAAAGTGTTAAACGCAGAAAATATTTATATCCAATAATTTGTAAGTCTTAAATTGCAAAGAAAAACGAGAAAATATCATTAGATTTTTTTGAAAAAAACCAAACCGTGGTTTAAACCATGGTTAAAACCAATTGGTTTAAACCATGCCAACCCTGTAAGGTCTTGTCATTCTTCATGTATTTGAAAATGCTACAATTAGCAACATCAGATTATTCTGCATTTTTTACATTCTTTTTTATATTTGCTTGAATGATTTTTTTTTTATGTTCATTTCTTTCAACAGTTTCAATGATTAAAACCTCATCATTTTGACTCTGTAGTTATTTCATTATGTCATTGTCATTTATTATAAAGTATAGAACATCTGTCATTTATCAAGTTAACACAGAGAATAAACAAGGTAAATTGTAAACATGAAACTTGTTGCTAGTTTCTAAAAATACAGTAAAAATGTTTACGACAATCTGTACATATGTCACTAAAAAGAAATTGACTAAATATCTTAATTTAAAAAGAAAAAATGTGTTTTTCAATGTAACATCACTTTACCCCATAGGCCCACTTTCCCACATCTCACCTTATTAACCAGATGTAAATTATGTATGTGTATATCAGGGATGGCTTTTAGCCGGCAGAAAATGGTTTCTGCCATGCCAGTGGCAAAAAGTGGTTGTAACCGGCAGAAACTGGCAACAACTGGCATAAACTCATTTTATGACATAATCTGAGATTTTTTTAGTGATATTAAAATGCTAATATATAATTTATTCGGGATAAATAATAAATAAAATATTGGGAAAAGTTTTAATTTTAAAAATATATTAATTAGTATTAGAATTTAATAGTTCTGAATCTTTCAAGAAGAATGATCCATGTTATTTGCAGATAATTGAAAATCATGAAAATGATATTAAGGATATAGCAGTTGTTAAAATTATAAATAAATATCATGATTTATAAAGAGTTAAATACTTGTTGCAACTGTTAAAATCTATTGTTGTTGCTTTAAATAAAACTAAAAAGCATGAGTGTTCTGTTGCAGCTGCTAGCGCTGGGCGATATACCGTAATATCGTTATATATCGATATTTCTTTAAGACCGCGGTAACGATATTGAGATTTCAATCCTTCCGATATATCGTTTCAAATGGCATTCCATCCTACTTTCGGAATTACGGAGTTACGGAATTTCGAATCTACCTCTATCGGCGCAAAAGTTGTTTACTTTTGCAAATGTTCGCGCCGTAATCGGCACTTGCGTGATACTACCGGTTTTGAGCCGGTGTCGCGCACACACCGGAATATGGGTGAACAGTCTACTTTTTGCGCTGGTGTCGCGCACATACTGGAATATGGGCGAACATTCTACTATTCTGATGTACCGCTTTATTTATCGGAGTTTGTTCGAGGATCGCGCATTTCCGATGCAATCACTTGTTGACTCCATATCGGTGGCTGATTGTTGTTTTCCTGTGAGCTTGTGTACAGTTATTGCAGCCGGAATGCAGAATTGATTGACATATTTTCAAGAATGTGAGCACAATTAATCGATATTTCTTGTATGTTGGTTTTTCATTTATTAATAGTATTAATAAATAATTGTATTAAATCACATATTATATTACATTTTTTACTAATAACATTAATAATTTACATGTATGATAAGTCTATTATGTCATTTATTTTAAGCAGAAATTTTACTTAAAGCGGAAGTTTTTTCTTTTATCATTGTGATTCACCTTAGTTTTAGAATTTATTGGATACTAGTATTTTTAAGCGTTTTGCGTACGAGTTTTTGAAAAAAAAAAATTGAAAATCTTTCTCAAATTAGGAAGGAAAATACTTTTCAGTTCGAAAGATCGCTAAAACTCTATGGATGGTGTCTTTCTGCTTGGCAAAACATATTACCCATCCACAGCAGATGACAATATGATTATTGTATAAACATTCAAGTTTCGATTTCGCTGAGTTCGATAAACAAAAACAAACGATGGATAGTTTCCTACGTTTTCTTTGAGGTTTTTCTGTACTGGACACTTGTAAAAGACGCTCAAATATTGTAATAACTTATTATATTTTAATAAAAATTTGTCACACAGCCTAATTTACTATTATTGCAAATTGCTGAAAATTTGAAAAAAAATCGGTAAATTAACTTAGGAGTTATGAATGTTTTTCCCTTTTAATGGTAAAGAATAAAAGATTTTGTTTTTCTTCTCCCTCCCCTTTTTTCGTTTGTATGTGCCGTTGAATGTGTTTTTCGCGCACTTAAACAACTGAAACTAGTTGATACTTTCACAAAACCCTTTTTATAAGTTTTTAAAAAATCGAACAGTTTGTCTCTCATAAAAGAATGAGGATAGATTTGATTTTTGAATATCATGGCTCCTTTTTATTTCAAGAGTTCACTAATGCAAAAACATCCGCTCAATGTTAATCTTATTTTTTTATACCTTGTTTGCATTTCCATATTTTTGTTTATTTATATATTTATTTTTATTTTTTTTGTTTTTGAATTGCACATCTGAGGTTGATCTCTTTCAACAAAAGCCGTTTTTTTAATATTTGTTTTCAAGTTTGTTTTTTTTCTTTACTGGAATACTTTCATTTTTGAAACTGGTTTCGAAAGTAAAAGCATCCTAGAAAAAAAAATCTGTAAACAAAATCGAAAAAGTAAAAGATCATTATAAATATTCAGCATTATTTAAAAAAAAAAAAAAAAAAAAAAAAAAAAAAAAAAAAAAAAATCGGTAGTTAGCAAAACGTCCTGATTTGGGACTTTGTACTCTTAAGAAATTTCGTGTTTTCTTAGAATTATTTGATTCTTCTAATGCTTTCATTTGTATTCTGACTAATAATAGAATTATTTATTATAACAACGAAAAGAAGGTGTTCCTTACTGCCCAAAATTGCAGAAATGCAATTTTTTTTTTTTTTTTTGTAATAAAAAAATTCTAAGTTTATAGGTAATTAAAGTATTTTCTTTCAATATATCTAATGTCTATTTGTTGTCTTATATGCATTTTCTTGTTTCATTTTAATGATTTATAATGTTTAACTTTCTAAGAATTTTCAATAACACATATTTTAGATCAGATTTGCAGGTAAAAGGTTTGCATATTTTGAATCAATATCTAAAAATTAAAATTTATGTTCCTTGGAATATGTTAAGATATTGATATTTTTCTTTTTTCTTTGATAATTAACATACACACACATATATATATATTTATATATATATACACTATTATGTGTTTGTAGTATTTTATACAGAGGACAGTTACATTTATAACCCTATAATGGAGTGACATATGAATTGAAATATCGAAAATTATCGATATTTGGTCAGCGATATATCACGATATTAAAATTCTGATATCGCCCAGCCCTAGCAGCTGCTCATAAAATTTACTCAATGATGGAAATATTATGGAAACACACAAATGCAAGATTCAAATCTCATTTAATTAGCTTATTCAATTCATCTTAAGTATATGGGATCAAAATTGACATTTGAGCATAAAGAAAGAGAAAGAAAATTGCTTTTTGATATTCATCTAAATTTTGTGCTGTATACAATAACCCCTTAGAAAAATAAGCTCCTTTCTCAGAATTATATATATTTTATGATGTTATGTACTTATATGATCCTTTTGAAACTTTTTGCTACTTTAAATAACATTCATAATCTTTATTTTAACTAAATTCTTTATACATTAAATACATGTGTGAATTATGAATCACTGCAGGTTAAAGTTCTTAGTTTCTGCCATGCCAGTTTTTACCGGTTATAACCGCTGGTTTAAACCATCCCGGCAGAAACTTGCCAGCCCTGGTGTATATACACACATGTGGCAGTTAACCTAAGCTAACTTCATGTGCAAATTTGTTATTCTTTCTTACACACAAGTATTTGGTATCCGTACTTGACCAAAGTAGTACGACTCGGTGCAAAATCAGTATATTTTACTTGTTTAACAACTTTGTCTCACATATAATTCATGTTTAAAATTTAATTTTTTTGTTTCAGGTGACCCTTATCAAAATAAAAGAAATTGTATAAAATAGTGTTGCTATACCAGAATTTACGAATGTGAAAAGAGTCAACACTTTTTGTATTTGGATTGGAGTACTCAAGTGGCTGTCCTGCCACATTAGAATTTACGCAAAGGTAACTTATGTTAAAATTTTATTTATAAAGTCCATTATTTTAAAATTGTATTATGTATCATGTGTATGCATGTGTATACATACATAAACATACATTGTAAGATTGCACAACCTTTTTAAGAGAAAGGCCTCTTTCAAAAATTTCTGGGTGTTCGAAGGCCACATCAGTAACAACCTGAAAATTTTATCTCTGGGAGGTAATCTTTAACCTATAATTATATTTTTTAAAATGTGCTTTCAGATTGGTGTGTGTGTGGGAGGGTGCCCTTGGTTCTCCTATCCAATCAACAAATTCAATTCAGTTGGCAAAGATATATCAACAGTTTACACTTGTACATATAACAGTGATACAGCAAGATTTATTTAGAAGGAATGATAATATTGTGACTTTGTTTACTAAAACAAAATAAGCATGAAAGTGGCTAGTGTAAAAAAAAAAAAAAAAGTTTTATGAATAGAAAGGGTAGGAGGAGCTGATCAACAAAATTTGAGATTTTTCAAAGATTTTTAACAAAGTTCAAGAGCCACAGCACCATTCCTAATACATAGTATACATTTTTATTTATAGGCTACACGCTTAAAATATCCGATTAGCATTTTTTGTTAATTTCCATTCTCTAAAGAACAAAATTAAATGGAGTATCAAAAATGTGCATAGCTTGGGGACAAAGGTTGTGCAGATTTTAGAATTTTGCAAGTTTTAGAGTTTTGTAAATTTTGATTGTTTTTTTTTTCCAACTTCTTCTTTTTAACACTTTCGAACAAAATTGAAAATTGTTTGCGATTTTGGTTTGTCTGTCCAATTTTCCTCGCTCTAACTCTCATAAATATGTTCATATTATCCTAAAATTTTTAAAAATTTATTAATGTTTACCCTAGCACTAAGACTAACCCTATTTTTAGGGATGCACAACATGTGGCCTGCAGGCCAAAATTGGCCCTCGATGGGTTAACGTGTGACCCGCGAACTTAATCAATTTACAACTGGAAAAAATTGCAATTTTTGTGCATAGGTCGCAGAAAAAAATCCTAAATTTCGTTAAATTGCCGCGGTAAAATACAAAATTTCGTCAGTCACTCAAGAATCTCAAGTTTTGGTGATTGAGCACAGAAAAATCATCAATTTCATTGATCAATTGCAGAAAAATAGCGAATTTCGTTGGTGAGGCTCGTAAAAATTGCTGATTTTGTCCATAAGGCTCGGAAAAAATAGCATATTTCGTCGTCAGGCACGAAAAAAAATTGCAAGTTTTGTCGATCAGGCACTGAAAAAACGTGAATTTTGCCGATCGCGGATCGAATGCGAAAAGTCGCACATTCAATTGATCGAGTAAGAAAAAATCGTCAGCATAGGTAATAACCTGCATTAAATTTATCGGCTGCGGAAAAATCTCATGTTTTCTTTTCTCGGATTATCGCGTGAAAAATACACAAATTTCGTTGAACCGGCTCAAAAAAAGTCATGAATTTTGTCGATCGGGAACAAAAACATTGCAAATTTAGTTGATAAGGCATGGGGAAAATGCAATGCAATGATGTAAAGAAAAATTAAAAATTTCTACATCGGCTGCGAAACAATCGTGAGTTTCGATTTATCAAGAGAAAAAATTCATGACTTCCATCTTGTTGCATAAAAAAGGGCAGAATTCATCAAAATTAGTTCAAGGTTGCGAATTTAGTTGCTTGGGTGCAGAAAAATACTTATTTCGTCAATTATCGCCGAAAAAACATAAATGTCGACGATCGGACATGGAAAAATCACTATTTTTACTCAACGGGGTCACGAAAAATTGCAAATTTCGTTGGTCAGACAGAGGAATATCGAAAATTTTGTCAATCAGGCTCAAATAAAATCGCGAATTTCCCCAATCGACTTTGTAGAAACTGAGAATTTCATCGATGACTTTCGTAAAATTCTCAAATTTTGTCAATCGGATTTATAATAATCATAAATTTAGTCGATAAGGCTCATAAAAATAGCGAATTTTGTTGATAAGGTACAGAAAAATCATGCATTTCATCAATCTGGTCCTGAAGGAATGTGAATTTTATCGGTCTTGCCAGGAAGAATCGTGAATTTCGTCGATCAGTTATACAAAAATCACAAATTTCAGCGATCAGCTCAGTAAAAATCGCAAATTTTGTTGATCGGGGGCAGAAAAATCGTAAATTTTCTCAATGTTTTTCATAAAAATCATGATTTTTCTCTATTAGCTTCATAAAAATCTAAAATTTTTTTTGATTGGATTCAGAAAATGGTGAATTACGTCCATCAATGTCGGAAAAATCGCGAGTTTCGTCCATCGGAGTCAGAAAAATCGCGAGTTTTTTCGACCAGACTCAGAAAATCGTCAATTTTGTTGACAAGCTCGAAAAAAGCGTGCATTTCGTCGATCAGGCAATTAGAAATCATGAATTTTGTCAATCAGATTTCTAAACTTCGTGAATTTCATTGATTGGCTTTGTAAAAATCGAGAATTTTGTTGATCAGGCAAGGAAAAAAATCTCAAATTACGTCGATCAAGAGTGAGAAGATTGCAAATTTTATTGAGCATGTGAGGAAAATTTGCAAACAATTTCATCGATCAGGTTTGTAAAAATCGAGATTTTCATCGATCGGCTTTGTAAAATTAGTGAATATCGTCGATGAGTTTCGTAAAAGTTAGATTGATTGATTTCGTAAAAAGTGCAAATTTGGTCAATCAAGCGTCAATAAATTGCAAATTTCGTTGATCAGGTGCAGAAAAATCGGAACTTCGTTGATCATCTACTTCCTTCTCCTTCATTGATAAAATTCACATTTTTTTCGGCACCAACCACTTTTGTTTTTTTTTTAGCAATTTTAATAAAACAAAATTTACTCTCCTGAATAAAACCGAGGAATACCATTACATCTAGAAAATAATCCTTGCTGTATGTGTTATATATACAAACATAAAAACTGCTGATACATCCTTACAGATTGAATTGGATTTTTTGATTGGGGTAATGAACTTAAAGGAATAACTTCCCATCTTTCCTCTGAAACCATATTTATCAGATTATAGGCCACAGATAACCTCATCAAAATATCTCCATGTTATTGCTGTGGCCCTCGACGACCTTTCATATTTGTAAGTGGCCCGTCTCTTGAGAAGGTTGTGCACCCCTACTATTTTTAAATGAAGTTTCTAGCATGATTTGTTTATTTACATCCACAGTGAAAAGTTTTCCTCTACATTATGTCTGATGGGGAAAAAATGTTTCAAATAAATTTTAAGTATGTTACACCCTGTCAAACATTAAAATTTATCATTTACGAAGTGCACTAAAATATGCATTATGTTAAATGTGTGGTGAAAATAGTTATTCATTTACAGGGCCGCCCAAAACAATTCCATTACATAATAGGAGGAGGAATTGTATGTGACATATTTTTATTATATTGAACTATTTCAAATATAATAAAATTTATATATCTTACTGAGGCTTAATATAAGTTATTTCATGCATAATACAAAGTGCATGGCATTTAGAAAGACATACATAACATTTTAAAATAGAATATTCTATCTGAAGTATTCTGTATCTTATTTAAATGGCTGATGGATGGATGAAATGCATTTATCTTTTATGATATGCGCTTTTAAGTTAAACTAAATTTATCCATATTATATGGTGTATAAATGCTATATTTGATATACAGGGCTATACAAAATAGCTCATAAAGCTTACTGAATGTGAGCGTGAATTATTTAAAGGTGTTTTTAAAATAAGTTATGCATTTTTACATTAAAAATAATCAGTTTACCAAGAAATTTTTTCTAGAAAATAGGTAAATATATACAAGGTCATGCAAATAATTTGATACATGGTTGCCTATGGATAATAATTTCTGAAAAGGGTTATTTTAGTACTTTTAGGAGTGTTTTAGTTTGGATTAAATTTTAGCTAAATATGGTGTGTAATAAAGGTACTAAGTAAACTACATGGTTGAACAAAAGTATTAAAGTATCTTTTCCATCTATTAGCATAAATTGCTGAAAGAGAAATTTTAACCTGTTAGACAATTTCTTGCTAAATTAAATTTCCTCATTATATAGTATGCATATCAACAGAGATCAAATACAGGGCTGTTCAAAAATATTGGAATTCATATTTGGTTATGGGCAGTAAATTATTTGTCTAAATAATGAAGTTTTGCTCTGTTTTCCTATCAGTTTGTGTTAAAAATGATCTTATTTTCAATAACTACTTTTTGGAAGAATACTTTTTAATTGCCGATTTCATTGTTTACATTTTGAAATGCACGCAGATTTCCTAAGATACTGAATTTTTGAAGTGTCGAATTTAAAGACTACTGTAATATGCATTCAACTGGACCCCCCCTTTTTTTTTTTTTTTTTTTTTTTTTTTTTAGAATTAAATATATTTTTATGTCATAATTTTTTATCAAGCTATTTATCTTTTTAAGCTCTATAAAAAAATAAAATTTTATTTTGCAACTATGACCAAGTGCATGATAGAAAATTATTTGAATTTGGCATGAAAATATGTATATATACAGCTTATTCATATATTTTATTTTGGAATAATTAGCTGTTCCATTTAGAGAGAAAGTAGATTTTACACATATTTACATTGAATAAATTTAAAAATGTGTGAACTAGAGCTTCTATAAGAATAGTCTTAATTTATAAAAGGAAGCTTGTGAAGAAACTTTGAACATGCTTTTTTAAGATGCATGAGACTACATTTGATTATATACACTGGATTTTAATTTTTTTGTATTTTAATTGTTTTGGCCTTTTCAAATCTGTGATTTTTAAAAAATTGTAAATATTGTTTGATGTTTTACAAAGAGAAGGTACAGATTTTTTTTTTTTTTTTTTTTTTTTTTTTTTAATTTTTGGTACCTTTTATTTGTAAACATCAGAAAATATTTACAAAGTGGAATTTTTTAAATTTATGCATATTTGAAATTTCCAGAACACTAAATTTTTTTAATATTTTTTGAATTATACATATGTTTTTCCCCATAAAAAATTTATAGTTTCACAAAAAGTTAAAGAATAAAATTTTATTTATAAGTTTTTTGTGTTCTTGAAAATATATAAATGAGTTTCCATTATCAATAAAGAAACAAGCTTGTGAAAACAGTAAAGTATTAATTTTTGAACACGTGGTTATTAATAGTGAAAAAAATTAACAGATGTTGATGAAAATGCAAGGTACTACTGTTCATCATTTCTTTAATTATTTAAAAATTTATAAAGGGATGATTAAGTCAGACTATGAAAAAATATTTTTCAAATACACATTAAGAATGGATTAATAATGAGAAATGTTCATGTGAAACATTTCACAATATTAAGGCTCGACATTAGGCACAGAAAAAGACCCGGATGATAATGTAAAGTCTATGGGGGTGTTTTTTTTTTTTTTTTTTTTTTTCCAAATATTTCGCTCAAATTTTAATATTTTTACATGATTTTTTTGCACAAGATAGCTGAGGGCAATCCACAACTGACCTAGTTTTTACTTTTTCAGTTTTAGTTTGATTTTTTTTTTTAAATTACTTTAACTTTCGAAACTGGTTCTGAAATTGAAACTATCGTAATATAAAAAATATAAAAGCAAAATCGAAAAAGTTAAAACTAGGGCAGTTTTGGATCGTACTCAGCTATCTCATGCAAAAAAATCATGTATAAATATTAAAATTTGAGCAAGATATTTGAAAAGAACGCTCCCATAGACTTTACATTATCATCCGGGTCTTTTTCTGTGCCTAATGTGGGGCCTTAAGCCATTCTAATATATAATAAAATATATTGAAACATTAAACAGGGAAGAAATCTAATTCAAGATGTCATATTAATAGAAAATGTTTAAATCTTACTGATTTAATTATGTGTTAGAACAAAATTACTTTTTTGTACTTGCATAATTATTTTTAATATGTATGTTTTGTATTTTTAATAGGGCTTTCTTTGGAATCCAGAAAATGGATCGAAAAGCCAGATCTCATGAAAATGTTATATGTGTGATGATTTTTAAGTGACTTGTTTTTATATTCTATATGTATTCAGTTGTTAATTGTAAATTCATAAAAATAAAATTTATGTTTATTGATAAATTTTTGTAGTTATTGTAAGCAGATTATTCATTTAATCTTAAGTTCCAATTTCAGTTCCTAAAGTCAGAGAATTCAGCATAAATTTAAAAAAATGGGCAATTAATATGAAAGGTACTAAAAGTTATAGAATTTATAATAAGGTAGGAAAATGTCAGAGAAAATGCAACTGTCTAATTTTTACTGGTCAAATGGCCAGTTAATCTACTCAAAAAAATGCATTATGATAGTATAATATTAACAAAATGATGTGATGCAAGGTAAGGGAATTCATTTAGGAAAAGAAATGGGGATTTTTAACTGCAGTATTGGCTTCCCAAATATGAATTGGTAATTGTTGTCTAATTTTACTAAATGACACATAGACACCAATATATATATATATTATAAGCACGCATTGATAACTTATTGCAAATAACTGACTGTATTAAAGTATATTTTAATTGAAGCATTTATGTCTAATGATTTTGATAATAGTATAATAATTTGTCACTTTTATTGATGGTGAACATTTTTTGTCCCTTAAAAAAACTATTGTACTTTTTTTAATGAATTGTTTAAAATACTTTGCAATATCTTACTTGCATAGTATAGCCAGCATCACATTAAGGTTACAATTGAACAAAAGAAATATTTAATATCATTTGTATTATTATAAAATGTAGCACATTGCATTTTATTTTAATCATGTTAGAAGTATGTAGATGCTTAATTTTTTTTAATGAAATTTCAGGAAATTCGCTAACATTTGGTTAAAAAAAATCTGAATTTAAATTGAATGCTACATTATTTATTTTCAAGTGAGCTTGGTCAATTTTGAAATTTAAAATTGACTCACAACAAACAGTATTATTTACTGTTGAATTAACAGTAATTACAAAATCCCTAAAACACCCATAAAACAAGAATAAATTTATATTTTAGAAATATCTCAGATTTATGCTATATAGAACTGCAAACTATTATAAAGATTTGTTTTATTATTTCAAATTTCTTTTTAAGTTTTCTAAATAGCTTGAAATACATTTGAAATTGTTTTGATTCTAAAAATTAGGCATACTTTTCTCAGAATCAATATTCACAGTATTAATGAAAATATTCTAATCAATGTGTAAAATTAAGTTTTTGCAATGAAGCTTTTTCCACAACACTAATGTATTGAAAGGGCTGTTTTTTAGATTTTTATTATGTTCAAAATAAAATACAAAGTAACATTTGACTACATGTCTGTTGATTATGGAAAATAACTCATTTTGAAAACACTAAGTGAATCATTTCTGATTTTGATATGCTTATTTTCTATTTATTATTGTTATATTGGGTTAATTGAATGACTCTTTGCTTAATAACCGGAAAATGTTTTCAACAACTCTTGTGTATTTTATAGTCCAAGAGCCAACAGCAGTAAAACCTATGTTATCGAGCACAAGAAAAAAAACCTTTATTTTTTGGAAGAATGGTAATAGGGGAATGAAATGATCCATGCCTGCTGAAAATAGGAGGTGCATAAGCCAAAAATTAATGCCACTAGTGGCTCATTCGTAGATTTATTATTGTGTTTTATTGCTCCCAGTTTTCCATGTTTTCATATGGCAAACCCAATGTTAAACCTTTGAGTAAACCTCTAATATTAATTTTTGGCTTATGCACCTTTTCAATTCTGGCAGACATGGATCATTCCATTCCCCTATTAAACTGCTAAAAATTTGACCTTTTTTGCTGCATCGCCACTCCCCCACTTTTATAGAATATATTTTGATCCATGAGAATGCGCCATAATATGGTTAAGTAATAGTTTTCTATAAAAGTGGTGGAGTGACGATGCATTAAAAGGGTCATATTTTCAACAGTACTTCTCTTCGATAAAATAAAGGATTTTTTTCTTGTGCTCGATAATATATGTTTTTGAACTGTCAGCTCTTGGATTATTAGAAGTGTGTGCTTCTTATGAACTTTTGATACGAACATTTTAGCTGAATGCCTGAAATACAAAACATCCATGAATAAATGTTCACTTGTGTTGAGAACACAGTATATTTTGAACAGTAGTGTGCAGTATTTTAAAATTATGCACCTTTAAGTTGTTACAGAAATGTAAGTTATCCCTTGCTTCTTTTTCATAATAACCATGTCTGACAAGTTTATCAAATTACATTGCTTTAAATTTAAAATTAAATAAAAATTAAATCTATAAATTCACAATGAATGACTTTTATAATTTACTGTTAAACTGCCCAATTATATATGGTTTAAAAAAGAAAAAAAATGCTCGAAGGCTTTTATAAAGTGTAAATGAACTTCTATTATAACATTCCTCCAATATTTTAAAATATTTGGTTGAACTCTTATTATGTAAGCTCATTTTCATGTGAAATTTCCTGCTGTAAAGTCATGCTGCTTTTACCAAGAATATTTTTTTTGTAAATATATGGCTAGTCCATTAAATGCATGCTAACATATCATCAAATTATGTGCCAAGACCGTAAGATTATGGTTAAACATATACGATCACTCACTGTTAAATTGGTCTTTTTTACGCCCTAACCGTAATAGCACAGACCATAAAATTACATTCATGGACCGTAAGATTATGGTTAAACATATACGATCACGCACTGTTAATTTACAGTATTTTTTACGCCTTGACCGTAAAAAGGCAAACCATAAAATAACATTTAAGGACCGTAATTATACAGTTAATGCCGTATTACTTAGCCCCGTAAAATTACGGGCTGCATAAAATGATGGGCATGGAATTTTTTTTTACGGTGTATGGCTGGAATCTCTGCTGCCGGTCTCTGCCCGTAATTTTACAGGGATATTTTTAACAGTGTACTGCAAGGTCGGAAGCATCGGCGTGAAGCTGATATTCCCGGCCTACGATAGGTGTAGCCAAACTCGTCACTTTACACAACTCATCTTTAAGAGTATTAAATGCTTTTTCTGCCCTTTCATCCCATGGTACAGTATTTTTGACATTTCCTTTGGTTAATTCGGTTAAAGGTATAGCTATCTCAGCATAATTTGGAATATAAGATCGGTAGAATCCCATTAATCCCAAAACTGATCTAACTTCCTTTTTAGTCTTTGGTCTCTTTAAGTCCCTTATTGCTCCGATTTTCTCCTCATCAGGTGCATGAGTTCCACCCCCAATAATATGACCTAAAAATTTAGTCAATTTCTCTCCAAATTTACATTTGTCTAGTCTAATCGTAAAATTTCTATTTTTCAACTCTTCAATGACAGCCCTGACATGCTCACAATGCTCTTCCCAGGTATCGGAGAAAATGATTACATCATCAATATATGCTTCTGCATACCTCCGATGAACTTGGAGAACCTCATTCATGTCTTTTTGAAACGTAGCAGCAGCCCCTGATAATCCAAAAGGCATTGTACGCCACTGATAAGTTCCGTTATGCGTCGTAAAAGCTGTCAGAGGTTTACAATCCTCAGCCATTTTAATTTGCCAATAACCCCTCAATAAATCTATTGAAGATAAATATTTAGCCGCCCCTGCGGTATACATAATTTCTTGGGAATCTTTCATCGGGAAGGTGGGAACCTGCGTTACAGAATTTAAAGCTCTGTAATCAATACACATTCTGACAGTTGCATCTTTTTTCGCAACGCAAACAATTGGATGGCTAATTTCAGCATTCGACGGTTCAATTAGATTTAATTCTAATAACTCCTGAATCTGCCTATCCACTTCCTCTTTATAAGCTACCGGCACGCTATATAACTTTGGTTTTTTCCTTTCTACACCCGGTTTCAGATCAATACGATGTTCCCCTACTTCCGCTGGTCGTACAAGACCCATAAACACTTCTTTATTTTCCCTCAAAATGGACTTTAAATCTTTGACTTGACTATTAGATAGCCCTTTTATTTCAAACCTCTCAATATCCCGTTCTATCTCTTGATCCCGGTTCAAAATAGGAATTTCCCCAACTTCTCCAAATTCCTCATCACCTTCGAAAACAATATTAACTATGTTACATTTTGCGATAAATTCTCTTATCTTATTTTGGTGCACATGCTTCCTACTCCCGTCGGCTAACTCAACAATAAACGAATGCTGGTTTCGTTTTTCTACAATAGTTGCCGGCCCTTGCCACCTAGAATATAACTTATTAGTCGAATCGGGGATTAACAGTATAACTTTATCGCCTACCTCAAACGTTTTTTCTTTTGACCTTAAATTATAATGATACGTCATTCTATTTTGTTGAACCTCAGACAACAATTTTGCCTCATTTGCGGCTCTTTCTAAGCGGTTCTTAAGTTTATCCAAGTACTCATGAATCGGCGTAGTATCTAACTGCGCTCCCTTATTTTCTCCTGCCCATGACGACTTAAGAATCGATAACGGACCCTCCGGCGCTCTACCATATAATAACTGGAAAGGTGCGATTCCCGTCGTAGAATTTGGGACTTCCCTATACGCCCATAATATAAATGGTATTTGTTCATGCCATTTTTTTCCTTCTTCCCTAATCGTATGATGTAGCATACGTTTAAGAGTCTGATTAAATCGTTCCACAAGTCCGTTGGACTGTGGATACTGTGGAGTCGAAAATCTTGGACTAGCACCTAACCTTTTCTCAAATTCTTTCGTTAAGTCGGCAGTAAAATTGGTTCCATTGTCGCAGGCAATTACATTAGGAATTCCTGTTCTCTTTAATATTTGAAGTAACGCCTCACACGCGGTTTTAGCAGTTAAACTTTTTAGAGGGATCGCATCCGCCCATCTGGTATGCTGATCAATTAAAGTCAGTATATACCGATGCCCTTGTGAACTTTTAGGATCAATAGGCCCAATTAAATCAACATTAACAACCTGAAATGGAAGTTCCGGCCGCGACACTGGGGAAATAGGAGCTCTATCATTTACTTTAACCCCTCTAGTCAATTGGCACTCTAAACATGATTCACAAAACTGTTTAGCTTCTTTTGCCATTCCCTCCCAATAAAAAGAATACCTTATTCTCTGCAACGTTTTCTTGGCTGCATGATGCCCTCCAAATACCGATGAATGCGCTAATTTTAAGATTTCTTCCCTTCTTACCTTGGGTACTACTAATTGCGCTATAGTTTCGCCTAACAATTTCTCTTTATGATACAATAATCCGTTTACAATATAATAATCCCCTTTTTCCTTTTTAGCTAATTCCCAAGCTTTCTCTAATTCTTTACATTCCAACTGGGATTTCTTAAACATATCTGAGTTACTAACAATAGATTCATTATTTTCCTCCGTTTCAGTTTTTTCTGGATCCTGACTTTGTACATTTTGCGATCTCGCGTCTATTACGTAAACATTACAGCTATCGTTACTTACATCTTCCTTTTCATTCGAGTTATCAATAATAATTTCGGAACTTTTTAATTCTTCGGACTCTATCAATGGCTCCTCAAGATTGACACCTGACAACTCATTAATCACCTCGGGATGTAAAATTACTTGCTCATTAATATTATCAGTTACTGCGCAAAGTACTTCCTGATGAATAATATTAGTTTGCCCGAATTGCGGAATAGCTAGCGGTAGTTTAACTAACGGTGATTTAACAGCTTCACCAAATAACCCTTGTAAATAAATACTACCCGCTCCCTTTAATTTCTCTTCCGGGACTAAATCTTTATGAACAACACTAATCTCACATCCAGAATCAACCAATCCCTTTGCTTTTTGCCCATTAACACTAACTTCAATTTTCTCAAGTTTATTTAATTTCTCACCAATAACATTAGTTTCCTGCTCGGCCTTTGCCGATATTCTAGCCACAATAGCCCCATTAGGTAACTCTTGATTTTCTTTCACCATAATCTTATGAACACCCGCTTTCTGGTCTCGCCCTTTATTGCCATTATTAGTTCCCTCATTACCCACTTTATTACAAAAACGTTGGTAATGACCTCTCAAACCACACTTAAAACATTTAGGCCCTGAAGCATCATTCGTCTTCTTAAACTCTGTTTTCCTATCCGGAAAAGAATTACACTCATTACTACCATTTCGCCTCCAACTACCCCTAAATTTATTATCCTCCCTCGGTCTCATTTTTTCATTGTTTACGTACTTATCTTTACCTTTAAAGCTTTTATGCGTAACCGCATAAGACTTATGCTTAGCATCAAAATAATGATCACACTCTTTAGCAATTTTAGGAGCTTCTAACCATTTACCCTGGTGAGTTAAACTAATATATGCTGCAGTATCCTCATCTAGCGTACTCATTAGCTTATCAGTAACTATTAACTGGTTGACCTTTTCATAAGTGTCCGCACCTCTAATTTTACAATAATTTTCCCACGTAGCTATTAAACGCGATACAAATAATACATGGGTTTCGTTCGGATTTCTCCTAGCTTTCCGGAAATTTTCTAAACATGCCTTCGGGGTTGGCTCATGTTCCCTTAGGACTAACTCCTTTAATTCCTCATAATTCTCCATTTGTTCCTTAGTGGTATAAATTAACAAATTATCCGCCTTATCTCCTAACATATTTAGTAGAATTTCGGCCTGCTGGTTTTCCGGTACATCTTTAGTTTGGAATGCCCTTTCTAAACTGTTGAAAAATAAATTCCATCCCTCAGTCCCTTCTGGTACTTTGATAGATAGAGTTTTAACACTTTTGATCAATTTTTCTATATTACTTTCATTATTAGATTCCCTAACATTAGAATTATTTGCCGAACCTTGAACCCTTAGTCTCTCCATTTCTAATTCATGTTCCATCCTTAATTTTTCTATCCTCTCTTCTCTTTCTAACCTTTCGTGTTTTTCTTCGCGCTCTAACTTTTCCTGTTTTTCTAACCTTTCGCGCTCTAATTTTTCTTGTTTTTCTAACTTTTCGCGTTCTAATTTTTCTTGTTCTAATCGTTCTGCAACAATAGCGTCAGATAATTCCTTAATAACCCCCTCGTCATACTCATCACTGTCCATTATCTTTTTCTTAAGCTGAATTCTGGTATCATCTTCCGCGAATTCAACGCCCAATTCTTCAGCTATCACCTGAAGATCAACCTTTTTTAGTTTCAATAAGAAAGCCATACCTTCACCGATTGTTATAACCACCCCACAAGAATAGTTAAACCTACCAACTTAATATTTCCTAAATTTCTAACTTAGTACAGATATTTCTCCACTTATTAAACTAATTAATACCCTTCAGATAATCAATACATTTCATTTCTAATTAACCTACTGAATACTCTAATTTTCCTCAACCATTGATATCACACAATATACTTCCAATAAAACAAAAGGTAAAAGAGTAATTCGATTTGATTACTATGCAATATAGGTCTCAATGTATACACTTAGATAACAACATACAATTTACATAATCATACTGATACGTTGATATTGAATAGAAGTATTGATGTCAATCAAGAAATCCACATAAAGAAAAATTGTACAACATGCATACATAAATTTCTACAATTATCCTCATAAAATATTTCCGAACTCAATACTGGTTCTTACACTTAAAACAAATATACTGAAAATCTTTACTTTTATTTTTACTCACTATGGCTCTCTTTTGAGCCTTTTTTTTCACTATGGCTCTCTTTTGGGCCTTTTTTTTTCACTATGGCTCTCTTTTGGGCCTTTTTTTTCACTATGGCTCTCTTTTGAGCCTTTTTTTTTTTTCTCTCACTAGTATTGGCCAATTAAAATTTTCATTTGCTTAGAATTTTGATAATGCAACTCTTAAAATTTAAACAGTATTGCTTCATTTAACAATTACTTTAACGATAATTTAGATTTAATGCATTAATTTAGTTCACTAATATCATTATAAATAGCATATCATTATCATCTCAAATTATTATGACCTTTCTTTAAAACAATAGCAATATGGTTACTAATTCTTTACACCTATCTGAACACAATTATTTCATTGCACATAAATTACCTAGACAATTTACTTAAATTACTATTAATTATACGACAATACAATTTGGTTCGAGATGTCAGAAGAAATGAATGATCAAAACACCTTACCTTATACTTTATTTGGTGGGGTACTCTTCTATTCACAGATAGCTCCACGATGTAGCGATAATCAGGCACAACACAGTTCAGTTTAGTTCTTTCTAATAAAGATACGCACAACACTTTAGTCCACACTAGACGATATGGCACGATACTTTATCACACACTCGACGATCCAGCACGATACTTTAGCACATACTCGACGATACGGCACAACACTTTACACACATTCGACGCTACGGCACGACACTTTACACACATTCGACGATACGGCACGACACTTTAGCATACAATCGACGATCCGGCACGATGCTTTAGCACATACTCGACGATATGGCACGACCACACAAGGATTCCACTGGATACTCTGGCATTAACAGACTGCAACACGGCTCGCTGGTCACTGGTTTCAGGCGATTCTATCCCGACGCTGCCACCAATTTGTCGGACGCTCCTCTCAGTCCACAAAACTTTGAAGAATGTCCTAGGTAGTTTTAGCTGCCACCACCGATATTAATGGGTGATATCGGTCACCTGCTGTGAGGATTGGGTAAAATAACACTGACGCTGTTAATGAACTGAACTAACAGTTTATTTAAGATATAGATATGTACACAAGAAACAATATTTACAACTATCTACAATTACAACTCAGATATAGATGATCCGGTTCAACATTAAATTAACTACAATAAACGTTGGTTGTGTACCGTTCAACTTATACTTTCTTCCTCACACTCAACGCACGTTAGATACGCTTTATCAGAGATTACTGCAGAATCTCAATACACAAGGGTACTAGGCCTCACTTCTCGGCCTATAACACTATCCACCGGGACGCCTTGTCCCACGCTCAAAATATACACTATCCAACAGGACCACAAATCCTGAGCGACCTACCGGTCTCAACGCCAAGCGAGAACTGTCTCCAACCTCTCAGTCCAGAGTTGACCTTGTCAGAGATCTTCCTTCCCCCAGCAGGGCCTCTTAGAGTTCCTCCATTGGTTCAATTCCGCATACCAACCTTGAGTCATGACATCTACTGTTTACACATCACTCCAATAGCTAGATGACAGCTGAGGCACGCCCCGCAGCCATCACTTTCATTCATCAACGAGTGCGTCATCTGCACACCTGTGTCAACATCTGTCATTCGTTATTATAGAAAAGAAAGAAAGGTATTTCGAGCTTCACGGATACACAACCCACAATACATAAAATATTCAGATAAGGAAATGTTATTCCTTTCTAATTCAGGGCAGATGTCTTCTAGGAACCTGACAGAATTCACGCATGATAAAAGTCTGAAAACGCTTATCAGGGGCTCATTAACAGCTGAAGACTTAAGGACCGGGCACATAGTACTAACTTCTTGTGGTCAGGCGTCGCTATTTTTGATCTTTCGTGTCGGCGCTTTGATGTATAAATTGCTTTTTCAGTGCACTGAATCTGAACTTCAGGAGAGAAATCGAACTTGAAATCAGTTGACAGCTTTACGACTGAAGATGGGGAAGATAAACTTTCCCTTCCTTTATCAATTCAATAGGCTTCGTACCTCAAAAACCATTTAAAGAGGCTTCAAAACAAGCAACCTTTTTTTTCCGTTCGGGAACAAAGATATATTTATTGCTATTTTAGTGTAGGTGAAAGTAGTGCTGTTTGCCCGCAGCCTTAACAGTAATAGAATTTTATTTTGTTTCAACCCATAGAAGTGTTTCGAATACTTTTTGAAAAAATTCTAATAAAACAGATGATCATTTACGAAAATCATTATAAAAGATAAATCGAAGTATGTACACCTAAAACATATTTGAATAGAACAACATTATTATGTATTAATGAAATATCTAATATCTATCATTGTTTCATGGACAAAAGTATACATTTTGAGCGAGTTATTTAACTTTGTATGTGCAACAAATAATTAACAGTAAATCTAAAATTAGTATGCGATAAAATTCTTTCGGGTAATACTACCTCTGACAATAAAGTTCGGTGAATAGTCCTGTAGATTAATGTATATGAAATATTAACGAAAGTTACCATCCATCCTTCAAAATAGTCATTTCTTATAGCTATGCACCACTGAGATCTGCTATACATGTCCTGAGAAATTCACAAGTAGTCTTCTTTTGGGCTGAAGATCAAAAGCTTCGTCACGTTTCGTTGGATGTCAGCGATATAATCAAATCTCTTTCAAAGAGAGTTTGAGTCGGGAAAATATTAAGAAGTCTGGAGGATTCAGATCTGGTAAGTATGGTAGGTGTTCAATTTGCACCTTCCCTCGTGAATTTCTTTCGAAGTCTTGCAAAGCTTTAAACCAAAATTTAAACTGATCTTTTATTCGTTCATTTTCTTGTTCTCAGTTAAGAACTAACACTCTGAACAAGCACTTAGTAAAGCACATCTTACACAGAACATAAACGACGCTCAACTGAACAACGGTGATGGGAGATGGTCAACACTTGCCTCTATGCAGGTGCAGCGTTTTGTTTCCCCAGTGTTGTCAGATCGGTCGTTCTGAATTAATTCACCGAACTTTATTGTCAAAGGTAGTGTAACGGTATGAGGGGTCTGGTGAGTGTTGAATGCAGACATAACTCAGAATATAAGATAAAACCAGTTTATTTCATATATTAGGGCTCAAGGGCAGTGGAGCAGTTCTTTAATTTTAATAACTGATAACAATACTAAAAGATTAAACTCATACTCACAGCTCCGGCACTAACTCAATCGGGGCACTTCGGATTACTTCTCACTTAAACTTCAGCTAGACTGCTAGATAAAACTTTATTAAAAAGCCTGGGCTGTGATACACTCTTTATTAACTTTGAACTACTCAACGTAAATAATTACTATCTCTTACCAACGGCAAACTTCTCGAATCGCTCTCCTCTGAATGAACTAACTGCTGGCGGCTCACTGCTAAACTCCTGGCAAACACACTCAGCTGGTTTTCGCTGCTAGACACCACTAGCTGGCTAACGCCGCTAGACACACCACACACACTGAAATACCAAGCTTTTATATGCTGCAAACTGAGATACTACAAATTTACATATTACTTCTAACCGCGACATAACTGTAGAATCCGAGAAAGACACACACGCTCTGGAAAGTTAAAGTAAAAGAGAGGATAGATCTCGCTTTCACGCTTACACATGTTAAATCATTGACGTCACGATCTCAAAAATGCTAGAGTGCCTTTATTACAAAGGTCACTCCCTCACAGTAGTATTAATTCTTTTTAAATAGAGTCATATTTTCTTAAAGGAAAAAATATGTGAAACATTCAGGAAAGATTCCTAGATGCACAGAAACCGTTACAAAATATACAAAAACATATAAAAAATTTGCACAATCATATCCGAAATATACGCAAGCATATCCGACATATATATACTAATATTTATGCTTATATGCAGAAACCTTTCCTAATATTCTACCGACACAAGCGGACACGTTTCCAAATACTTAACCAAAGTATGCGGAAATCTTTCCGAATATCTGATCGAACTAGTATTTCGGAAACATTTGCCGAATATCTGACCGGAATATGTGGAAATGTTACAAAAATCTGTCCAAAGTATGCAGAAACATAACAGAATTGTTCGGTAACATTTTTACCCCACCCGGTACTGTAAGGTTTCCGATTTTTTTCTTTTACTTTTTTTTTTTTTTTTTTTTTTTTATTGATCCGAGGCACATACAGCCAACTTGGGATACATGTAAGATGTCTTCGCAAGTAGTTTATATCCTTCCCGCAAATCCATTTGGACAATTTTTTGAAACATTGTGCCATTTCAGCCAGAAATAAGTGTTTTATGTAGCACTAGACTATATTTTTGTTTCAGTGTTAGTGCACCTGTTGTCACATCTAACTGTCTATTGTAAGAGAAAACATATTATAATTTTTTTTTATTAGAAAGTACTAACATTTAATTTTTAAATGTTAAAAAAAAAAATCAATGTTTCATTTTTTTCTTTTTTTTTAACCAATTACTGTAAGTTAAAATAATTAACTTTATTTTGCTTATTTTAACTAACATTTTTATAAGAATATATTTAATCACTTCCCGATGATGAGACAGGGTAATTCAAAATGAATATAGCGATTGCAAACGTGTAATCGAAAGGAATTTATCATTAAGAAATGCACAGAATTTAAAAGGAAGTTCAAATGTTTGTTTGCATACTTAATTCTATATGATTTCCCTTGGTCATTTGGACGACATCAAAATATATTTTTTGTTCAAACATCCGATACCATATGCATATGCTATTAGAATTCAAGGGTGCTTCACTGTCTGAAGCATCCTTGCTACAATCTTCAAACACTCATGACACTGATGAAATCCTCTCTACACTGATGACAGAAATGACAATTGTAAAATTACGAATTGATTATTTCCAGCTGAGCGAAAAATTGCCCAGGCCGGGAATTGAACCCGGATACTTGGCTTACAAGGCCAATGCTTTACCTGTTAAGCTAACCGGGCGATATCCGGCTGGGATTTTTCGCTCAGATTACCTTATAGGCCATAACATCTGGTCTGTCATTTAGACAGCTCGGCAGAATAAGCCGCAGGTAATGGAACTCCATAGAACGATGGATACGTAGATATGCTATTATTTTAACACAATCTAACTGATTGGTACAGTTATCATATGAATTGAATATTTCCAGCTGAGCGAAAAATTGCCCAGTCCGGGAATCGAACCCGGATACTTGGCCTACAAGGCCAATGCTTTACCTGTTAAGCTAAAATAATCTCTATGTAAGAATTGTAAAATTCTTACATAGAGAATGAATGCTCCAAAATCCCAGCAACGCATGCAGATGGTATCTGATATTCGAACAAAAGATATGTTTAGATGTTGTCAGGGAGAATCACATAGAAAATTTATAATGTGTATAAACAAAATTTTGAGCTACCTTTTAACATTATGTGCAAATCTTATCGATAAATTGATTCGATTAAATAGTTATAGCCGCTATATTCATTTTAAATTACCCTATATTTTAAAGATTAATTTTAGATTCTCAATTCACTTCTTTCGCAACATCAACAATTGGGAAAATGGCAATGAAAAAACTATTGATTTATAATTTTCTTACTATTTAACTTCAGCGGATTTCATTTTTGTTTATTATAGGAAATTCAATAAGTGTTGTAACAATCATGTTAGTTTACCTCTGCAACTTAAAAGAAAGGAAATATAATAAAGCCTCTATTACTGATTTTATTTTATCAACTATCGGCTGAGCCACTATATAATTCATTAATAATTATATATATTTATGTGTGTATTAATTATTTAAAATTTTTGTTTGACCCTTTTTTTGACGAAAAAATTGAAAGATTACCGAAATTCGGTTTGGGCATCGGTCTTAAAAGGCTGTTTCGGATGATGTTTATTAAATATATAATTTTTTCAAGGACTGCAATTTTCCTTGTATCTTTTTCTGTACGTTGATTATTGAAATTCGTTACGCCCGCTGTTTTAAATTTGATTCTTAAGTACAAAAATTTGCATAAATCATATTGAATCGTTCTTTATATGTATAAGAAATATATCGGGAGTTGACCTCCGTGTTTGCAATACATAAATAATAAATATTATTATTATTATTGTTAATATTTGGTGTTCTTTTTAATGATTAAAAAATATTTTTATTTTTTTCTATCATAAATTAAAATATATAAAAGAGAAAATTTGTTTGGAAAAATTCTTTTTTTTAACCATTTAGAAAATGGTTGTTGTTTTTGGTGGAAAATGGACCTTGTAATGTCCTCATTTTATTTTCTTATGATATGGAATAAAAATGATTATATCATACGTACGAATTGTATGATTCTGTTATCACATAAGCCATGTTTTAATTTTTTTTTACTAATTTTTATTAATTTAATGGAAAACATTCAACCATTTTGCTTTGGGCAGTGGATGTCCGCATTTAATTTATTTACAAAATTCTTTGCATTTAGAAAAACTTTTATTTGAATAGGAAATCGAAATGTCGTTGTTAATAATGAAGAAAATAAAAAAGTTACAAAATGGGTAGACGCAATTTATCAGATATCGAAAAAACCGAATTCAAAGAAAGACGTCGTATGAAAGCTCGGCTTTCAAAGCAAAACAACGAGGTCTGATTATTCAGCCCACTCATTAGGAGATGTGCGTCGATCACGAAAAAAGGAAACAATCTAATTTTGAACCTCTTGATTGCATAAAAAAACCAAATATATTTTTTAAATATGTATATATATATTTTCTTTTCTTTCCTTTTTGGTGTTCCGCACTGAAAAATTGAAAAAGGAACTGTTTTAATATCACTGCTGTGTCGGTCTGTCTGTCACAGCCATTTAACTCGTAAACTATGGAACGTAGACAATTCAAATTGGGAGAAGTAATAAAGACTGTTGACCCACATATTTACAGGTTATTAAACATTCACAAGCATAGGATTTAGAGGTAGAGAAGTTACTTGAAAAAGAATTCTTTGTATACCGTATAATGATTCATGTAAAAGTTTTCGTGAAGTTGAACTCAAATACATTGAATTTAATTTTAGGTAGAATATTTGCCATTATCATCGCAAATGTAGAGTAAAAATATATTCCTCCCATCTATTTCCTAATTTCCTAAAATAAAAATTATATAAAAATTAGAGGTAATAGATGTTAACTTAAACCTTGAAGGAAAACTATAGCGATTACCATATATCACATAGTTTGTGAGAAAATCACATTTTTCTGTGGATTTTCGGGCATCCAGCAAAATTGATGGCGAACTTTGGAGGTACTTATCGTAGAAGAGATATAAAAGCATTGCTGATCGGGATTTTCGAAAAAATCGCTGTTAATTAGCCGAGATATTGACACTGAAAAATATGGACGGTTTCGACATACATAGTGACCGGAGCGGCGCACCCTAGCTTTTAAAGCTATGTAAGAACTTTTAATAGTATATTTCTGTAATGCAGCATCAAATAGTCGTATAAAAGCAATAAAAGTCAAATTTTTAAAAATTGACTAATTAGAATTAAACACATAAATACAATGGGACATGCGGCTAGTTTTCATTGAATGGACCTCTCAATCCGCCTGTCGTGTCTTTAATGTTAATTAAAAATCTATTTGGAGAAACGCTTCACTAACAATGGCGACATTGCGCCTTTGTCTCTTCTTTTCGATGCAACCTTACCACACTGCCAAGTTTAAACTTTGAAGAAGGTTTTCATAAAATAATTAAATTAGGATTAGGATAAGATAAAAAAAAGTTATGCAGCATAGCAATATTTAATGTTTTTTAGGCTTCTTATCTCTTTGAATTTTTACGATATACCCATTCATATTTTCTAGTCAATACATAAAGAAAAAAGTCTCTAATTTTTTCATACAGAGCCCTGCGTTATATAGATTTTTTTTTTTTTTTACAAAGTCTTATTATTTTTTGCGACCATTTTTTATTATAATGTTAATAACTCGTATATTTACTGTACAGAGTCCTCTGAGCGCGAATAATATCCGTATTTGACAGTATTTTTATTTTCAGAAGTAAAATAAAATTTTAATTATGTGCCTATTATTCTGCAACGCACTGGTACTGTATAAAATCTTAATTATATCAAATTAAAATTATATGCAAACAATTTTCGATCCTTACATCATAGATAATCAAAATTTAAATAAATGAGATGTGAATAAACCACAAATTCTTTGTTATGTTAAAGAACAAACATTTAATATAAGCTCAAAATCTTGAAATATTCTACAGTTTCAGCACCATTCCGTGGCAATCCTCAACATGTAAAATGGATTCTCCGTAACCCTGAGAATGGCCACAGAATGGGAACTGAAACTGTAGAATATTTCAAGATTTTGAGATTATAATAAATATTTGTACACTAATATAACAAAGAAACTGTAATTTATTCACATCTTACTTATTTAAATTTTAAAACTCAATATTACCAACATTTAAATATAATATTACACTGTAAACAAAAAAAAATTCTCTAGAATTGAATACATTATGAAATATATGTATGCATTTAAATAGTAAGAGTATAATTTGAATAATTTTTGCATGCATTCTATAAGACCATACATTGGTATTCAATGCATTCTTATTTATCAAGTATAGTTTTGCAAATTCGCTTAAATATTTCGTTTGCTTAAATGCACGCCAATCTCCCACAAAGTCAAAAAAATAAAATAAATAATAATCCAAAATATTTATAAAAAAAAAAGGTTAAATTTTTTTGTAGTATTTTGAGTAAAAAAAAAAAAGCGTAAAATAAAAATAAATTTTATAATGTTATCTTTCTTATCTATTGTGAAATGAAATAGCTAGGAAGATTACGATTTCCGTTTTCGACAATAAGTCGTTATCTGAATAAATTTCTACTACGATCAGAATAAGTAACATTTATTTTTTGCACTTTTACATAGAACCTAGGCTACGAAGAAGTTTTTTCTTATATATATATATATATAGGATAGTAGTGTAGGATCATGGAACTGCACAGTGTTCTTATAACTGGTGCTAATAGAGGAATTGGCCTTGAGTTTGTACGTCAGTTGAGTCACTTACCAAAACCACCTCGTTTTATATTTGCTACTTACAGGTCAGCAGATTCCTTGGGGGTAAGTCTTATTTTATTACGTTATGATATAACACTTTATATAAGATGTCCTGGTTTATTCTCTTCAGTTCCGAAATTAAATTAATAATACAAATAATGTTCATTGGTTTTTCTCAAACGAAATGAAATTAGTAAAAAAGATCATTTCAGAAAAAAAATCATTTCAGAAATTGATTATTTTGGCACGTGGTAATTTAGACTCAAAAATATGGATCCAAAACTACAAACCCCTTAAAACAACAATTTAATAGCCATTAAGACGCAACAGTAGTCACAGAAAAAGACTTGGATCATAATGTTAAGTCTATCGGGGCGTTCTTTTTAAATATCTCGCTCAAATTTTAATATTTTGACGTGATTTTTTTTTTTTTTTTTTTTTTTTTTCATAGGATATTTTTTTTTTCTTTTTGCATAGGATATCTGAGAACGATCTACAACCGAGCTAGTTTTTACTTTTTCAATTTTGGTTTCTTATTGTTTTTAATAACTTTCTTTCGAAACTGGTTGGAACCGGTTCTAAAATTGAAACTATCATAACATAAAAATATATAACCAAAATCGAAAAAGTTAAAAACTTGCCCGGCTGTAAATCATCCTTAGTTATCCTACGTAAAAAAATCATGTAAAAATATTAAAATTTGAGCGAGATATTTAAAAAAAAGTCCCCATAGACTTAACATTATCATCCGGGTTGTTTTCAGTGACTAGTGTTGCATCTTAACCTAAATTAATGCAGTCACAAATTGAGCTTTAAACAAGTAAATAATGTACAAATACTGAAAAAAAAAAAAAAAAAAAAAAAAAAAAAAGATGAAGTTTATTACCGATGAAAATGTATCACTTTTTTGGTCATTTTGAATTTTGAACATTTTTAGGCATTTTTCAAACTTGGATGAAAATGACATTTATTTTATGAGCGATTCAGCTTAGATTCAGACATTTGTTCATTTCCTTTCAACACAAAAAGCATTCAGCTATTAATAAATGGTCTAAAAATGTAAAAAAAAATCCGGTATTTTAGTTTTTAGAAATTAAAGAACAGAGGTTCCTGATGGGGACCCTGGGACCGAAAAGGTTAAAAATGCCAGGTTGGGCAATAACGCCAAGTGCTAATATGCTGCGCTGTGTAATAACGCGCGCTGCACAGGAGTGTCCTGTGTCGTTCAAATCACAAATAACAGCAAAAAGATCATTTGTTTATTTGTAGACCTAATCAATGGAAGAAGCACGTGCGAATCAACGCACGATCTAAAAATTGCGAGGTAAGTTCTGTGATTTGAAGACTCCATATTTATTAGGAGATACATTGTTTATTGCATAAATTTGTTGTATGTTTCATGTACTTTCATAAAATTGTGGATGATTTTGAGTGTGTTTGCGAGGTACTTTATTGTTTAAAATATACTTCGCAATAAGCATACCGGAGTAATTACGCCATCCTCGCATCATAACTGCGCAGGATTATTCTGTGATCTGAAGACTATATATTTATTAGGAAATATTTTGTTTATTGGATAAATTTGTAATGTATTTCATGTACTTTCATAAAATTGTGAAAGATTTTGAGTGTGTTTGTGAGGTAATTTATAGTCTAAAATATGCTGCGCAGTAAGTATACGGGATAATAACACCATCCTCGAATCATAACTCCGAAGGATTATTCTGGTTTATTCTTTTCAATGTAGTAATTAAATCTTAAGGGTGTATTAAAAAAAACGCTTTTCCACCTTCAACAGCTCGAAATTTTCCAGATACAATTTCAGACATATTTTTGAAAGTAGAAACATAAAACTTGCTGAGGGAATTTTTGAAGAGACGTACAAGGTGCCGTGTGATGTCATTTTACACTCTATTCATTAGAATTTGATTTATGAACAATTATCTTCTCAGTATGACACTTTTTTTTCATTCCCAAATTCTCACTTCGGAAGAATCTGTTCAAAATGCCGTTTTTGACTGTCTTTTTTTTTTTTTTGGCAAAATTTTCCGCATTTATCAAAAAATTGACAATCACTGCACCTTGTATACTTTCTAAGTAAGACAGTTTGCTAGTTTGGTGTATATGAGAGCAAAAATAAATTTAAAGATAAATCGGAATATAAGCGGTTTGAATCGAAATACACCCTTAAGAGGGTTTTTTAGCTCACAGGCTATCATAGCCTGAGAGCTTATGTGCCCGTCCGTTCTGTATGTATGTGCGTATGTGCGTAACGCGATAACTCATGATAAAAATATCGGATCCACTTGAAATTTTGTATGTAGGTATATCCTGACAAGGCGCTTCCCTGATTAGTTTTTGGAGTTCATTCGATATGTATAAGAGGGGGAACGGGGGGCTCATGCCCCCCGTTAGTTGATATAAATGGGATTTTCATGCAGAATTAAGTTTTCGTTCAAAATTTAGATTAGGATCATTCTGATGAGGCGATTCCGTGACTGTTATTAGGTGTTCATTGAATAAGTATAAATAGGGGGACAGGGGTTCTAATGCCCCGCCCCCCTTAATTTATAGAAATGGGATTTTCATGCAGAATTAAGTTTTCGTTCAAAATTTAGATTAGGATCATTCTGATGAGGCGATTCCGTGACCGTTATTAGGTGTTCATTGAATAAGTATAAATAGGGGGAACAGGGGTTCTAATGCCCCCCCCCCCCGTTAGTTGATATAAATGGGATTTTCATGCAGAATTAAGTTTTCGTTTAAAATTTAGATTAGGATCATTCTGATAAGGCGATTCCGTGACTGTTATTAGGTGTTCATTGAATAAGTATAAATAGGGGGAACAGGGGCTCTAATCCCCCCCCCCGTTAGTTGATATAAATGGGATTTTCATGTAGAATTAAGTTTTCGTTCAAAATTTAGATTAGGATCATTCTGATGAGACGATTCCGTGACTGTTATTAGGTTTTCATTGAATAAGTATAAATAGGGGGAACAGGGGCTCTAATGCCCCCCCCCCCGTTAGTTGATATAAATGGGATTTTCATGCAGAATTAAGTTTTCGTTCAAAATTTAGATTAGGATCATTCTGATGAGACGATTCCGTGACTGTTATTAGGTGTTCATTGAATAAGTATAAATAGGGGGAACAGGGGTTCTAATCCCCCCCCCCCGTTAGTTGATATAAATGGGATTTTCATGCAGAATTAAGTTTTCGTTCAAAATTTAGATTAGGATCATTCTGATAAGGCGATTCCGTGACTGTTATTAGGTGTTCATTGAATAAGTATAAATAGGGGGAACAGGGGCGCTAATCCCCCCCCCCGTTAGTTGATATAAATGGGATTTTCATGCAGAATTAAGTTTTCGTTCAAAATTTAGATTAGGATCATTCAGATGAGGCGATTCAGTGACTGTTATTAGGTGTTCATTGTATAAGTATAAATAGGGGGAACAGGGGTTCTAATGCCCCCCCCCCCCTTAATTTATATAAATGGGTTTTTCAAGCAGAATTTTCAGATTTCGTTCAAATCTCTGAATAGTTTTGGAAGTTTAATGGTTAAGTATAAAAGAGGGGGATAACTCCTTTTAAATTATATAAATGCTAAATGGGTTTTTATTAAGAATTATCTAATTTGCTCTGAATTTTGGATATAGATTTTTTATATGATAAAGCATGTCTTTGATAGTATAGGAGGTTCAATGATTAAGTATAAAAAAAGAGGAAAGAAGAGAGCTGTTTCCCTTTCTTAATTTTTTAACGGAATTAACCCTTGAAAATATAAGGCTTTAATGTACAATTAGTATTTGTAGCCTGTGAGCTCAATGCCATCAGTTTAACTGGGCAGTATTCTTTATTTTTTATTTTATGCACCCAGAGAGTCATTGTTAAAAACCAAAAAGGAAAACGAGAAATATGAATGTCCATAATGCTGCTCTTTTTTTCATGTCAAACGAATAAAATATCAAATGATTATTACTTTATCCTGATATCGCAATTAATAATAAATTAATTAATTTGGTCGATTTCTAGGACTGTAGAGTTTGTAAAATTAGAATTAAACAATTTATATGACATTTCTACCATCTTATTCAATTTCTACTATAAGTTCACACTCTTACTATGTATATATAGTCAAACCTCGTTAACATGAATCTCAAGGGGAATAAAAATTTTGTTCATGTTAACAGTGATTCATGTTATCAGTTTGAAATCTTTATATTCGTCTTTATTGGGGACTGTGAAAAGATTTCATGTTAAAAGTAATTTACATTAAGCGTGTTCAAGTTAACGAGGTTTGACTGTATTTATGTATCTTGTTCAAATTTTCAACCGTTAATAAAGTACTTTTTTATTCATCCACTCAAGCTCAAATACATTTTTTAAACTTGTAGTGGATGACGCTTGATGTTAATACAGTTTTTTTAAATATTAATTCATTAATTAATTTTATTTTTATATGGGAAACGAAATTACAATACGACGCAATCTACGATTAGAGAAAGAAAATATGCAATAAAATTATACATTACAAATTTGATGTAATAAATGAAAATCTGAACAAGATATATAAATGTATAACAATATTCATTTTGTGGATACCTTGAAATAAAAAATCCATTTTTCATTTTTATCTCGCTAGACGTTGCAAGGATATTAATTATAAATTTAATGCATATAAAATTATTTTTCAGCCTCTCACCGAGATTAAAAATGCTTCCAAAGAATGCCAAGTTATTTTAATAAAAATGGGTGAGTATGCTTCTTATTTATAACTATATGCATAATTAATAAGTTTAATTTAATTTTTTTTAAGTTTATTAATAAAGCAATATCAGAAATTCGTTTAATCAACGATACTATTCATGAAACATGTACATAAAAAAAATATTTTTAAATTAATGCATGGTAAAATACTTAAAAATTAAGAATTAGACGCGCTTTTTAGGTGCGTTCGTAATCATGTAAATGCGTTGCACTTATAGTCGTCGTTAAGTTCATTTATCTGTCCGTCCGTCCGATTGTCCCCATAACAAGGCAAAAAATACTTCACCAAATCGTTTGAAATTTAAAATACATAATTTTTACATAATTTTGTGGAGTCATTTCAAATTTTATGAAAATCAATTGTATAGTTCAATTACAGGGACAATCAAAATTATTCCGTTTCATGACGGCCAATAGAAAAAAATAGTTTCAAGTGCATTTCAATAATGTTACACTCTTCTAAACATAATAAAATTTATAAGCATGTACGAAGTATATACTAAAATACATATTCTGTCGTGCAAAGAATATTTGTTATTAATTTACAGGGCTACGCAACAGTATTCCATTACTTAATGGTATTGGGAGAAACATTGTTTGGGGCGCGTTTCAATAATGTTAAACTTTTTCACATTTTATGAAATTGATGTACATTGCTGAGGTTTACTACAAGTTACTTCTTGTATAATAGAAAACAGATAGAATTTACAGAGATACACAAAAGATTTCACATACTCTACTGTATCCTAATTACTGTATACTATTAACCAAGATCTGAATATTTCTAAAGCTTATTATACACTGCTCAAAACAATTAAAGGATATTTGAAGTTTTATATAAAATAAAGATATAAACAATTTTTTTTTGCCGAAAAGAGAAGAAGAGAATCACAAATGCAAATTTTTCTGGTTTTCAAACTGTGGAGTATGCAAAGTTTGAGTTCGACGTCAAAAACGTCGCTTCAGCGGCAGCGAATGAAATTTGACTTTCAACTGGATAAAAGAGAATGAAGACAAGGATGATCGGCATTCAGTGATTGCTTTGTTTCGATGAGTACGATGTCTCAGCGAAATCATTTGACAGATTCAGAAGCTTGGAGAATTGTTGGTAGGTTAGAAGGAGGCCAAACTCAAGCCGAAGTAGCGCAAGCCATTGGAGTGTCACAAAGTGTCATTTCCAGGTTCTGGAACCGTTTTTGGAGAGTCGATGTGCAGGCCGAAGACCAGGGCAAGGTCGTAGACGGGCAACAACGCTCAATGAAGATCGGTATTTAGTGTTAACTGCTCGGAGACACCGAAACATGAACGCTACTCTTCTCCAACAACACCTTCACTCGACTAGTGTCAGATTTGGCGGTGGAGGAGTGTTGGTGTATGGTGGCATCTCCATGGACGGGCGCACTGATCTCTACATCATTCGAGATGGAGCTCTGACTGGTCGCCGATATAGGGATGACGCTGCAGCAATCGGAGATAACTTCATTTTAATGGACGATAACTGCGGGCCACATCGTGCAAACCTGGTGGAGGATTTCCTTTTCGAGGAAGGAATCGTTCGAATGGAATGGCCAGCATGTTCTTCAGACATGAATCCAATCGAGCACATTTGGGACGCTCTAGGAATACGAATTTCTGGCCGCCAACAACCCCCACAAACTCTCCAAGAACTGGAAAGAGCTCTTCTGGAAGAGTGGGGCAGAATACCCCAACTTGTCATTAATAGCCTCATTGAGTCCATGCCTTAAAAGTGTTCAACGTTGCTGGCCGCCCGTGGAAACCATACCCCCTACTGAAAATGATTTTCTTTGAAGAAAACACCTTTTCTTATTCTTTTTTCGCATATGCACAAATTGTGTTTTTTTCCTTTTGTACACAAACGCGCAATAAAATGCATTTTTTTCTGCCAAACATGTGAAATTTATTCTCACGTAACCTACTATGTCTGTCGACCATGTATCAATCAGCTAAAAAGTTTCCCAGATACAAAATCCACCTAAAACTGCAATATCCTTTAATTGTTTTGAGCAGTGTAGTACGGACGTACCTCATTTGCTACATTTGATGTGCGATTTACAATTTGTTTAAAACTTTCCAATGTAGCTAAAAAGTATTAGGAATTCAGTTTCCATGGCCATCTGCCCGTTCTCTAGCTCGCGTAAATGGAATCAGATTGTCATGTAATTTGTATAAGTTATTGATATAAAAACGTAAAAATGAAAAATCACAAATTCTTGTATAACAATTTCTTGTGGGTGCCCTATTAGAAAACTGACACAATTTAGAGTCATATGCAGTCTTTATCTAATAACTGAAATAGTGTTTAGTAAGGTAATCAATAATGGTATGTAAAAAAATGATTGCATGAAAATAAAATAAATAGATCAAAATGGGTGAAAACATGAAGCTGAGCAACTTTAAAAGAATTTTCAAAGGATAGTCAGATAAATAACAAAAAAAAAAAAAAAAAAAAAAAAAAAAAAAAATTCGCCTCGAAACATCATAGTTTATTCGAAAATTTCAGTTTCATGGCTAGAGCATCAACCCCCTGCTAGATGACGGAAGTTTTCGTGAAATAAGTTTTATATCATCTGCACAACAAAGCATGACATGTTAACATTTTTAACAACCGTTTTAAACCACATTTTCTTCTTTAATTTTTCTAATAAAATTGTCAAAAAATTTTAAATGTGTGTAAGGTATAAGCTTGGTATGTGGTCCCAAGAAGTAATTGGGCATAGGCTATGTTACAAAAAATTACCTCATTTGCTGCGTTTGATGTGTAATTTCCGACTTGTTATGATTCTGTTCGTGGAAATACTTTTTTCAAATATTTTTCCTTTTATAGTACAATGGATTTTTTACGTTTAAGATAGAATCCTGCTATAGAATTCCTTTTTCGGGATATTGTTTATTTCCCTATTTTGACACTGTTGTTCCACCTTTCTACTCTTCCTGTCTCTTCTAGGTGTGTTCGTAATTATGTAAATATGTAGCACCTACAGTCGTCGTTCAATTCGACCGTCTGTCCGTCTGCTCGCATATAACAGAGCAAAAACTAATCGAATTGTTTTAAATTTAAAATATGTAATTGCATAAATTTAGAGACATTTCAAATTTCATGAAAATCGGATGCATAGTTTAATTACAGGGACAATTAAAAGTATTCTGTTACATTTACGGCCTATGGGGAGAAAGTTTCAAGTATATTTTAAAGATGTTACACTCTATCAAAAATAATAAAATTGATATACATCTATGAAGTATATATTAAAATGCACATTCTGTACAATCTGATGCGCACAGAATATTTGTTATTAATTTACAGGGCCACACAAAAGTACTCCTTTACAATGGTATATGGGGGAAACGTTGTTTGGGACGCATTTTAATTATATTAAATAAATTATTTCACATTTTATGAAATTGCCTACATTACTGAGGTTCACTACAAGTTATTTCATGTATAATAGAATGTAGATAGTATTTACAGGGACACACAAAAGATTTCGGCTACTGTAGGGTATCTGAAGTATTGCATACTATTACACCAAGATCTGAATATTTTTAAAAATTCATTATAGTAGGAACGCACATCATTTGCTGCGCTTGACGTGAAATTTACGACTTGTCATGATAGTGTTCACGGCAACACTTTTTTCAAATAACTTTTTTACGCTATGCAGCGACACGTTATCCTTTATGGGCAACTTTTGTAACTATGTTGTTTTCATGGAATTATTTTTTCTGTATCATTTTAGTTCCCCTACAAAGTATGATACTAATTTCGTTGTTAAACTGAGTTCCATATATCTATAAATTGTGTCACTTTAATTACAAACATGCGATATCTTTATTCATAAAATTGTCTGAATACTTATAATCAAAATTACTGAATGTTTTGTACTTTCCTTTTCTTTTTTTTTTCAAACAGACGTTAAAATACCGGAAGATGTCATTGCAGCTCGAAAGATCATTGAACAGAATGTTGGGGAAAATGGCCTCACTTTACTGATCAACAATGCTGGCGCTTTGAAAATTGAAGCTTTCCCTAATATAACTGAAGAAAATCTTCTTCACCATTTTACCGTTAACACAGTTGGACCAATCAGAGTATTCCAGGTAAATTTTCAGTAGATAATTTTATCTAGAGCAAAATTGATTTTCTATTGGTACAATAAACAATCATTTCTGTTTAAAAAAAGCGAGTTTACATATTTCATTTAAATGTATCCTCCACTTTCAAAAATCATTTAATTTGTCTTTCAAGATATTACAGAAAAATTTATCCTTGTGATACTCAACTTTTCTAATAGTACAATTTTATAAAGAACAAGATTGTGATGTTTTAATTGTTCTAACCTAAATGAGGATCTCTATTTACTACCTGCCTGATTCATTTTTTTTTCTAAAATCTCATGGCTCAAAACCGCATGACGTCAACAGATAAATGAATGATTGTTCTTTACAATGATGAAATGAAATTTAATTTAGATGTCCCCGATGACTGGGCTTATATTCCAAAAGCCGACAGCACAAAAAACTATGTCATCGAGCACAAGAAAAAACCCTTTATTTCATGGAAGAGTAGTAATAGGGCAATCTAATGATCCATGTCTGCCGGAAGTGAAGTAGTACATAAGCCAATAATTAATACCACCAGTGGTTCACTCGTAATTTATTATTGTTTTTTGCTGCCTCCAGTTTTTCATGTTTTCATACCTTTGATTTCACGACAAACACGATGTTAAACCAGTGAATCAACCACTTGTGGTATTAGTTTTTGGTTTATGCACCACTTCGCATCCGGTAGACATATATCACTGGATTTCTCAATTACTACTCTTCCGTAGGAAAAAAAGGGGGGTGTTTAATAACATAAGTTTTTGTGCTGTCGGCTCTTGCGCTATTATTGAGGCTCCGGGCACACACTTGTTATGCCACAGTCAACTGATTTCTAAGAAATTCTTTGTATAGAACCCTTTTGCGGTTCCTTTAAAAGTTATTAAAGAACAAAAAACATCACGTCGTCACATTAAAGGAGCCGGTAATGATAAGAGTTAGTAGACCTGTCTGTTTTCACCTTAATGGTACGATATTCGCGAATAACAACAAACTTTTTTTTTTCATCAGACAACAAGGAATAGGTTTACCCATGCTGTGGGGAGTATTTTCTTACTATGTAACAATCGATAATAATCGTTAATCGTTCTAAAGCATTTTAAAAGGCCGTTACGCTTTTGAAAATTACCAGGAAATGCTAGAAGTGCAGTTATTTCCACTTGGGAAGTTGTTAGGTGGGGACAAATGGATATACCAGTGAGTCAATTGCTCCATCCACGGGTCCAGTTATACAATAGAGAGCTTGGTTTAAAGAATACCAAGCAACTGTTTTGGACTGGCCAACCCTAATAATGCAAATACACAGATATACGAACTATCTTCAACTTTTGGCTTTTTTTATTGTGGCGACGCGGTGTATTTTAATTCTAATGATATTTACGGGAAGAACATTTACTGGTGTCCTAAGGCTGCGGGCACACACACAGTTTTTCGCACTAACTTCTTGCGCTATCTTTGATCTTTCGTTTCGGCGCTTTGATGTATAAATTGCACTTCTAGTGCACTGAATCTGAACTTCAAGAGAGGAATATCAGTTGACAGGTTTACGACCGAAGATGGAGTAGATAAAAGTTCCCCTTCCTTTGTCAAATTGGTAGCGTCAGTCCCTCAAAAACCATTTAACGAGGTTTCACCCTTGTTCAGTTCGAAAACAATGATTGATTGATTGCTCTTTTAGTGTAATAAAAACTAGTGCTGTTCGTCTAGACCTTAACTATCATTCACTTACTAACGATCATTTACTAATGATCTGCAAAACAGGAATCTTTCCGTCAAGTATGATTTATCTTTTTATCTCTCGAACCATTGTAATCTTCCCGCTTTCTATTGTGAGTGAATCGCAAAAAGGTTCTAAAAAAGAAAGAGAATTCAGTTCCTAGAATGCTAGAATTGAGTTGAAAGTTGCCAAAACAAGCTTGTGTTAGCAGCTTTAGGTTGCGAGCACGCACAACTAATCTTTGCGGTTAGAAATCGGCGTGTTTTATGTTCACAGGCGGCGTGTTTGATGTATAATGATTCTTCCAGTTCAACTTCAATCCAACTGTAGGACAGGAACGTTTTCCTTGAGTAGGATTGAGATAGTTACCTCCTGAATCATTGTAATATCCCTGCTTTCTATTGTCAGTAAACTGCAGAGAAGAAAGGATATCCTGGAATTCAGTTGAACTTGAGCAAAATACACGTGTTCTCAGAGCCTTAATCCTAACTCTGAATCCATAATAGAACATCTGGGAAAGATTAAATAATGACGTATGTACTAATGGGCGTTGTTTTAAACGGTTAAAGATCACACACTGCAAATTCAACCAAGTTGTTTTTCTTTAAAACCAGAATTTCTTCAATTTCTTTTAGTATTCCTGATCGAGTTTTTGAAGTGATTAGAAAAAACGCCTTAAAAAATTTAACATTAAAAGAAGAAATCAGTTGTGTATAAACTTTTGAGGGAGTAAAATTTAAGTTTTAATTTTTCTGACAAGGTATGTGATTGAGTAATTTCCTTTTCGTATATTATTATTATTGTTTTGATATTATTTATAATCACAAATTGTTTTTGAAATTGTTACTCCCCTTTTTTCAGTTGTAAATAAAAAAACCCGTTGTTAATAAGACCTTTGGGACACATTGAAAGATTATGTGAATTTTTTCTATTTTTTAAAGGAAATGCTGCCTTTGTTACAAAAAGCATCCACTCGTAAGTCCGGAGGGATGAGTGTCTCCAGAACTGCAGTTCTCAACATATCATCACTGGCTGGAAGCATTACCCGCACAGGCGTTGATTTCTTTCAAGATTTAATTGCTCCGGGATACAAAATTAGTAAGGTAAATATTCTAATATTTCTCACTGATGCAACGGAATAAGCCATTTAAATATCAACCACACAAATACCACAGTATTTTATTTGATGAGATCAAGGCAGGGTGGAAGATGTTATGTCACAATTTTCATTTTTTCGTTATTTTAGAAGGGAGTTAGTATAAGTTAAGCTACAATATTGTGAGACGAAAGTACTAATCACTACTAACTCTAACAACTTAGATACTCTGGTATCTTTAAAATAATATAAGAAAATTATGCTCTATGTGTGTGTCTATCTGTCTATTCGCGATGGATATCAAAATCTGAGGTACGTACGAGGAATAAAATTTTTACGAGGGTTGATCAGTCTCTTCTGATCCATCTGAGATTCGAAATTTTAAAATTATCATAATTAGTTGAGCTATTAATTAACAATTTAAAAGCACTCTTATTAAAAAAATATTTTTTTTTTCTTGTAAGAGGCAGAAAGCGCTGGCACATGCGCAGAAGCTTTATTTACGCATCTGTAGAAAATGAAATTAGATTAGAAGGATTTTTGAAAAGCTATTTTGTCATTATTTATTAATTTACATCGGTCAAGCCACTTACTAAAGTTAAAAACGGAAGATATACTCAGAAAGATCATACTCATACTTCTCAAATGCGGTAATCAATTAAAAGATATATCTTAGTCAACTCTTTTTAAGAAAAATAAAAAAAAATTTCGTTTTTTCTCTAAAACGCTTTTATTCTTTATTTGAACGACCTCCATAGTACAATTTTAGAGGCAAAGAGAAACCAAAAGTATGTTCTTAAAGCTGTAACTTACTTCAAATTGATAGTGCAATCGGTTTAAAAAGTATGAATTTCTACTTTTTAAAATACACCGGTAAATTGAAGTCACTCCGCGCGTCACGGAGACAATATTTTCTTCTATGCCAAAAATAACTAAACGTCAGTGTCAAAATTTTTTTTTAACATTTTAATATACTATATATATATATCACTTATTTTTGAAATGCTTGGATGCGTAGAAATCTATACTAATAAAAAAAGAAATCACTCTGTCTGTCTCTGTGTGTGTGTGCGATGGCTTGCAAAAACTACGCCAGGTATGGGACTTAAATTTTTTATGTAAATTTTCCAAGGCCTCTCTTAATGTGCTCGGGCCTCAGAAATTTAAAATTCTAATAATTAGTTGAGAAATTAATTAAAATCCCCAAATTAGAAAAATGGAAAGATATTCATAATTCAATAAAAGCATAGATTTTTATCAAACCGCAGAGTATTTTTTCTTAAATTGGAACGGTGGGAAAGGAGTTAACATAAAATACAACATCTCCATTGCCATGGAGATAAATGTAGAGCTTTTTTATATTGGACTTAATTTTCAAATCTGGTATCTTAAATTTTACGGGGCCTAAAAATTTTAAAATTACACAGTTAAACGCAGAAAAATTTTACCCTTCAGAAATTCTAAAAATTATTCTGCTGCGGTTTCTGAAAGTAAAAAAATCCACGAAAAATCAATTTATAAATTTTTTTTTTTTTTTTTTTTTTTTTGGAAAGAAGGCTTGAAATTTTTGCCGAGAACGCAAGAGTTCATTGCGGACAAGTGACACCTTTCATTAGTGGACATATAAATTTTAAATTTTCTACATTTAGATGTAGAATTTTTTGCGGATATGTAAATTTCTTTCCTTTGGCTCAATTGCAACTTTAGGTATTAATTATTATTTGATTAATTAAATGATTTACTTTTAAACTCTCATTTTGAAACTCTGTCTCCGAAACAGCAAGTTATTTTTTTACTAGGACTCTTTAGAACGCTATCTGTTCTTTATTTTTTTATTTTTTTTCTTTTAATACACCATTCAGAGATTTTAAAGCTATGCATCCTATCTTTAAACGCGGTTTAATAATATCTAAATTTCATGAAACTCAATCCACAAATTTTTGTTTTATAAAAACTTTGATTGTTAAAAAGGAAAAGCAATATACTGTTGGAACCCGAATTTGATAGAATAATGAAAGTTAACGAACTGATCGATTTACAACTTTCAGATAATTTATAATATTTAATAAGAATTTTAAAAAATAGAGAGCATCACATTTAAAGAAAGGTTAAGGGGGTAAAATTTTCTAAGGGAGGAACGATCAAATGTTTAAAAAAAAATACCGTTTTAGATGCAGGTTTTTGACAGAATCCTAGAATAAATATTACTTAGTTAATGTAGAATTTCAAAACTGTACTTACTACTATTCTTGATAAGTAATTCCGTCAATTACATTAATTTATTGCCGAAGTTCGCCACTCTCTTGACTATATTTACGGGTAGGTTATTGAACAGGATTTCGTTCAGAAACAGTTTTGTTACGAACAGAGTTCGCCTTCGAATGGTCGGATGTGGAACTAGAATTTTTTTTTGCAGAGCACGCTAGCTTTATGATGCCGTAGTCAGCGTGGACACGGTTCGAAGTTCATTCAGTTCCATTCTGGGTTTATTTTATGAGATTTTGCAGTACGGATTTCAGGTTCAGTTAGGAATGATATTAGAGGCCCGGGCAAAGTCGTATGACTCAGCTATTATTTTTTAGAAAAAAAAAGGGTAAAAATTTCGATCACATATAAACTTGGCTTAAGGTTTAATAATGCTCACTAATAAATAAGAAAACATTTATTTATTTATTTATTTATTTATTTATTTTAATATTTATTTTTAAAGAATTGCCTATGACAAATCTGTTTCTGTTTTGCTTGAAGTGGGACTTTATCAAAGATTTTTTGATCTTCAAACTAAACAATAGTTTAAAAAAAATCAGTTTTCATTTTATGTTAACGTATATGCTTTTAAGTACAATAAATATCGATTTAATAATTTGTCATTACTTGTAAACATCATATAATGTTTTTTTTTCCCTTCCTCAATGTTGCAACAGATGTAGTCATTTCAAAAATGAAACGTTATTTTTTCTCAAAATCTACCTTTTCTGTAGGCCGCACTCAACATGGCCATGCGAGTGATATCAAGCAACGTGAAAGACCAGGGCATCCTTGTCATCTGCATGTGTCCAGGTTGGGTGAAAACAGATATGGGTACGGATCAAGCCCAAATCACCCCAGAAGAAAGCATATCTGCCATGCTCCAGACCCTACCGAAGTTGAATGATACTCATCACGGTTCATATATGGACAGATTTGGAAATCCATATCAATTTTAAAAGTATTTTCATATATATATTGAAAATTTTCTAAGAAAATTTTGATATAAAAATTTATACTCACGTAAAATCTGCGTGTTCTGGACAATGCAGTCTTAAATGTACTACACTGTAAAAAAAAATTCAAGAGGTTACTAAAAATTTTTTAGTAAAGTTGTATTCCACAGAAATTTTTAGTAACCATTACAAACTTTTTTTTTGCAAGCGAAACAAGCATTTCTTTTGTAAACTAAACAAAAGAATTTTTTGTATAACTAACTTAAAAATTTTTAGTATGAGCCACCAAGTAAATTTTAGTAATAGCTCCAAAATTATTTTTAATAACCATTACGTGGGCCCGAAGGGCAGGAGTTTCCTGCGAGCTGCATCCAGACTTCTGAAGCGGAAGATTTTCGGCAAAACCGCAATAGATGGCAGCACCAAACATTCCTACTGCTCCGACAGTATATTCATAATCCCTTTATTAACAAGTACTTACACTACATATATTCGGGGCGTATTTGGCAGTGGCCAGTATCGAACCCGGGACCTTTTAGCCTGGAGTCCGTTACTACAACCACTATGCTATCAAGGCCACACCAAGTGAGTTTTAGTAATCGTTATTAAAAATACAAAATTATTAACTCTATTCGTTGCTAACTTTTTTCTAGTAATTCTTACAGATTTTCTTGTAACCGACTAAGATTACTAAAAATTTTTTAGTAATTACAAGGATCACTAAAGTTTTTTTAGTAGATCGACACTTTTTTTTTTACAGTGTACATGGATGAATGAATGGAATATTATATTTGTCTCAATTTGTAACAGCGATTCGAATTACTTACTTGATATATTTACTATATTATGAAATAAAAATACTTAAAAGAAAAAAGGATTTGAAAGATATTTTTATTTATTGTTATTGATCTTTATTTGTTTTCGATACTGGTTATCTATACATTTAATTTAAAAGACTAGACTGTTTTTGTTTTTTAATCATTTGTCCTGAGCTTTCTACTAGGCCGATTTCGACAATTATTATTATTTTTTATGAAAGCTATTCCTTTGTAGAAGTGCTCTTTTAGCTATTTTTAATTTATTTCCCTTTTTATATATAATTTTTAATTTTAAAACTTTTTGATTTTTCTTCAAATAGGGGCAATAAAGTTAAGTTTTTCACTTTGTAATGTAAATTAATTTTTCTTTATCACTTTCCACCAGTCAAATGCGTGATTTTTTTTTTTCAGTGAATTTGTCATCGTACTTTAAATTTAAAAAACTTAATAGTTTGCATAAGATTTTACAATAATAAAATGATACGTTTAGTTATGCATTAATCAAGGAAGGGCAAACTATCTATATATTTAAAAGACCAGGCCGTTTTTTTAGTTTTTTTCAGCTGATGAAACCTTATTCGTCTTTGTCCCCTGTCTGTCTGTCACAGATTCCGTACATAGAAACAATGTAAGACAGAGAGTTCAAATTTTGTATACTTACAACTGAATAACTCTTGTCACATAACAAATTATAATGTAAAAAAATCCGTTTGTATGCACTAGAGATGGGAAATAGAGTTATTTTTGGTTAACAGAGTACGATGTTACATACTTACTCAAGTAACAGGTTCCAACAACCTGTTATTTTTATAACATGTACCTAATGGTATCCTGTAAAAAGATGTTTTATATAGAAGACTTGTAACAAAATGTCTGAAATAATTTTGGGACGTGAGTATAGACGCTGTTTTTTGATCAGATGAATCAACACCATTAAAATCAGTTTTTGGTTAAAATCTTAATTTTTACAGGACAAAACTTACCTAGTTATGCTACTTTTTAATTTCAAGCATTTTCAGCTTTTCTGGCACTAAAAACACGTTTTCTATTTATGGTAACCAAAGCGTCAAAAATTCATAAAATTCTAAGCATAACTCAGTAAGTTTTAGCTGTAAATGAATACATTTTTACTGTCTTAAGGATGCTTGTCACTCAGCCGCCGAATTCGTCTCGGAAAATGTTAAATCTATTGAGGATTGATGCATCCTTATATTCAAAATATCTCCTTAAGAAATTAATATTTTTAACTCATTTTTTAGTGTTCTCTCAAAGGATGTTTTTTTTTTTTGTCAAAATATTTCTAAAATTCATACTCAATTGAATACATTATGCTTAAAAAATAACGAACAACACGTACAAATTCAACAATTTTAATAAAATTATAGATAGATTTAAAAAACATTTTGAAAACTTAGAAAAAAAGAGACATTTTTTAAAAAGTGAATACTGATTTTTTTTTTTTTTTTTTTTTTTTTTAATAATAATTCGTCATGGAGATGTTTTGAATATAAGAATGCATTAAACGCTCTTAGATTTAACATTACGGAATGAAATTCGACCCCTGACTTTGTTTTTTTTTGTGTGTGTGTGTGCATAACGCGCAATATAGCTCAAGAATTTTCGAATATTTTTTCATGAATTTTTCAAAGCACGTGTTTTATGTTAGTTACGACCGGGAGGCGGTAGCACAGATAATCACCTCATCGAGTTCATGGCTCAAATTCCAAAATTAGGCAAAACTCTGTCCGCATATTAAAACACAATCGGTTTGCCAAATCATATTTTGGTGAAAACTGGATTTTAGCGGTTGATTAGTAGGTTTACCATTGTGTTTTCCTGCCCCCAGTCCTCCATGTTTTCATAACTTTGGGTGCAGGAAAAAATAATGGTAAGCCACGAGTCTACCCTTAAAATGTTTTCAGGTGTTTTCCACCCAGATAAGACTTGTCAGACCGATTGCGTTTTAATATGCGAATTAAGTTTGAAATAATTCTGGAATTTGAGTCGTGAACTTTATGAGATTATTGTGTTTGCTACCGCCTCTCGGCAACAAATAAACCAAAAATTCATTTTTTTTTTCAAAAATATATTTTTTCTTTTAATTGGGGGGGGGGGGGAGGAGGGAATTGTTGAAATTTTCAAGTTTTTGCATTAGCTAAATAGAATTTTGTATTAAAAGTGTAAAAATGCGTTAAATAGAAATTTGTTTAGGTTCAAGGTAATTAAAACAATCTGAAGTATGAACCAGGCTCAAAATTTCATTCATAGTTTCAAAACATTTTTTTTTTTTCAATCATGTGCATAAACTGTTATACTAATCTTACGTTCATCAAATGTCTGACAGTTTTGATCCCTCTATAAATAGTAATTATGCACCTTGCAATTTCTTATTAATACACAAAATGAAAGGATATATACTTATATCTTCTATCTCAATACAAATTGTAATTTTAAATCACAGCTTTTTTAAGATATTAAATGCTGAAAATGATTTTTTTTCCCGTTTTCCTCAATTTTGAGATTTTTGAGACCCTTTAAACTATCTCATACACATTGGCGCGCTCAGGATTAAACTTTGGAGGGGGGCTAGCATATTTTAGCGATCGATATTTTCCTGATCTAGCCACGAAGTTCAGACGAGCTCGGTCCATTTTTTTTAATATAAATTTTCATTAAAAATGGACGAGATGTGCCGTTCCCGGACATATTTTTTTTTTCTATTGACTTGATACAGAACGAAGACTGGGTAGTGGAAGGGGGGAGTAATCAGCGAAACCTTTGGAAGGGGCTCTGAAATTTTTTGACGGGTTAACCCTTTCCGGCACGGGCAAAATCTATACTAAAATGAGAAATTATTGACTGACAGCGGAATTTACGAACGAATTTTTTAAATATTTAGAATTCCTTAATTTAAGTTTTTATTGTAAAAGCAAAATTTTACTAAAATATTACTGGTGCCGTTTGAAAGTTTGGAATTAAAATTAGGTATCCCAGACCGGGCACAGTGTGCCGGAAAGGGTTAAACCTCCTTGATAAATAAAAAAGAAAACATTATTTTAAGTAATGAATATTTAAAATGCTGATATTTCAAAATTCATAAAAAAAAATTCTAAGTAAGAAAAAATTGTGAAAAAATTACTATTTTTCAAAATTTCTATTTTACAGAATCTGTAAAAAATAATAAAAGTAAACTTTCATAATTTTAGAAAACTTTAAATAGTTTAATCTTGCGGTCTGAAAAGGGCTTCAGCCCCCTTGGCACCCCCGTGGCTGCACCAATGATTATTTCCATTATTCTTTCTTAGAATGAGGGTGGCGGGTGGGGTACTGTAATCTACCAGTACATGATTTCACGTCTATAAAGCACGTCTTGGTTGATTTTAAAATAATGATAGTAATAATAAATTAAAGGAAAAAGACGAATGTGGCACTTCATCCTTGGTTGTTTTCTTCGTGCGGAGATGCTATTAACTCGCCTCACATGGGCGTTACCGGTGTTGCAGGGGCGTATTTCATTCCTCCCCATCACGATCCCAAAACACATTCGCAGGTGGCAGGGACTGTTTTTTAGAAAAGTTCCAAACACCACCTTTAGACAATGTAGATAAATGTATGCAAAATAATTAAGAGTTGAAATAAAAGTATCTATCGCTGTTAAATAAATAAATAAATACGTAAATAAATTTGCGGCCAGAAGATGTTGAATAGCATAGAAGAAAAAATAAAACTATAATAAAAAAATGTAATATTTTTAAAGACTGATTATAAATAAATATTAGATTTATAAATAAATTCTATATTAAAAATAAATGCATAAATAAAAAGGGTAAAAAACTTCGTTAATAATAAAAAATAAATAAAAAATAAAAAATTAATTAATTAATTATAGGGTATGTAAAAATATTTTAGTTTTAAGATTTAAAAGACGCGCTTTTATTTTATATAAAATGACGCTATTCACATCCTCTGGAGAATAGAACATTTCTAAGTCTTAAAGTCTTGGGAATTTGGTTATTTTGATGTACCATGCCTCCTATGTATATACCGAAATAGCCAAATTCTCACTGAATAAATCTAGTTCCCTCCCACCAAAATATACCATATTAATCTTACTCGATTACCTATTTCCGTGTTTAATTATTTCTGGCTTCAACTATAGGGTAAATTATGTTGTATCTCGTGTTTTTTGTGTCATTTATATTACTGACGAGGTCCATTTAATGCTTCATTTTGAAAATAATTTTTATGTGTTTTCTAACTGCTAAATTAAACTGTCTGTATTTTTTGTAACTGTTTTTTAGCTCACAGGCTATCATAGCCTGAGAGCTTATGTGCCCGCCCGTTCTGTATGTATCTACGTTCGTTCGTACGTGCGTAACGCGATAACTCATGATAAAAATATCCGATCCACTTGAAATTTCGTATATAGGTATATCCTGATAAGGCGCTTCCCTGATTAGTTTCTGGAGTTCATTCGATAAGTATAAGAGGGGGGACCGGTGGTTCATGCCCCTTCCCTTAATTGATATAAATGGGTTTTTAATGCAGAATCATCACATTTCGTTCAATTTTCTGAATAGTTTTGGAAGTTTAATGGTTAAGTATAAAAGAAAGGGATAACTCCTCTTAAATTATATAAATGGGTTTTTATTAAGAATTTTCGATTTGCTCCGAATTTTGGATATAAATTTTTTTATATGATAAATCATGTCTCTGATTAGTTTATGGGATTCAATGATTAAGTATAAAATAGGGAAATGGGGGGCTGTTTCTCCTCTTTAATTTGTTTTTCGAACGGAATTAACACTTGAAAATATAAGGCTGTAATGTACAATTAGTATGCGTAGCCTGTGAGCTCAATGCCATCAGTTTAACTGGGCAATATTCTTTTTATAATCTATGATAAACATCTTTTGTCATTTTAAAGAAGAAATACTGTTGTCCACTGTTTTACAGATGAGTTCTGTTTTTACCCTTCCTGGTTAAAGGGCGATTGCAAGCAAACTATATTATTGTTGAATACATTGTGCAACAATGACTTATTATTAAACACTTTTATATTGTAAGTAAAGTTTTTATATGTTCTTTGTAGTAATATGTGCGAGGCCTCCGTGGCCGAGTGGTTAAAGCGCCACGCCTATTGTTGCTGGGTTGTGGTTGGGTTGGGTTGTGCAACAATGTTCGAGGTCGTGGGTTCGATCCTCACTGGCTCCACTTCACACACACATTGTATGGAACTCGTTGTTGAAAGCTGGAGGTTATGGATCTCCTCTCGGTGATCTCGACCCGACCCCTTCAGTGGGGGAGGTGACCGAGAGCCGGGCTGGAACGGGGATCCGCTTTTCACTCGGTCGGGAGGTCATTTTTTAATAGAAAAATTTGCAATATTTAAAAAGGCAAGATTTTCTATGAGAAAATACTAGTGCCGAAGAATTTCCTTGTCTGAAAAATTCCAGGAGGCGTACGAAACTGCGACAATTCTGTTAGAACTATAATTTTGTTCTAGCCGAATTCAGGCAAACAAAATACTCTTTCACAAAATATTCTTTTTTTGTTACAATGTATAAAAAACAATAAAAAAAGCACTAGTAAATTACAAAAAAATCATTTTGCAGGTATTTAAAGGGTTTTCTTTTTTATTATGTATTATAATAATACAACTATCTTTCAAAATTAGGAATGAGAATAATGGCTTTAAATATTCATAAAAACAGTATCATCAATATAATAACATCATCATTATATTGAGAAAGATGAATAGACTTAACATCTTTTTTCACTTTAAAAACTTTGTTTGTCTGTACAATATCCGTATACTTTTGCGGGATTCTTTCTACAACGCCATGATTTCGTGAATACGTCAGAAATTAACGAATTTGGAAATTTTTAATCCGTGATGAAAAATAGTGCTTGAAAGTCTTGTTAATTTGTCCTTGCCCCTGACGCTTTGGAATTTTTGCAATATTTTTATATTTTATAAAGAATTTCCAGTTGCCAGTGCAATTTCCATATCTTTACAAGAAATTTCCTGCAATTAAATGATTTTACGAATGTATCATAAATTAGTGAATAATCTACATTTGCTATGTTCAACAAATAATACTGGTAAAAATCTACTTGTTCGTCGTCGTCGTTAAAACTTTGAGATTTTAAAAATATTTTTGCACACTGAAAAAAATTTTCGTGCATTGCAATTTTCGTATTTTTAAGGATTTTTTTTTTTTTTTTTTTTTTTTTTTTTTTTTTTTTTCCAATAGCTTGATTTCGTGAATACGTCAGAAATGATCGAATATTGATACTCTGAAATTGCATCCGAAAGTTTCGAGCTGTTGAAGGTGGAAAAGCTGTTTTCCGAATACATCCTTAATTTGTCGTCGTCGACGACACTTTGAGATTTTAACAATATTTTTGCACACAAAAAAGAATTTTTGTATATTGCCAGTATAATTTTCGCTTTTCCATACGGAATTTTTTTCTCCAATGGTATGTTTGCATGAATGCGTCAGAAATTAACGAATATTGATTTTCTAAATCCTTGACGAACAATAGTGCTAAAAGTCTTATTTATTTTGTCCTTTTTGCTGACGCCTTTGGAATTTTTTGCATAATTTTTTTACATTTGGAGAAGAATTTCTGTGTCTTACCAGTACAATTTTTGTATTTTTTTTTGAATTTTTTTTCTTTGTTGGAACGATTTTATGAATATGTTAGAAATTACCACATGTAACTGTTTGCAGTCCTTGATAAATAATACTGCTAAAAATCTAGTTAATTTGTAGTCATCGTTGAAGCCAGTGGCACAGCCAAGGGGGTGGTTTTGGTGTTATAACCCCTCCCAGAGCTCAGAAAGATAGCTATAATTGCAATTATATGAATCAAAACCAAACTTAATATTTAAGTTTTTTTGGCGTATTTCGGAATTTAATGAATTAGATTTTATTCAATAAAGTGATTCAATTAAAGGTGAAAATCTACTTTAAACTGTGAAAGTACATATTACATGGATTGGTTAAGTAAAAATTGCTTATTTGAACTAGAGATGGGAAATATAGTTATTTTTGGTTAACAGGTTACATCGTTCCACACATTCACAGGTAACAGGTTTCAACAACCTGTTATTTTTGTAACGTATAACTAATCGATAAGACTATGCTGTCAACAGACATTTTAATTATAGGGCCGTTAATTAAGGGATCTTGAATAATTTTGATACATAAGTATAGACGCTGTTTTAGTTCAGATAAACCTGCGCCTTTAAAATGAACATAGAGTTAAAATTTTAATTTTTGCAAGACAAAAACTTAGTTAGTTGTGATACTTTACATTTCACGTATTATTATCGTTTTCTTGCACTAAAAATGCATTTTTCCTCGTTGAAAATTTATAAGTATCATAACTCAGTAAATTTTGCCCGTAGAACTTCTTTTTGCGTATTTACTTGTTAAGACACATAAAAACTTTTTCTAAATAAAAGTTATAGGAAACTTACTGAACACTGCATATAATATGTAGTTTCTTAACAATTTAAAAAATAATTATTTTAATGTAAATTAATATTTATATGATGCAGAAGAAAGTTTAAAGCATTTTTGCAATTGTTACAATGACTCCAAAACTGACGGTTTAGAAATTACTTTTTTCTAAACGACAGTGACTTGTGATAGGCCAAAAAATGACGTTGGTAGTATGAAACTGGCGCCCTATAAATTTCCGCGTCCGTCGGGACCGCCCCCCTTCGTCCCTCCTCCCATCCCTTTTCGAATGGCTGTGTCCTCATCAGGCTATTTTTCTTCTTTTTTTCAGTAAAATACAATTACAAAAGTAATGTTTTCCAGTTCGTATTTTCTAACGACGCAATATTGACAAAATAATAATGATATAAAAAAAAACAGCAATAAACATTTTATTAAATAAAAATCATACGCCAAAATACTCCCCTTCCCCCAAATACCATGAGAACATAGTAATATCCCTTTTAAATATTCTAACTCAAAGATTGCCACCGTTTTACCCATCTAACTACATCAACGAAAGATTATGTCCCGTGCCCGAGCGATAAAACAGCTTTCTATCAACAATTAAATCCGTAAATCTCTTTAATTCCATTTTTCAAACAGAGATTCCTTCCCATTAAAAATATGACCAAAGATGGCCGATATTATCTCTTTGCTTTTTAATAATCTGCAAGCGTCATTCACTAACATTTACATACTTTAGAATAAAAACAAATTTTCCCCTCATTTCATTTTCAGTATTCTACCTGTTTGTTTGATAAAAGCAATTTTCATTATTCCAGCTGTTTTTTTTTTCAGTAAATTTTGTTTTCGTTATTCTAAAAACTGATTCTATTGCTTTAATCTTTGTAACTGTGAGCGTTATAAAAAATTCAAACGATAAAATATATTCTGTGAAGAATCGAAGCCAGATGTTTTTAAATATTCATAGAATAATCAACAACGAATAGCTTTTGAGAGATTTTATCACGTGAACTTTTGAGATAGCAAAAGGACAAGGTTTCCTAGGATTGGTTTCCTTGATTAGACCAAAAGGATTTCTAATGTCTTGGACAATGCAAAAGGAAAACGGTTTCTATGATTGCCTTCCTTGATTAGACCAAACGGATTTTTAATGTCTTGGAATCGTAGATCGACAATGACGCGTCAAAAAGAAAGTTTCATAGGTTTTTTTTTTTTTTTTTTTTTTTTTTTTTTTTTTTTTTTTTGTGCGTCGGAATTTTTTTTTTCTCTTTCTGTTTCAAAAGCGTTTTAATGGGGATTTTTGTTTTCTGCAGTAATAGAAATTCTTTGCCTCAGAATTCAAATAGATTTATAAGTTGGAATTTTTTTTTATATAACTAAACTTTTATTAATTTATAAATATGTATTCCTAAAATGATTTTCAGCCTTACTATTTGTTTCTTCTTTTTAAAATGCTTATCATACGAGGCGTTCCAAAATTAACAGGGACTTTGTCGTAATCTGTTATTGAATAATAAGTTTTTGGTTAATATTACGAATATTTATCCTGTTATGTTAAGTAATGCCCATCTCTAGTATGCACAATTTTTTTCGTAAAATTTTACGGAATAGTTTCATCTTTCCAAGAAAACGGTAGAATTTGCGTAATTGACATTTTAAGATTACAAATCTATATAAATCCAGTAATTTTTCCATCAGTTTTGCGGAATACTTCTATATACATTACAAGTTCCGTAAATGATGTTTAGAAATAGTTGTTTTGTTAGGAAAGAGAAGTATAATAGTACTTGTCTTAACAGAGATATTATTTTCAATGAAATTCCTACATCTTCCTCAGTCCTGATGTCGCCTGCGGGCGACACAAATAAACACCATTTAAATTAATTTAAATGCTTCTAGAATTATTAAAATTACATCAAGACTTTTTAAATAAATGTGTGCATGTTAAAAGTTTTTGTAGTGCCTCGTAAAATTTGTTCCAAGGCTGAGGAGAATATATTGGCTAAATACGGTTCTATGTTGGATTCATTCCAATCATTCCCAAATGTTTACTAAACAGTTTTGATGTTAAATTGATATTTTAACCGACAAATGTCATGGCGCCATCTATAACAGGAAAAGAAAAATATTATAGTGAGTTGTTTATAAAACAACTCGCTATAATATTTGCTCTGTTTCTTTCGGTTTTAATAATAAAAAGCTAACATATTTTTACGATAATAAAAAAAATAATAATAAATAATAAAAAATAATAAAATTTTATTAATTCTTTTTATGTCTGAGATAGAAGAAAAGGAAATTTAGATTATTTTTCATTATGATTTTAAAATAATGTTTAACATGTTTATAGCATATATATTTTTTAATGTGTTGGATATTTTAAAATGAAAAAAAATTCTATTTTTAATTTTAGTATATTTTAAAAAATATATTCACTTTAAGAAGTTTACACATAAAATGTAAAACATATCTGAAATATATTAACGAATTTTTTATAATAATCTCGATTATCTAAATTATAAAAAGCGCTTTTTATAATTTTTTTTTATAAAAGGAAATTTATTTTAATAACCCGTAATAATTATCTTTATTGTCTTTACAATAGATCGTCATACAAATAATTTGTTAAAATATATGTTTTTTAAAAGATATATATGTTAGTATCCTTTCAAAAACAAATAAATAAATAAATATGAATAATATTACAATAAAATTTTAAAACTCTATCAAAAAAAAGGAAACAAAACTCTTAATACGTTCTTTCATGCATGTAACATTTTAAAGGCTAAAATTTATTTTTTATTAAGCTGAAATTAAAAAGCTGAATATTCGAAATTATGGAAAGAAAATCTGTAAAACATTCAGAACTGTACACTCAATAGAAAAATATTATCTCTACAAAAATCAATCCCGTGGTAAACATCTGGACTTTGCTTCATAAAATACGTCTGAAATAAGTAAAGATGTTTGAAAGCGTGTCTTGTGTAACACTGGCGTAACAATATTACGCCGATAGTTCGAGAGGACAGTTCCCTGGTTCGATTTCCTTGGAGGGTAAGTAACATTTTTTCACTGTTGTTTGAATTAAATGTACATGCTCTGTCCCTGATATTAACGTGTCCTTGTAAAGTAAAATATAAAAATCATAAAAATGTTAGTTGGTCCTTGAAAAATTCTTTTTTGCCTTTCATGCAAAAAATTTTACATAAAAAATATTAAAACAAACGGAAATATTTTGTGAAAAAACGGAAATGTTTCTAGAATTTATAGAATTTTTTCTCCGTTAAAATACGGAAATAGTACTGGAGTTTTTGATTCAGTACGATTTTTGTATTTTATCGGAAAATTTTTTCACAAAGCATAAAATTTTGAAAATGACAAAATATTTTTTTTATATTATCAGTTTATTTTTTTTGTTGTTGTTGTTGTTGTTTTCTTCTAATTATTGCACGCAAATTTATGTAAATATAAAATTTATTATATATATATAACATAAATTAATGGATTAAATAAATCACGTGAAAATCGCGCTTATTTGTTTCTATTTCATCATATTACATCATACTTATCATCTATTTATACACGCGAAGTAATTTTTTTTTATTTATTTATTAAATTTCTATGCATTAAAATTACTAGCAGTCTCTCGCGAGTAGTTTGGTTTCCCTTAAATTTTAAAAGCAAAACTTTGCAATATTTTACTTTATTATGTTGCTAATAAATGCTGTAATAATAAATAAAATTATGTTGCAAACGAAACCCTCCGTGCGAACTACGATCACACTTGCCCAATTGTTACTCATTTGACCTGAGCTTTCTACTGAGCTGATTTTGATAACCAGTGGCGGCAACTTTTGAAAAATATTGGGTGGGCTCAAAAAAATTTTGAACAAATACATAAATATTGGGTGGACAGAAATATCAAATGATTGAGTGGGCTCGCGCTCCATGGGCCCATATAAGTTGGCGTCACTGTTATAACTGATTATTATGTACAGGTAGATTGTTAAATACATGTAATAATAAAAAAAAATTCACCTAAATCCTAAGTTAATTACTTCCAAATTATTTTAAGATTGAACTTTTTTCTTTCTTTGGTACTACTCTGTTATCCCGTCGACCATTTTCGCCAAATTATAAAAATCGCCAAACTAATAGCCAAGTTATGTTTGTTGACATTATTTTTATTTTACAAAACGAAAGAACAGATAAATTAGTAATCTATAATAATAAAGAGAGAAGGATGTTTGTCTGTCAGCGCTGTTCTGAAGAGACTGCTGCACGTAGAATTACAAAATTTGGAGGGAAGGTACTTTTTTACATGTAGTTTTGCACCTCGAAGCCCGATTTTTGATTTTTTGTTTAGATTTTTTTAATAATTTTTTTAGGCGATTTTTAGCGTTATTTTTGCGGTTTTATCCCATTAGTGAAAGGAATACAGTTTCATTCTTTTAACCCAAAACAACAATTTTTTTTTTCTCTTTTCAACAAAGTTTATTCGGAATTTATACAGCGATTTTTGAATTTTTAACGAATTTTTAATGCGATTTTTAGTGTTTTTTTCTCATTTTGCGGCTATTTTTTGAGATTGATAAAAAGAAAATCGTTTTAAACTTTTAGCCTAATTCCCTAAATTTTATGTTTGTTACGATTTTTAGATTTTAACGATTTTTAATGCGATTTTCAATGCGATTTTTAACGTTTTTTAAAGATTTTTGCGTTTAGCATCTATTTTTTTCATAGTTGTTCTATCAAAAACTTGAGCTGTTGAGAATGCAATAAGTAGTATTTTTTTGTGAAATCTACCTAAAATGTCAAAAATTTAGGTACCACTATTTTCGAATAGCAATTTCATAAACTATCTTAAATTCTTGCTTAAGACCGCTACCCCCTCGAGTTATATATCACCTAATAGGTTATTTAACAGAGTATGGTTTTGATAAAGTTTTTGAAGAATAGAGTGCTCTACCTGTTGGTGGAAAATGGAACTAATAGAACGCTATTTTTTTAAATATATAATAATAAAGAGACAAGTTTGTGTGTGTCAGCGCTGTTCTGAAGAGTCTGCTGTACGTAGAGTTACAAAATGTGGAGGGAAGGTACTTTTATACATGTAATTTTGCACCTCGAAAACCAATTTTCAATTTTTTGATTAGATTTTTTTTATAATTTTTTAGGCGATTTTTAGCGTTCTTTTTGCAGTTTTATCCCATTAGTGAAAGAAATACGGTTTCATTCTTTTAACCCAATCTAGCAATTTTTTTCTCTTTTCAGCAAAGTTTATTCGGAATTTGTACAGCGATTTTTGAATTTTTAACGAATTTTTAATGCGATTCTTAGTGTTTTTTTCTCATTTTGCGGTTTTTTTAATTTTTTTTTTTTTAGGTTGATAAAAAGAAAACCGTTTCAAACTTTTAGCCCTAAATTTTGTGTTTGTTACGAATTTTAGATTTTAACGATTTTTAATGCGATTTTCAACGTGATTTTTAACGCTTTTTCAAGATTTTTTGCGTTTAGCATCTATTTTTTTTCATAGTTGTTCTGTCAAAATCTTGAGCTGTTGAGAATGCAATAAGTAGTATTTTTTTTGCGAAATTTACCTAAAATGTAAAAAATTTAGTTACCACTATTTTCGAATAGCAAATTCATAAAATATCTTAAATTCTTGATTAAGACCACTACCCCCTCGAGTAATATATCACCTGATAGGTTGTTTAACAGAGTATCCTTTTGATAAAGTTTCTGAAGAATAGAGTGCGCTAGCTGGTGGTGAAAAATGGAACTAACAGAACGCGATTTTGTTAAAATTTGGAAATATAACAATGTGATTTATTTTAAATTTTAAAATGCTTTATAATACAAGATAAAAAATGTAAACAAAGAATGGTGTGACACGTTTCAGGGTGCGTGAAAGGAGGGGCGCGAACAAAATTAGTAAATGTAATAAGGAGATTTGTTTTACACTTTAAGGTAGTTTATAACGCATGTTAAAATTTTTAAAGTACTGGCGATGCTCTGGAGAGACCGCTGCACGAATTTATGTATGAAATTTCACACCTTGAAGGCCGATTTTCAGTTTTTTTTTATTTATTTAATTCATATGCGAATTTTAGTGGGTTTCGGGGCGATTTTTCCACTTTAGCGAAAAGGAAAACGGTTTCATTCTTTCGACCTAAATTAGTGAATTTTGTTCTCTTTTCAATATAATTTATTTGGATTTCGTGCAACGATGTTTGGATTTTTAGTGATTATTTAATGTAAATTTTGCCGCTATTATTCGACATTAGTAAAAGGAATTTTGCTTAAAACTTTCAGGCTGATGTATTAAATTTTTGCTGTTAAGATTTATGAATTTCAGCTAATTTTAATGCGATTTTTCGAGATTTTTTGCGTTTGATGTCGGATTTTTGTCATTCATGAGATATTTCCAATTACAACGTTTTACCCTATTAGAGTAAATTTTGACACCTGTGATTTTTTAATATTAGTGATTTTTAATGCACTTTTCAATGCAATTTTTAGAAATTTTTCGAGTTTTATGGTGACTTTTTGATATTTGGAAGTAAAAATTGATTTCAAACTTTTAATCTAATATAATTTTAGAGATTTTTAACGCGATTTTTCAAGAATTGTTGTGTTCCGTGTGGATTTTTTATTATCTATAAAGGATTTCCTTTTACTACGTGATTATCCTGTCGACCAATTTCGCCAAATTATATCAATCGTGAAACAAGCCAAATTATGCAAATAGATGTAATTTTTATGTTAAATAATGAAAGAAGAGATAATTTAGAAAAACATTAATACAAATATACATAAAAATAAGAAGTAAAAACCACTTGATGACGTAACAAACATATGTAACATGTTTAATGTCAAGTGAATATGGAATTTACGATCCGCCATTATTGTAGTTTAATCTTATGGTTTGACCCAGATAGTTTCTTGGTCAACCGGATAATCAAATAGTTCAGATTTCCGATTAGAATGTTTTATCCGTTTGATGAAATTCTGATAACTGGCGATATTTAGTGCATTTTTCAATGCGTTTTTAATGAACTTTTTAATGCGATTTAGTACTATTTTTTTCGATCCCCACCACAGTGGTGATTTAACAATTAAAAAATGATTTTGGTTTCAAACTTTTAGCCTAATATAGTAAATTTCACCATTTACCTTTTTTTAATTTTGTCGATTTTCAATGTGATTTTTGATATATTTTGTGTTCTGCGTCGAATTTTTTGTAATTCATGCAAAAAAGAATGGTTGGTACGTTTTATACGACTAGAATATTTTTTTATTCACGGGATGTATTTACATTTAGCGATTTTTAATGAATTTTTCAATGGTTTTGTATTGGTTTTTTGAATCTCACGGCTTTTTTTTTTTGAAATTTCGAAAAGGAAATTAATTTCAAACATTTACACTTCATTTACGAATTTTGAAATTTAGTGACTTTTTAATGCAATTTTTAGCAATGTTTTCATTATTTCTCACACTTTGCGCCGATTTTTTCATTCGTATTTAAGAAATAATTTAGATTACGCTATTTTACTCTATTAATGTAAATGTTGTCCCCCGCTATTTTTAAATTTGAAACGATTTGTAATGAATTTTTGAATACAATTTTCAGATGTTTTCGAGTCCACGGCGATTTTTTCACAATTGGAAGAGAAATTTTTAAATAATTTGTAGCTTAATGTAGTAAATTTTGACATCAATGATTCAGATTTTTTGTGTATTTTCATAAAACATTTAGCAAGTTTTGTGTCGATATTTTTTAACTAATGAAAGAGTTCAGATTTCAATGTTTTGTCCCATTATGGTAAATTATATCCGCAGGAATTTAATATAAATGTTTATCTTACTATGGCAAATTTTGTCCGGATTTTTGAATTTTACTGATTTTTAATCTGTTTTATACTGATTTTTCAAGTTCTGTGACAGTTGTTGACATCGGTAAAAGAATTTCGGTTTCTAACTTTTAGCATAAATAGTACAATTTGTTCTCCACGCTTTTATGAATTTTGCCGATTTCTAATGCGATATTCAATGTAATTTTTAGTTAGTTTGGGGGATTTTAGGTGTTCCCTGTTGACTTTTCCTTATTCATGAACGATTTCCGATTACAATATTTTCGACTGAATATTAAATTTTTACAGCCATGACTTTTAAATATTCAGCGAATTTTAATATAGTTTTCGATACGATTTTTAGCCATTTTTTTTAAATTCCTTGGCGATTTTCTGCCATGCAGAAACCAATTTTGATATCAGACATTTTGTTTAATGTAGTTATGTTTCGAATGCAATGTTTTATCTCTTAATATGATTTTGGCGTTCCATGCCTACATTTTGTAATTTATGAATGATTTCGAACATAATCCCCCCCCCCCCCCGCCCTGCCTTAATATTATTTTTTTAAGCATTGACTTCCAAATATTTAGCTATTCTTAATGCAATTTTCAATGTAATTTTTAGCCATTCTTCAAGTTCCATGGCAATTTTTTTACATCCGGAAATCGATTTCGATTTCAAACTTTTTGGTTAATATGGTTAATTTCTTGATTACAATATTTTATATTATAACAGTGAATTTTTACCCTAGGGATTTTTTAATGTTTTACGACTTTCATTACAATTTTCAATGCAATTTTTGAGCTTCCTCAGTCTTTTTTTTTTTTTTTAAACATTTTTCAAAGGAATTCGATTTTAAATTTCTAGACTAATAAGAGTTTGGTTTCAAACTTTTATCCTTTACGGTAATTGTTTTGCTCTCTTATTTTGATCTACAGCAATTTTTATTGCAGTATGCTTTTTTTTTTTCTTGAGTTTACGGCGATTTTTTTCAGATACGGAAAAGGAATTCGGTTTTTAATTTCTTCGCTAATATGATAAATTTTCTCCTGTGCGATTAAAGATTTTTATTGCGATTTTTTAGCAGTTTTTTCGTATTTCAATGCTTTTTACATTATCAAATTAATTAGAGTCAATACATTTATCCAAGTAGAGTAAATTTTGAGTTCCGTGATTTTTGAAAATTTTGCCATTTTTAAAGCGATGTTTACGTTTCTTCGCGACCCGCTTTGATTTTTTAGAGGTTCAATTTTTGGCCGAATTTATTAAATTCTGATCTCTTTTCTTCAAAGTTTATTCGAATTTTGAAACACAATTTTTGAATTTTGTTTTATATTTTAATGAGATTTTTAATGTTTTTTGCGATTTGTAAGATTTTTCCACATTAGTAAAAATAACCCAACTTCAATTTTCTAGCCCATCTCTTTTCAATGAAGTTTAGACGAAATTCGTGCAGCATTTTTTTAATTTTTCGAGGTTTTTATTATGATTTTGAAAGTTTTTTCGCAATTCTTGCTATTTTTTGATGAACCCAGGCAACGCCGGGCAGAACAGCTAGTTTATTAATAAATAGACAATAACATCTGGCTTGCAAAATAATGACACTTTGGAATCAGTTAATTACCCAGATGTATATATGGCATTGGCGTAAGAGACAAATCGCACCAATGTAGTGCGTATGAGATATCTGTGCCAAAATTTTTTTTTAAACTTGCAGTTAAATTATTTTACATTATCTCAAGAATTATAAGACATTTACCCTAAAATTTAAATATTATTCATTTTTGTGGTATTAACTGCTATATATGTATTTAAGTTAAATGTAAAAAATTTTCCTAAAAATGCTCTCACTCAGAAGAGAGAGAGAGAGAGAGAAAATAGTTCTTGCGAACATCGCTCCGTCTTGTGCTTTTTTTGGTTTAGAATAGCATTGATTGGCGACAAAAGTAGATTGAAAAACCCAATTGAAGAAACAATATACAAATAACAATTATAGCCTTAAAAAAAAAAATTAATTCTGCGAGTTTCTTTTGTAAAACACATAACGGGAAAATTAGATTTAAAAATATTTTTAGAAAAAGAAAGAAAAAAATACTTATGTTTTATCTAATGAAATTTTTGAGATGTTGTTTTCTTTTAATCTGGCTCGAAAGAAATAAATAGCCAAATATTGTGTCACTTCAAAACTTTCTTTCACATTGAGTTACTTTTTAACCGACTTCAAAGAGGAGGTTATGATTTCGACCTGTATATATTTGTTGTTCACGCATAACTTTTGCATATATGAACCAAAGACGTTTAAGTAAAAAAAAATGTCTTTGATATGAACCGATTTTGATAATTCTTTTTTTGTTTGAAAGCGTATGAGGCCCATGTGGTCCCATTCGAATTTCATAAAAATCTGATAATTAGAACTTTTTTGAAAATAAAAACTTTAAATTTCAAATTCATTTTTAAGCAATCGACCAATTAGAAGTGTTCATTTTGCATGCTTTTATGTTACACTTACGCTTACATAGACATACGATCTTTTCACTGTTAAAAGTTTGAAGTTTTTGCTGCATCGTCACTCCACCGCTTTTATGGAATATCTCTATTTTGACCAATGGGAATTCACCATAATACAATGAAGTAATCATTTTCTATAAAAGCGATTGATTGACGATAAAGTAAAAGTTTCAAATTTTTAACAGTGTTCAAAGTGCAAAATCCTAACTGCACTGTTAAAAATCTGCTGCATTTTGCTGCAACGCACTCCCCTACTTGTATAGAAAACGGTTACTTGGCCGTGAAATGGCGCTTTCCCATTGGTTGGAATAGAGATATTATATACAAGTGGTGGAGGGCGTTGCAGCAAAATGCAGCAGATTTTTAACAGTGTGGACGAGGGCCAGGATTCACATAAATGTTGCGCTGATTTATTAACAAGATAATTTATTTAAAACATTGAAAAATTTGTTAAAATTCAAACTTCTGATTCGTTAATCTGGTTTCGCTAACAGCACAAATTCTACCTGGATTCCGGACAAGTTCTCTTATGCAAGAAACCGGAAATATAGCATCTAGGGGATACAGTGTGGAAATCGGCTATCTCAGGGCGTGTTCAGAGCAACTTACAAAAGTAACTATGTTACCGACCGATTGTAGGGCAGTACGAAAGCAAATTGTGGCATCAATGAAAACTATTCTGTTGAATTGTAGCTGACGTCACACTTCGCTTTGATTTTCACTTCGTACTTGTCTAAAATCGGTAAGTGGTCGGTAAGTAACCGGTAAGTTGTGCTTAACATGCCCTCTGTAACACTTAAAAAAACGCTAAAATGTTCTATTCTTTAAATGTGCAACAATGCTAATGAAATTTAAAGATAGAAGCAACATCTACAGGACATTTTCTAAAAATGCAAGAATTATTGCTAGTCTAAATAATGTAACATGAAAATGCCGCAGATGTCACTGTGATCGACACTTTGGAATGGGATTCAGTAGCATTGTTGCACGTTTAAAGGATACAAATTTTTAGCACTGCTTGCATTGTAAAAAATTGAGTCCTTTTGCTGCATCGTCACTCCATCGCTTTTATAGGAAACGATTACTTCGCTCTATTATGGAGCATTCTCATTGGTCAAAACAAAGAAATTCTATAAAAGCAATGGAGTGACGATGCAGCAAAAGGGTCAAATTTTTTACAGTGTCGATAGCAGATTTTCACTCCATGTATTCCAGACTCTCTCCTTCGAATAATGAAAAGTTCTCAAAAATGAAGGCTTATGATTGATCAATCTTGTTTTGCTTAACAGCGAATAATCCTTCTGGATCCTAACCACTGTTGCAGAGATGCTAGTATATGAATAAAAATACAGTTAAAAATTTAATTTAAAACCACTTGATGACGTTTTAAACATGCGTATCGTGTTTAATGTGACATTCACAATCATCCATTATTGGCATTTATTCTTATAATCTGGGGCGTGTTCAGCAATGTCACCAGTAAGTAACCGGTAAGATTGGTTAGTTACCAAAGAGTTCAGTCTGCTAACCGGTACGCAACCGATGTCGTTCAGAGGTAGTTACCAATGTGACCGGTAAGGAACCGAACTAACCGAGGAAAAATCCCGGTTAGTTGGGTCACGTGATTGATAACATGAAAGTTTGTTTAAATCAAATTGGCAATCTACTATTTCTACAGATGGCGCTACGTGACAAAACTAACCAGTGCGTCCAGAGAATCTGTAATTGGTTAGCTACCGGTTACATACCACTCCGGTAAGTTACCGGTTACATTGGTCACTTTGGTAAGTTCGCTGAACACGCCCCAAGTGATAAATTTTTGGTCGACGGGATAACCTAGTAGTACCCTTTCTTTTTATAACATCTTAACATATTATTTTTAACTCCATTCCTTTAATGAACTCTTCTTTATTTCGTTTTATTCTAAAACACATTAATCTTTCAAAACAATTCTTTTCTTATAAAAAATTCCATTACTTAAATTCATTCTGTATCTGTTGCATAATATCTATTTATTTCTTATCTCGAATTGTTCGATTTCCCAGAATTCCCGTTTAGTGGTTTTGTTTAAATGCAGATCCAAGTTGACTTATATGCGACCGTGAAAGACAACTACCTTTCTGTTTGTATCAGTGGGTTAATTTTCATCAGTTAAAAGTAAATTCTCAAAATTGAATTGGTAAATTTGAAGTTTGTCGTGAAATCTCTTTTCTCCCGCGCTAAGAACATATATCAAGGATTACGTTGGCTTTGAAGTCAGTTTTAGTTTAGTTTTTGTGTGTGTTTTCATATTTTAAGTGTCACTTATTGAAATCTGATGTTTAATGAGTGAATCTCTATGGCGATAGCATCATTCTCTTTTTATGTCGGTATCTTATAGTGGTACCAAGTTTAAACCAGCATTAGTGGAACTGTTTTACTGTGATGTGAAGCACGAATAAAGGTGCTTAAAAATGTACGGCGCCTTTATCTAATTTAAGTGGGAAATATGCCAAATGAATTTTATTGTTGCTTAACCATCTTGTGCCACACAATTGCTAAATCTACGATGGAATATTCTTTCTAAGTGGTATGGTTTAGAGCAGAATTTTACACACACACACACACACACACATATATATATATATATATATATATATATATATACGAAGTATTTATTTATAAGTATTAAATTTTAGTCTTTGAAAAAATCATTTTCCAAATGACTGTTGTAATTTGTTAAATTACATTTTTAAATATTTTTAACGATCTGGAAAAATGTTCTTCTTTTCGGTAGAGAATAGTTGTAGTGTTGTCCGCATTTTATTATTATTTTCTTTTACTGTTCAATCTGTAATCTTGTGAGTTCTAACCTGTTCTGAATGTTTACTGTAATGTGAAATTACATATTACGTACGCCACGCTGCAGTACTAAGAAGCTGTTGCCGGTATTATAATTCTTTTACCTCGCATGCAAATAATTATAGATTATTTAATTCCGCTTAGTGATTAATAGTTATTAATTTAAAAAAAAATCCAATGTTGAACCGATTAATTGTAAAATACCAAGGTTTTTTTTTCTTTTTTTATATAAAATTTATTAATAAGTCTTAAATTTAAGTCTTTAAAAAATCATTTTCCAAATGGTTGTTTTAATTTGTTAAATTATATATATTTTTTTCTTTTTAGGGATAAAGTAAATGTGTTAACAATTTACTAATTTGAATTGGGCTTTTTTCAGAAATATGACGTGTTATTTACCCATTCCTTATGTCGGACATTGAAAAGCCACATACCACTCAGAGAAGCATAAGAACGAGAAATGTAACAGTGAGATAAGTACTTTTTATCTATATAAAAAACTATATTAAACACATGAAAACTCAATGAGCTTACTATCTAAAAGTAGGAGATGTACAGTCCTGGACAAAATTATAAACTCAGAAAATTTTTAATTTGTTTGCATCATAATATAAATAAGATTAGCTTTACGTTAATAATATAATTATGAATATTTATATTAAGGCATCTAAAATTAACGTAACTTATAAATAAAATGGAGTAAGTAATTTAAATAAGAAAATACATCACTTAAAAAAAATAACATTATGTGAAACCTGGACAAAATTATAAACTCAAAGTTATGATTTTCTACATTCTGGCGCATTTGATATAAATAAATGCATTTTGTGATAAAAAACTAATAAATGGAGTCATTATGAATCAATACATTTCAATACATCAATACATGTTTTAATTTTTTTCATAAAATAACATTATGTGACACCTGGACAAAATTATAAACTCAAAATTATGAATTTCTACAATCTAGTATTTTTGATATAAATAAATGCATTTTATGATAATAAACTAATAAATGGAGCTATTAGGGATGAATATATTTCAATACATCAATGCATTTTTATAATTTTTAGTTAAACAATTTTGTTAAATATGGTTTATTAATATGGTTTCTGTATATAAAATGGAGTGGTCAACTTCCAAAGATACAGAAAAAAATCAAAGATCTATGTTATGAACAGCATTTAGTACTGGAGCTTCTTCTAGCCGAATTGTAAATACTTTAAAGTTAAATGTAAGCTCTCGAATTGTTAGACGAATTCTTCAATGAGCGCCGAATATGAAATGGAAGAAAAGGAAAGCTGAGCCAAAACTTGAGCCCCATCACATGAAACCCAGATTTCATTTTGCACAACAGCACGTGTCACGGATAATATAATGGAGCACAATCATTTGGTCAGACGAAAAGAAAATTAATTTAGAGGCCCAGGTGGCATAAGATATTATTGGAACGATATTAAGCCTGAAGAACGGCATATCTTTAGTCGAAACTTTGGTGAACAATCAGTGATGGTGTGGGCTGGTTTTTCTCAGAATGGTAAAATTGCTCTAGATTTTCTTAATTGAAAACAAAACGCGGAAGACTACCAGTTAATGCTGGACGATAATCTTTTGTCATATGGACCGTTGATCGCTGGGGAAAACTGGGTATTTCTGCAAGATAATGCAGCAATACACTCTGCAAAAAGCATAAAAGTGTGGCTGCAGCGCTGGTATGTAAATATCTTGAATTGACCAGCACACAACTTTGACTTAAACCCCATTAAAAATTGCTGGAGTGCAATCATTCGAATAGTCTATCGCGATGGACGCCAATATCAAAACACAAATGATTTAAATATGGCTATACTTTCAGCCTGGAACCAGTTGTCTATGGAGCAGTTGGAAAAAAAAAATTTCAATCTATGCCGAGTCGCATATTCGAAGTCATTCAGAAAAATGGCGGTTCAACACATTTTTGAATGTATGCATTATTACTTTGCACCAGGATTCAAAAGTACGTTCACTTCTTAAACTCTATAATTTTATGTTTTCAATTTACACATATACTATATTTATATTTTACTCGTATTTTTTGAAAAAAAAAATTATAAAAATGCATTGATGTATTGAAATATATTCATCCCTAATAACTCCATTTATTAATTTATTATCACAAAATGCGTTTCTTTATATCAAAAATACCAGAGTATAGAAATTCATAGCTTTGAGTTTATAATTATGTCCAGGTTTCATTTAATGTTATTTTACGAGAAAAATTAAAATATGCATTGATGTATTGAAATGTATGGATGCGTAATGACTCCATTTATTAGTTTCTTATCACAAAATGCATTTATTTATATGAAATATGCCAGAATATAGAAATTTATAACTTTGAGTTTATAATTTTGTCCAGGTTTCACATAATGTTATTTTTTTTAAGTTATGTATTTTTTTATTTAAATTACTTACTCCATTTTATTTATGAGTTACATTAAATTTAGACGTCTTATTATAAGTATTCATCATTATTTTATTAATGTAAAACTAAGCTTATTTATATTATGATGTAAACAAATAAAAAATTTTGTGAGTTTATAATTTTGGCCAGGAGTGTATATTTAAAAGTAGGGTAGGATTTTTTGTCTGGAATAAATATAGCAGAACAATCTATGATTATAATAAGTCCATGGGCCAGATAAAGAGACATGCATTCTAATAATTTCAGAAAGGGCATTGATAACTTTGAAAATATTGAATAAATAATGGGAGATCTGTCCCTTCATTTTTATGATTTGAGCGATTTCTATATAATCAACTGTGCTTCACTCACCGCACTTCTGCAAAATTTAAGTGTCGACATCTCTGAATAAGTAGGTTATAAATGTGTAATACAAAAATTATTAAATAAAAAAATCGCCTTTTTTTTCTGAGAACATGATATTACAAATATCTATCACTTGATTATGGACAGACGGACAGATAAATCAATCTCATAAACACTTTTCATTTTTGTTTAAAGTTTTAAAAAATATAATATAAAGCTCGAGATTTTCTTGTTTGTCACAAAGATGCGAAAATTCTAATTTCTATAGGGAGAAATGAAAGTATCTGCTTCTTATGATATCAACTAGGAAGTTAAGTGAGAAATAAATAAATCACAAGTCCACGTTTTACATGCTTGTCACGTAATGCCACTTCACTTAAAGACTCGTCAAAAAAAACCTTGTTGGTTGCTAAACTCTTTCACGCCAACAAGCAATCGTTGATTAGAGAAACATGCGTTTGGTTCCGAATGAAACTTGAGCTTAAGTTTTTTCTTTTTCTTTCTGCGACAAAATTAATTTAATTTGCTTTTCTTTTTCATAGAGCTATTGCTTCTTCCTTTCACCAGCACTACGATATTAGTTTCGCTTTCATTTTCTTTGACAAGCTTGTTATTGGAATAAATTTCAAATAAGGTCGCAACAAGATGACCATTATTTTTCGCCCTTTAAAAAGCGAATACGGGACTACACTAATGGATTACTTGCAAAATAGTTTATAATCATGGAACTGGACAGCGTTCTTGTAACGGGCGCTAACAGGGGAATCGGCTTGGAGTTTGTATGGCAATTGAGTCGCTTGCAAAAACCACCTCGTTTTATATTTGCAACTTACAGGTCTGAAGACTCTTTAGGGGTAAGCTTCCTTTCATCTTAAATTGTTGTATAATTCTTTAGCCCTATAGTTTTGTGATATAATACTTGTTATCTATTGTTAAAACTTCTGTCCTATTTATTATAGTTAAACCTATTTATAGGAATAATTATTTCGCCAAGATACATTATTCACTTATGAAAAACATGTTTAAAAAATATTTAAAATTTATTGTAAGTTTAGTTTTGGTTTCTTATAGGTTAAAATTTAAGTGAAATTTTCACTTCTGAGAAGTTAGTGGTGTAGCACTCATTATATTAAGGTCACTTTTGTCGATTTTTGAAAAACAAAAATTAAACTTTATTTTCAAATGGAAATCACCTTAAGATTAGCCGAACTTTAAGCAACAAATTCTATAGAAATAAAGTTTATCTAATTTAGAGTTAATCAGAAAATTTAGAACAAGAAAATGTCATCCTCCGAAACTAATGGACACTACTGCTTGGTAACGATGAATCTGAAACAGCAAACAAGTATTTAAAAATTTTAAACAGATTGTTGAAATCTGGCAAGCAATTAATCTCCACAAGAGAAAATACATTGTTCTTCAATTTTAAAGGCAAATTTCGGAAATAGAATGCAGTAGATTTCCCTAAAAAAACAAGAGGAAGAAGCTATAAAAATATTTATAATAAATTATAACATATACCATGTAGGTTCAATCCAAGATTATAGATCGATATTTATTTATTAGTAGTAAATAAGTAAATTTTGTACAATACCCACCAACTTAAAAACACCATTTTGAGATAAATTTTGAAAGAGGTATTTGTTTGAATTATTGAGTGTTCTTTTTTTTTCCCTTTAAGCTTAAAAAAAAAGCAACAGATACAATTTTTCTTAAAATATTGCATTGTACGTAAACAAACTTTGACTATTAGTATTAGACGTGGCATTCAGATATTTAACTGCTGCTCATTGTGTTACTTTTTTCGCAATTATTATTTAGAAAAAGTGTTTTATTTTGCTGAATTGTTCATTAAAATACAGCCATCTCTCATAAATTCGATGAGACATCATCCATCTCGGATAAATCGAATTTTCGCTTAATTCGAACCATATATGAAGTCCTGAAATTATCAATGGCAGAATAACATTAACATTGTTTATTAATTCGAACTCAATTTCTCTTGACTTCGTTTAACCCTTTCCGGCGCAGTGTTACCACTCCGGCAAGCACCTAATTTTAATTCGAAACATACAAACGGCACCAATAATATTTTAATAAAATTTTACTTTTACAATGACAGCTTAAATCAGGGAATTGTTAATTTCTAAAAGAGTCTTTTGTAAATTCCGATGTCAATCAACTATTTCTCATTTTACGAACAAAACTTGTCTGAGCCGGAAAGGGTTAATTCGAACTAACGAGTTTTCCGATTTTTCATATTTTCTTACTTTTTCACAGATTACAGATATTTGAAATAACTTTCTTTCTTTCCATTTCGTCAGAACTGTCCTGAACTAATAACATATAATCTCATGCATTTCATATCCGCTTTATTAGTGCCTCATCTGTCCAATCCTTCTTCCCTTGAGCTTGTTTTTAATCCCTTAATTAGTTTAGGCATTTATATCTTTCAATTTAATATTAAGACACAGTCTAATGATAAAAACCGAGATAAATTTAAAAATGCTATAACATTAATTACCTTTTAATAGTACCCCTTTAAAAAAGTTTTTTCTATACTTCGAACATTTCTTGTGGTCCCGACGAGTTCGAATTAACGAAACCCGACTGTAGCTTTAGTAAAAAAATCATATTCAAAAAGTGTCCTGTGTTTTTTTATATTTTTATTGTGATTTATACGAAGTTTTATGATTTAATTTATTTAAGATTTTAAAATGTTTATTTATAACTCTTTCATCTAGATTTTGACAAAATATACAGGGTGATTTTAAATTTATGGTATAAACTTTAAGGGTAGTACAGGACACTGTAACAATCATTTATGGTATAGAAATGTATGGGCACAAGTGATACGTTAAGATACAAACACCAAAGGGCCAAGTTGGCTTTTTTCATTTCAAAATTTACCATTCATACCAGTAAAACTCAAATATTGATCATTTTGTTTATTTATTTATTTATTTGTATATTTTATTTATTTATTTTATTATTATTGTTATTATTATTATTATTATTATTATTATTATTGTTATTTAAATCTTTTTGGGGAATTTTTGGTATGAATGAAATTTTTCTATTAAAAAAATCATTTTCTATTTCTGTTCATGTCTTTCCTGTGTTTGATACATTTCCCAGTTTTAAAGACTTTTTTTAATTCCAAAATTTCGGTTTTATAGCAGAAATGTTCAAAGAATTTTTTCTTCAGGTATTCATGATATGTGTGTCTTAAGTAAAAAAAATAAAAGCATTGGAATTTTCTGGTTTCAATGAGAAATTTTGAAAAAAAAAAAAAAAAAAAAAAAAAAAAAGTGGGGACGAAAGTGGTTTTTTGGTGTTTGTATCTTAACCTGACACTTGCGGCTATGCATTCCCATACAATAAATGATTATTACATTGCTTTGCACCAACCTTTAAAGTTTGTACCGTGTATTTAGAATCCCCCTGTATAATTTTTATTACTGAATTCGTTTCGATTTTTCATTTTGTAGATGTATTTTAATTAAAACAATTCTCATTTTTACATTTAATCACGTTTACGTTGCTGAAAATTACTCATAAGTTTAATACGCCTAAAATTATTTTTTAGCCACTCGCCAAGATTAAAAATTCTGCCAAAGAATGTCAAGTGATATTAATAAAAATGGGTGAGTATAATTTTTATTTATAAAAATATATTCATAAAAATTAATGAATTTTTTTATATAATTACTAATTTATTTAGCAGAATAAAATTTCTTCATCGACTGTACTTTTTATAAAACTGTATAGCATAATTAAAAAATAATAATAATAATAAAATAATAAAAAAAGGTTGAAAATTTTAAATGATAGCTTTAATGTTAGTTAAGAATTAAAAAGAGTTGCATTTCAATTCTAATAAAATTCGGTTGGCTTCACAACATTATATGTACGTGGTGGAACCCGTCGAAACTCGACGAAAGAAAATGTTTAACACTAGAACCGCGGAGCGGGTCAATTTGACCCGAATCGATGTTTAATTTCTCTCCGCGCGAAAAGTATTCATTGAAAAAATATTTCCTTTTCTGACTTTTAATATTTTAAGATAAACAACAACTTTTCGTATTTAATAGCTAATAACATAAATAATTTTTCATTTATAACTAATTATACCTAGAACCGCGAAGCGGGTCAATTTGACCCGTAATAAGTTTTTACGCATAAATGACAAAATAGAGATGCATTTTTCTGAAGTAATGAGAAAGTATATCTGCCTCTCTACTAATTCCTTTAATAAGCATAAATTAGAAGAGGGGAATAGTGATAATTTTCAATCAAGATCTAATATTCATGATGTAAAGAATGGATGATTGCAGTGGAAAATTACAACAAATATTTAGAAGCAGCATTGAAGTTGCTTTTATTCTTCATTTATTGAAAGTATAGATACGGTTTCCGATGTCTTAATATTAATGTCAACGAAACTTTGGAATACTAGCACCTATTATCTAAAAATAATTGAGATTGCAAAAGGTTGAGGGTGTATATCAGCCTGTAAATGAAGAAAGCAAAATTCTAATGATAAAAATGGAAATGACTACGACTCTTCCTATACACTTTATATTGTAGGATATTTTTCATCAGAATATAGTTTAATATTTATCAGTAATGAACGAAAATTTGTGAAAGTTTTCATTTAAAAATATCGGATATAAAAAGGAAGAATTAATAATTTCAATAAAAGTGACAAAATTTGAATTTTATACTCATGAAAATCTGAAAAAAAAATAAATAAGCAATAACTTTCGCATTCACACATGGAAATAAAGAAGATGAAAAGAAAACTGCAAGACTAACTATATAATAGGGCTTAACATAAGCGTAGATGAGCAATTATTTCTTACAAAACCTGAGAGTAGGTTTACTCAGTATATGTCTACCAAAACCAGATAATTTCAGTATCATATCATGTTCTAGTTTCTTGCAGATGTTGAGAAAAAACTTACCTTATAGAAACTGTAAAATGTCTACGACGAGAAATAAAAGTTTCTGTAAAAATGTCAAAATCGGAATTGCATGCGGCTATTCTTCTAAGACATTTAGACTTCAGTGTAACTATTTACCAAAGAGAAAAGGATAAAAATGATTAGTTTCTTATCAGTCTACATCTAACTGTTGAAATTTTAGGTAATCCAAAACAATATTAAATACACTTATGTATGCTAATGCATTTAAAGGTAATAAATACACTAGAACGCAACTGAATTCAGTGTAACTGTCTGGTTTCTCATATGGTCTGTATATGTCAAGCCTGCTTCTTATAGGAGGCCGGTAAACTGCAATTTTTAATATTTTGCATATTATACTACTATCAATGCTTTGATTTTATGTTAATCTCTAACCGGAAATATAGTTAGTATATGTCTATTACCTATTAGTTTACGTCTTTTTATTCAAGACTTAGTTGAAGACGTACTAGAACAGTTTGTTATTTCTCTGTCAGAAAGAAAAAAAAAAAGAAAAAGAAACTTGTTTTTTTTGGCATGAAGAAACTAAACACGATGAAAAACACAAACTAAGCATAAAAGAGTATTTTATCGCAATTTGAAAAATGAAAATAAAACTAAAGATGATTATTTAAAATATAATGCACCACACGTTTCTGGTTAATGTGTAAAATCTTTAACTATGTTTATCAAGCAATGCATACAATAATTTGGATAAGATATAACAATAAAACTAGTAAGTAACTTTTTTTTTTCGATTATTCTTCGATTTTACATCTAAACTTATTTGAATGCGTTACTCAATTTTTTATTGATGTTCATTAAGTCCAAGTTTATTTATGTTTAAAATATATGTTCAGTATTTGTCAAGTATATTTTCATCTTACTTAATGAAGTGTAGTTTTAAACGATAGTATTTTCTGAAATGTAGGTAATTTCTGTTGTCTTTATGTGTAAAATATAATGTAAATGCTAAGAAATGTTGATTATTGTAAGAAAATATAATATTTTAACTAACTAAATTAAGTATTTGGGCATATTTATATAACATTTCCCATCTCGGGTCAAATTGACCCGCTCCGCGGTTCTAGGTATACCGAAAGTCCCGCGGTTCTAGTGTTAAGAAGGAACTGTTTCATTGATTTATAATAAATCTACAAAATTAGTTGCAGTAAAAAATGTATCTTATATTGGTCAGTCTAACTCTCAAACAAATATTATTTTAAGCTAAAATTAATAAAATACTATTTCTATAAAACTCAGTTGTCCAAATTATTAGCATTAAACTTTACTCGCATATGTAATCAGTAAAATATAATAAAGATCATTTATTATGATAAAGTTTTAATTGATGTTTGGTATAAATGCGAATGAAAAAAAAATTATTCCGAATTGACACGATCATAGTTTCACGCGAAATCTATACCCGTCATCATTTTCATCTTCTCAAAATTTACATACTCATTTCTCATATCCATATTCACCATGTTTAAAGAATGGTATTTTAATTTGATCATTGATGAATAAAAACGATAACTGAAATGCACCGTATTTTATAAAAGACAATGCATTTGACATAAGCATTTTAATTTCTTTTCAAATTTAAGAGAAAATGGAGTGATTCCGTTGCCACAATTACAAAATTTGTACCAAAAACTAATAAAAAATTAATATCTCAAAAATAGAGATACAGCTTTCAAACAAATTGCATTTAAAAGTACATGTTTTCTTCTATACGACAGTCTAAAGATTTAAAATGGGCGAAGTTTAGAAGTGTAAAATTTTCAGTAGCGAAAATTGCAAAACCGAAATTACATGAGAAATTGTTGCCATTCGCAAAATGACGTATGTGTTATGCACACATAGGTTTGGCCTTTTTAATATAAGACATACGTTTGGCCTTTATAATATAAGACATACGTTTGGCCTTTATAATATAGATTATAATATATATATATATATTAATTATAACACCCATTTTTGACTATTTATTTAAATACCTACACTGTTAAAAAAAATCTGAAATTTACGGATATATTTTTTCTGAATTTCACAGAAAAAATTCTTTTTCGCACCAAAAGGGCTTTTTCCGTTACAAATCTGAAAACTCCACGATATTTCCTGAAACTAACGAAACGGATGGAAATAAAAACAAAAAACGGAGACATTCCGTTACCCGGGGATCTCCGTGGCCGAGTGGTTAAAGCACCACGCCATTAAACGTCTGGGAGCATAGATTATGGGTTCGTATCCCACTATCCCCATAAAATAATGAAAACACGAAAAGTTCCTTTTAATTATTTTTTTTCTGTTTATTTTTCTCTTATTTCTTATTAAAAAAATCTTTTAACTAATTAGCCTCCCAATAAATAAATAAATTGCGCGCGATAATTTCAACAAATTATCTAATTTTTGTAAAAAATGAATAAAAAATATTTTTTCATACATTCATTCAAAAAAAAAAATTGTGATTTTAAACAATGATTTTTTATTTTATTTACGCTAGTTAAAAAATTAAAATTTGTTTTAAAAATAATCAGTATTATGCATCATTCTAAAATAAAATAAAATAAACCGCTTACGAATATTCTAACGAATATATTTGAAAGGCAATCTTTGAAAAGCACAACATATTTTCCCAGTAACTCATAAAAGACATACTTTGTACAGACAGGCATCAGCAGCTTTGGTTGAATCAGTAAGGACTTGATCCTCTACGCAAACGTCCCTAGTTCGATCCTCAGGATGGCTTGAAATAAATTATGCAAAAAATAATGATTAAAAATGATTTAAGTATATGATCACTCGGAAATTTCGAATTCTTTGACGAATGTCCGGTTCACTAAATTTAAATTAAATTATTATCATTACAAAATCAAACTTTGTAACGGAAAGTTACCGCTTTTCCATACGGAAGTTTTCCTTTCTTTTATTTTCCAAACGGAAAATCTACTAACGGAACGGTGAAAGTTCGGCTACATTGCTGCCGGTAGTTTCACCTGGAATTCACAGATTTATTTTTAACAGTGTAGGAGCAAATCAGACGAGAAAACTACATAGTTTATGTTTTTTTTTTTTTTTTTTTTTTTTTCTCTAAAACTTTGGAGTTATAAAAGAAAATGTGTTAGAGGATTTGCTATAAATTTAGGAAAAAAATAAAAATAAGATTTTACTCAGGTGGTCTGTTTTGGATTCCCTGGATCTCATGATAATAATTTGATTGATAGTCGGAACCAAGCCCTTATTATCGCATGGGCTTAATCCGGATTTTGCCCAAAAACTTCGGACCTCAAGGTGTCCCAAATTCACATATTAATTTGTAAATATTTACTTTTATTTTCCAACTCAGAAAAAGTTCAATTGCAAAATAAAAAATTCATCTTCAAAATATTCTACTAAACTTTCTGATTTTTTTTTTTTTTTTCATTTTGTATGTAAACTTGACATACTAATTTTAGATAACTATTTTTTTGTAATTCTTATTATTATATGGTAAATAAATGGTTACATAACTATTTTTTAAGAATTTCTTAATTCTTTATTTCCTTATATTAAGCTAATGGTAAAGCAGCATTTTATTTTAAGGAAAAATTTGCCAATTTGAAATAATTTTAGCGGTTTTCTTTGCAGTAATTTATAGGATGTAATGACATATATGACAAATTGTTTAATTAGCGCTTTGAACAGGATGTAATAGATTAAAATATTTTCATTATTTAATGGAGTACATTTATTTATTAAATAAAAAAATATATTTTAATAGATTGTATTGGCAGTGAACTTAAGTCATATCTAAACTTTAGTGATTGTAAATAATTAAATCTAATTGCCATGAAATAAATCTTTTTGTATACAAGATTTTTTTCTTTAACTTTGAGTTAAATATGAAAAACCAATCTAAAATTGCCATCTTCTAAAATTTATTGAAAAATCACTTTTATTTAAGATGTAGAATCTATTTGATTTGACAGTACGCAGTGTGTAGTTCAATGTAGAAAGATGTAAATATAAAAGTAAAGTGTTTAACTTATATTTATATGTTAGAGTATTTGGTACCCTCCCATAAATTGAAATTATTAAATTCATTTTAAGTAATAAAACAAGTTGCTAAAATTATATAAAAGAACTCTGTTCTTCACCAAGAAACAAGTAAGAAAAATCCTGCGTTAAACATAAATTATGAAACACTTTCTAACACTTCCTGAAATGTTTAACAAAATTTCATTATTTAAGTAAATAAGGTGTTACTGTCTATAAAAAAATATGCATTTCTATACTTTTGAATAACCCTGTATTTGCTCTGTCGGTTGATATATTTACGAAAGAGTGGGGAAGTTTAGTTTAGCAAGAAAACGCAAAGCAAGTTGAAATTTCTCTTTCAGCCATTTATACTAATAGATTGCCACACAATTGAATACTTTTGTTTAGCCCTGTTGTTTATCTAGTATCATTATTACACGCCAGTATTTAGGTAGAATTTAATTCAAACTCAAAAAAACTCTTAAACTATTTACATCAAATTTCGAGAAATTATCATCCGTAAGCGACCATGTATCCATTTCTTTGTGTGATCCTGTACATCATTTTATCTATATTCTAAAAACATTTTTTTAGTAAACTGATGTAGTTCAGCGAAAAAATACATAAATTATTTTAAAACCATTTTAAAATAAATTACGTTAATCTTCAGTAAACTTTACGAACTCTCTTGTGTAGCTCTGTAAATCACTTGTAGTACTTATACACATCATACATTTAGTGAAACTTAAAAATTCATATCATACTTAAAGATACATATGCATTTCATCCATCCATAATCCATCATCGATAACAGTACTTCTTATAGAATATACTATTTGAAAATCTTTTGTGTGTTCCTGTAAATGCTATGCAATTCATATTATGTGTGAAATAACTTATACGAGGGCGGTTCAATAAGTACCCGTGTTTGAAGACAAAGGACGTTCCTCAGGGAAGTTGCTGTTATCATCGTGTGCTGCCATCTATAAAACGACATCTGTAAAAATTTCAGACTGATTGATAGGTTAGTTTGGATTTGGCAGCCATTCGAGTAAGACGTGTTTCGTGATTTTCGCTAAGATGAATATCGTTCGGTAATCCACTTTTTGTTTTTGGATGGGGAAAAATGCTAGGAGATAAAAGCAAAGTTGGATGCTGTTTATGGGGACACGTCGCCATCTATGACCACAGTTAGATATTGGTTCAACGAATTTAAACGTGGGCGAACTTCCGTTTTCGATGAGGAGCGACCAGATGTGGTTACCAAGGAAATCATTGAAAAAGTCCACGACATGATTCTCGCTGATCGACGAACGAAGGTGCGCGAAGTAGCAGAGGCCATAGGCGTGTCGACCGGAACGGCAATTCATATTTTATATGAGGGGATGTTGGGGAAGTTGGGGATGAAAAAATTGTCGGCCCGATGGGTGCCGCCATCACGATAACGCACCAGCACATTCATCTGGAGTTGTCGCCGCCAAACTGCATAAATTGCGTTATGAATTGCTGCCGCACCCCCCCTATTCACCCGATCTGGCTCCCTGCGACTTTTTCTTGTTCCCTAACATGAAGAAATGGCTCGCGGGAAAAATTTTACCTCAAACAAAGAAGTCATCGCCGAGACAGAGGCGTATTATGCAGAGTTCGACAAATCCTATTTTTTTGGAGGGGTTAGAAAAATGGCCGGAACGTTGGGAGAAGTGTATCTTTCTAAAACGGGACTATGTTGAAAAATAAAAAAAAATTTTGAAAAAAAATGATATCTTCATTTTTAACACGGGTACTTATTGAACCGCCCTCGTATGAAGCCTTAGCAATGTATGTTAATTTTATTATACATGAAACAGTTTAATATATATAACTAGCAGCATTCGCCCGCTACGCTGGTCAGTTTTTTTTTTTTTTTTTTTTTTTTTTTTTTTTTTTTTAAGAAACTTTGAATTAAACGAAATTTTTATATCAGAGTAATTTTTAGTTTTATATCGTACTTTAGACTGTCTGTCATCGGTGAAAAATCAGTCATCTAAACGGAAAGTTCAGTGTTAGTCACCAATGAATGACATAGCGCTCAACATGTTAACAATTTTAATCACATAAAAATTCATTCAGCAGAACTTTTAAAATAAAGCCAAACTTTTGGAATTGGGTTCATCTGATAAAAAACATTTCCTAAGTATTCAATTAAACAACGTAGAATGCTATATTTCATTTGCTACAAAATTTCTGAAAATTTTTCCAACTAACAATGTAAATCAGACGAATTGATTATTTCCAGCTGAGCGAAAAATTGCCCAGGCCGGGAATCGAACCCGGATACTTGGCTTACAAGGCCAATGCTTTACCTGTTAAGCTATCTGGGCGATAGCCGGCTGGGATTTTTCGCTCAGATAACCTTATTGGTCCGGCTGGGAAACCGGCAGGGTGTAGCTGCAGTAACCGGCTGGGAAAAATCCCAGCCGACTATCGCCCAGATAGCTTAACAGGTAAAGCATTGGCCTTGTAAGCCAAGTATCCGGGTTCGATTCCCGGCCTGGGCAATTTTTCGCTCAGCTGAAAATAATCAATTCGCATGATAACTTTACCAATCAGTTTGATTGTGTTAAAAATAATAGTATATCTACGTATCCATCGTTATATGGAGTTCCATTACCTGCGGTTTATTCTGCGAGCTGTTTCAAATGACAGACCAGATGTTACGACCAATAAGGTTATCTGAGCGAAGAATCCCAGCCGGCTATCGCCCAGATAGCTTAACAGGTAAAGCATTGGCCTTGTAAGCCAAGTATCCGGATTCGATTCCCGGCCTGGGCAATTTTTCGCTCAGCTGGAAATAATCAATTCGTATGATAACTTTACCAATCAGTTTGATTGTGTTAAAAATAATAGTATAACTATGTAAAATCCATTAAAATCTATCTTGTAGAACTTAAGTTATAAGCGGCCGCAATGAAATTTCACTTTGCGTTTTATATATATTGAGATAATTAAATAAAAGCTTGCATAATCATCTTAACCTGATTATAGAACTCTCTTTCAAAATTTTAGGTTCAATAGATTTTTTTGTGCTGTGATTAATACGAAATCAAGACTTTCTTTTATATATATAGATAAGGATTGAAAGTTTCAGGTTTTTGCGCCGAAGACACCGCCAAATCAGGAGAATGTGAAGTATCTCGCGAGCTACTGAACTTAAAAGAATTTGCTTGGTACCATTCGATTCAGAATGAAAAAATACATTAAAATATGTTATCAGTTGAAAAATAACTACAAAAGCCGATTTTTAAGGAATTTTTTAAAAGTTCGTTCCTTTTTTTAATCCCCTTAGGGGTGGAATTTTCGAAAATCCCTTCTTAGCGGCACTCGATGTTATCAGAAGTATTTTTACCCCAATTTTCAAGATATTAGGTTCGGCAGATTTTTTTGTGCTGTGATTAATACGAAATCCAGACTTTCTTTTATATATATAGATTGAAAATTTCAGGTTTTTGCGCCGAAGGCACCGCCAAATCAGGAAAATGTGAAGTATCTCTCGAACTACTGAACTTAAAAGAATTCGCTTGGTACCATTCGATTCAGCATGAAAAAATACATTAAAATATGTTATCAGTTGAAAAATAACTACAAAAGACGATTTTTAAGGAATTTTTTAAAAGTTCGTTCCTTTTTTTAATCCCCTTAGGGGTGGAATGTTCGAAAATCCCTTCTTAGCGGCACTCGATGTTATCAGAAGTATTTTTACCCCAATTTTCAAGATATTAGGTTCGGCAGATTTTTTTGTGCTGTGATTAATACGAAATCCAGACTTTCTTTTATATATATAGATTAAAATATGCCGCAAACAACTCACTCTTAACCATTATGGAATTGAATTCTTTTGTGTGACCCTGTAAATGAATAATATTTTTTCTTTTCACCACATATATTACAGAAGCATATTTTTCTGCATTTTGTAAATGCATATAAATTTTATTATGTTTGAAAGGGTGTAACGTTTTTAAAATTCATTTGAAACCATTTTTTCCATAGGCCGTAATGTAACTAAAAACTTTTGATTGTTACTGTAAATAAACTAATCATGCTAGAAACTGCATTTCCTATAGAGTTCGTGCTAGGGTAAATTCAATAACTCCCGAAATTTTCATGGCAATCTGAGTATATTTACGGGAGTTAATGCGTGGGAAGACAGGCAGACGGCCAAACGACCAGACAAACTGAAAGTATAAACACTTTTCAACTGTGTTGGAAAGTGTTAAAAAAGAGAATATTTAGTAATTAAGGTACATAATTTAGATTTGATGGAGCTAAGATTTTTTTTCTAAAATTCAAGGTACGTGAAAATATTGTTTATGCATTACACATAATGACTGATATCAATTCAATTTGAATAATATTGAAACGATGCAAATAACGTCCCTAACTGATTTCCAAGGGTCCAATTAATACAATTAGTTTCAAATACCAGAGACCCCAATTAATCATGATCGGGAACTGCTCAACCAACTGATTAATTTCTTGAATGTCGTCGTCTGTTTTGAGTTACAGAATCGTTCAGGTAGAGCATTGTTTTCGGTCATTTCTCAACTTCCTTTGAATCTTTTAAACCATTCAAGAACTTGATTAAGCTATAAACATTCATTATCACACACTCTTTTTAACACATCATAAGTTTCTGTGGTAGTTTTCCTGAATTTCACAAGAAAATTTGAGGTTAACCTGTTCATCATTTTTCCTGTGACTCACTGACGCACTAATAACTACTGAGTAAATGCTAAATTAAACGACGCATAACGCAAAAAACTAAAGTTAATCTTACGTGTGAGATATATATATATATATAGATATATATATTTAATAGTTCTTTTGTATTTCCTTACTTTTATCTATCCTTTAGCTTCCGGGGGGATTACCGTAGTCCCAAGAAAATAAATGTTGAAGAATACGGGGTTGGGATTATCGTTATCCCGAAACCTTTTTCCCCTCCAACATGCGGAAAAAGAAATCATTAAGGCCGTTTTGCTCAATAGGGGTCCGACTGATTATCGAGCTAGGGAATTTCTGTAGGGAGGATGTTAATTATCCTAGGGAAATGCCGGGAAAAAAAATTGGCAAAAAAATAAACATTGTTTGCGCAGACGACGTAAAGCTGCTTCTACCCCAGTGGCTACAAGGTATTTTTGATAGTTCTTGCTTGTGAGACATAATAATGAATAGATTATATTTAGCAAGTAGTTTTAGAGATTTAGCGTTGCTAATTTTGACTACACGTTTACTCTTAGAATGTAAAATGAAGCATTATTATTTTTTTTACTTTCTTACTAACGCACTAAATATTAGAAATTACGTTGGTAATTTTACGCACTGAATTGAAAAAAAATCAAATGTTTATAATTATTATTATATTTACGGAACTTATGATTGTTCTCAAGCACAAAGGAGATAGTTTTTGAAGCTTTTCGGAATTCATTTTTATTATTCAAAAACATACGAAATTGTAAACATATGAAACATATGAACGAGACGTGAAATTCTTATTAAAAAATTACATAATTGAATGGCGTTTTTAATTTATTTAATAAAGGCAAAAGCATTTCAGAGAATAATGTAAATTTGGCGTTTTGAACAAAATTTCCGATCGCGAAATTTAGGGAAAGGTGGAAATTTGCTGGTTGTATTTTTGTTGCGGTAATGTCAATAAGTAATTTATTTATAACAAAAACAAGATGGAAAAAGTGAATTTGATTCCCAATTCTATCAAAATCCTATCCTGTCAGGTCTGACAATTTGATGCCACACGTTAAGAATTATTCAAATTTATTATTATTATTAATATTTATATAGCTATTATTCTCGAATAAAACAAGGGAAAACAAAAAATAATGATTTAATTATTAAAAACTTTCATGGCGAAACAATTGTTAAAAAATATAATAAATAATAATATAATTAAATTAAAAGTAAAAGCAAAAGGTATAATTAATAATAATAATAAAGTCTAAAAAATTAGAAAGTGTTTGAATTTCTTCAAAACTTCTGCGGCACACTCGTTTCATTTGAAGAATCATATTTCTATGGTAGTAGGATTGTTACTCTAACACAGAATGGTTCAAAAGTCTGAATTTCATATAAATTAATATAATTAGTGTCTTTTTTTCCCTTCATTGGTAAATTTTGTTTAAAAAGCTAACTTTTACAGCTTCTTTCACAGTGTCTTGCCTTTACGGAAAAATAGAAAATACTATACAATCTCTTTGTTTCTAAATAAAAATACCATAAATTTCATAAATATGTATCTATATTATAAAAGCGAAACATATCTGTGCGTAACGTATACGTCATTTTGCCAATGCCAACACTTTCCCATGCAATTTCGGTTTTGCAATGTTCACTACAACAAATGTTTTCACTTCTAACCATCGCACATTTTAAATTTTTATACTGTTGTATAGAAAGAAAAATGTACTTTTAAGTGCAATTTGTTTTAAAACTCTATCTCAATTTATTTTTGAGATATTAATTTTTTTTTATAGTTTCCAGTAACATTTTTGAGATTGTGGCAACAGAATCACTCCATTTTCTCTTGAAATAGAAAAAAAAAGGAAGAAAGAAAGAAAAGAAAGAAAGAAAGAAAAGAAAAGAAATTAAAATGCGTTTCCATGCAAATTCGGTTTTGCAATTTTCGATTATTGCAATTACACTTCTAAATATCGCACATTTAAAATTTTTACACATCGTATAGAGAAAAAAATGTACTTTTAAATTCGTACTTTTTTCCTCAGCTCCACACTTGATTCGCAGAAAAAAGAATGAATGCCCATTTTATTTATGAATGCCCATTTCATAAGAAGGAAACTTAGGAAGCCGATAGGGAAAAAAAATAGAAAAACTATAATATCTGGGATCCCTCTGTACATTAAATTATACGAAACGATCTATCGATGCAGAGTAGAAATATATGGATATTGTACAACATTTCTACTGATTTTTGCATAAATAGAGAGTATAATCAGGGAAATATGGCATTCTTTTTAAGTGCAAAAAAACTGGCATGTTTTTTAGCTTATTATACATGGTTTTCAACCAAATTTAACGACAGTTTCAGAAAAACTGTCAAAATGTAGTTGAAAAAACATAGGCAATAGTAATATAAATAAATTAAACATTTTATGAAATATGAGTAGTTGTATAAAATAATTTTTGTTTGTGCATGTGAACGATAACAACGCTCTTTTAAGATAATTTAATAGTCAACTCTATGGTTCGATTCATAAAAAAAAAAAAAAAAAAAAAGTTAAATATCGTGGAATTTCATAAAGGTGTTGGCGATAGGAATGATTTGATTTTTTATTGAATCTAAAAGCAGCTGAATGATAAGTAATTTTCCATAAAGGGGGTAGCGGGTTAAGGGGGGTCTGGCGGCCCCCACCGAATCTGGTAAAATCGTTCCAAAAATCTTGAAGAGGGTCGAAAAACAAGCAGTATAAGCTTTTTACCGACATTACAACCCCAAACAAAAACACAGTAATGGCGAAAAATATGATTTTTTGTGATTTTTATTTTTTTCAACCAGTTTAATTTATTTTTAAATGGTTTAAACGCAATTAAAAATTTGTTTTGGATGTTAGGAAGTCCCCTGAATTTTTTTCAGATTTTTTGGTCAAGTAAAAACATGTGAATTTTAGGTTTAAATGCGAAAAAATCGTGAAAAACGCGTCATTTTCAAGATTCAACCCTCTAATTTTTAGGGTTGTTTTCATTTTCCCGAGGGGTGCTGTATAGTATAGATAGCGGCAATCGTCCTCTTTCGAATGCAGGCAACTGGACTCAATTTGGTCAATTTTGATGAGCGGGGCGATTTTTTGAAAAAAACTCGAATTTTCAACTTTCGGTAAATTACGGCGCGTACTTGGTATAATGAGTCTTTGCTATAAAAAATACATCTCTATAGGGGTTTTTGAGGTCGCTGATCACGAATTTGATGTCAAAAAATTTTTTTGACAACAAATTCACCCATAAGTATTTATTAACACAGGTTTGATAATGTAAAAAATATCATTGAATCACAGCATTTAAACAATTTTAATATCGTGTTCAACTAATATAATCAATGAAACTAAAGTTTCTGGTATAAATCATATTTTATTCAAGCTTACGTAATACTCACACAGTAATATAAAATAGCATAATACTTTTTTACAGAGCTAAGTTAACAATTTTACAGTTTTAATCCTCGTCACTATCTTCTTCAATAACAGGTTCAACGCTTTGAACAGAGAAAAGATTTGTGACAATCTGTGCTGGACGAATAATTCGCGACAAATATCTCGCATGCCCTAAGAAGTAAATGATAGTGGCCACATGTGCACAACAACCGACAGTTCTGAGGCCATTCGCACAATCGCATACGTATTCTTCTATACCACTTCTTCCAATAGCGTTAGGAACGTATTTTACGTAACACCTGTACTTTTTCCGACTTATGTGCCTCGATTGAACTTCGAATTTCAAAATTGATTTATTTTCCAACAAGTAATGCATATTAAGAACTCCATCTTCAGTACATAATTCTGCTAAATAAGAAACGGTCTGTGATAACTGGTAAGACCCTGTAAAAAGTATCTTCAGATCTCTTTCTGTCAACTCTGGAAAGTCTACAACATCATTTGACGTCAGAGGTCTGAAGATCCTTTTTTTTCTGTTCCAGGTTTTCTCTTCTACCACTTTCGCTAAATCATTATTAAGGTTTTTTCTGAGCAACATTTCGTTAGTGATCTCATCTTTAATATTATTAATTAACTTTTTCTGGAATATAAAACTAAAAAACAGTTAATTGAGAGAAATTAAAAAAATCTTTCATTAATATTTTTACATTATCAAACCTGTGTTAATAAATATTTATGGGTGAATTTGTTGTCAAAATTTTTTTTTGACATCAAATTCGTGATCAGCGACCTCAAAAACCCCTATAGAGATGTATTTTTTATAGCAAAGACGCATTATACCAAGTACGCGCCGTAATTTACCGAAAGTTGAAAATTCGAGTTTTTTTCAAAAAATCGCCCCGCTCACCAAAATTGACCAAATTGAGTCCAGTTGCCTGCATTCGAAAGAAGACGATTGCCGCTATCTATACTATACAGCACCCCTCGGGAAAATGAAAACAACCCTAAAAATTAGAGGGTTGAATTTTGAAAATGACGTGTTTTTCACGATTTTTTCGCATTTAAACCTAAAATTCACATGTTTTTACTTGACCAAAAAATCTGAAAAAATTCAGGGGACATTGACACATCCAAAACAAATTTTTAATTGCGTTTAAACCATTTAAAAATAAATTAAACTGGTTGAAAAAAATAAAAATCACAAAAAATCATATTTTTCGCCATTACTGTGTTTTCGTTTGGGGTTGTAATGTCGGTAAAAAGCTTATACTGCTTGTTTTTCGACCCTCTTCAAGATTTTTGGAACGATTTTACCAGATTCGGTGGGGGCCGCCAGACCCCCCTTAACCCGCTACCCCCTTTTCAATTTCAATTTTAATATATATTTTTATAAATTTCAATTAATGCTTTATTTCTTCTTGGATAGCTACTAGAGCGAACCTGTTGCATAATAAAAAGAATTATCAAAATCGGAGATTTGTCCCAAATCTTCTCATCATACACAATCTTGATAGTCAATAAACACTAAGTTTTTCCTTAAAATTCGGCTAATTAAAATTTACAATTTGTGGAAAAACCATTATCCTTCACCTGCTTTTAGAGAGAACTAAAAATCAGCTCACTTCTATCACCGATATCTTTCTAAATTTTCCTGATATTTGGCTGGATTTTTTTTTTTTTTTTTTTTTTTTTTTTTTTTTTTTTTTTGCGAGTTGTTCTATAGAGTTAAATATTAAATCATGTAAAAAGATTGTTGTAACCATTCGCACGTACGCAGATATAAAAAAATACTTTATAGTACTACTCATATTTTATAAAATATTTAATATTTCTATTTCAATTGCACTATATTATTTCTATTACATTTTGTCAATTTTACAAAAATTGGTGTTAAATTTGTACAAAACCCTGTGTGATATAAGCTAAAAACAAGCCAATTTTTTAAAAAATTAAAACAAATTGTTATATTTTATTAGCTTGAAAGGCCCCACCAATGGCTAAGAAGATCTCTCTCGAAACTATTAGACAGGAGGTGCTGGGTTCAAATCCAATCGCGCCCATCTACCAAATTGTTCGGAGTTTTTCGTGGTTTTCTTCGAAACTTGGATTTCCTCGTTTAAATACGGGTTAGGTTTTCTTAAAAAGCCTCTTAAGGGGGGCATTCCACCCTAAGAGCACTTATCCCTCGTGTTCATAATTGACCGTCATAAACACAACCAAACTACCAATCTTTGGTTTCTAGAATAAAGTGTGATTCCTTGGAAATGATAAACTTTTTATATGTTGTATGCAGATATTTTTCATATAGCTTATTGTACCTCTCATTTTCTACTTGTAATTTATATTGTAAATCACTGAATTTTTAAAAATAAAATAATAATAATAATAATAATAATAATAATAATATATGTCATTAAAAAAAACTTTAAAGGAAATTTGCTTACTTTTAGGGCATTTTAAAATAAAAAAGAAAGAAATATTAATGTCACATAATCAAGCCCTGACTATCGCACGGGCCTCCAAGGCTTGTGCCCTGGACATGAAATTTCTGAGGGCACAATTTTAGATGATTTTATATTAATTTACATTTAAAAAAATCATAATTGTCAAAAATTGTTATATTTGATATATATTTTTTATCATTCCACATTATTAATATCTGAATATACGGTTAAAAGTACAATTCAGCTAATAATATAGAAATAAATATTTTATTTTTTTTTATTCCTGGAACCATTTTTCAATTATCCGGAAAACTTCATTTTTTGAGTTCACACTTTTCGGATAAGTGTCTGACATGTATCTTGAACTAGTATCAGTCAATAAACCAGACTAAGCGGGCACGAAAAATTGAAAGTGCCCTGGGTATAAAATCTTGCTAGCCAGCCCTGCCACGTAATGTAAAAAAATATTATGTTTAGAGTTATTATCATGGATGTATTTCTCTTTTTTTTTATTTATTTATTTTTTTTTTTTAATTGGAGAAAAAAAACCATCATAACAATTCTAAATAAAAAAAAATTACATCTAGTGAATTTTATTTCCACTATGATTTTCCATTCCATAACAATATTGAAACAGAAAAATTCTATGTAATTTGCTGTAGCACAATGTTTTCTGATATTATACTATACTTAATAAAGCTGTGTATTGTTCTTTTTAATCAGGTTTATTTAGTTTGAGAAAGAAAGTTTGATTCTATGGAAACGTATAACTCTTTCTAAGCTGTATTCATAAAATATATACAGTTTAATGATCCTCTCACTTTCTACATGTAAATCCTATTGCAAATTATCTATATATATATATATAAAAAGTTGGGGAGAGATGGAACTTTAAGGAAAATCTGGTTACTGTTTAAGGAATTCTTAGATAAGGAAATATTAATGTCATGTAATGAAAAAATTATAATGTTTAGAGTTGTTATCATTTATTATTTCTTTAATTTTTACAATTTTCTTTTGAAATTCTTCTGCAAATGGACTTACAACTATCTATATTTTAAATCTAGTGAGTTTTATTCTCACTTTTATTTTCAATTCCATAAAAAATTGAAACTGGAAAAACATATGTAATATATTGTAGTATAATATTTTCTAACGTTATACTGCAATTGATAAAACTGGGTATGTTGTAAGTTATGCAATTTTTCATAATACATATATATATATATATATATATATATATATATATATATATATATATATATATACATATGGTCACTTAAAAAAAAAAGAAAAGAAAAGAAAAGGAAGAAAGATGGCATTTCAAGTGAAATCTGCCTTTCATGTAGGACACTTTTAGATAAAAAGAAAGAAATATTAATTTCATCTAATGAAAAAAAAAAAAGTTTAGAGTTGTATATCACGGATTCTTTTTTTTTTTTTTTCAATTTTTTGCAATTGTCTTTTGAAGTTCTTCTGAAAATTGATTTATAACTCTTTTTATTTTACATCTAATCACTTTTATTTTCACTATGATTTTCACTTCCATAAGAAAATTAAAACAGAAAAATTCTGTATAATTTATTGTGGTATGATATTTTCTGATATTATACTGCACTTGCTAAATCTGTGTATGAAAAAAAAAATCTTGTATTTTTAGTTTGAAGAAAAGTCCGAATCCATGGAAACGAATAACTCTTTCTTACCTGTATATAGATAATGTATATAGATTACTGTACCTTTCACTTTCTGTTTATAATTTATTTTGCAAGTTATGGAATTTGTCACTTAAAAAAATACTTTATTTTATTAACTTACCAACACCCATAACATAAAACAATTACTGGCTTTCAAAGAATTATTTTTCTTATTTCACGTGTTTAAACTAACATTTTTTTTTTTCTAATTTTTAGATATTCTAGTTTCCAAGTGATATTTCATCGTTAACTACATCTACTGATAAGTACGCATTGTCAACAAGCAAACCATTTAAAATTAGAAACATAGATTTTTAATGACTATGTTTCAGTCAAGACTTTGACCATTGCTTAACTAATTATCAGTTAATTTAAGTAGCCTGTATAAGATCGTTCCTTTGAAAGTATAACGATGTTCTAACACATGTGGTGGCACACATCTGGACTTAATTTTTTTCAAGATACAGAAATGTTTCTAATACGTTTCCAGAATTTTATTATACTGCTAGCAAGATAACAAAAACAACTAATCGAATAGGGTTGCAAATACAAAATTTTTCGCTTATTCCCATTGCATTTAAGACAGTTAAAAGTTCTCACAAATGTCTTGCTCTTTTTTTTTTTTTTTTTTTTTTTTTTTTTAGGAAAGTTAAAATATGCTATTTTTTTAACAATGTAGGTAAATCGTAGACGGGGCTCTAGAAGGCGATGGGGGGGGGGGGGGGGGCTCATCCCTCTGCCCCGTCTAGTTACAGGCCTGGCAATTAGTATTCCAAACATTTTTCAATGTTTTCAAAATAGAGAAATAAGCAAGACATAAATTTTTAAAATATTAAACAGTTGCTTTTACACTATTTAAAATAATATTTAAATGCATTTATGAAAAAGAAAACATGTATTTATAGTAAAAATAAAAGTATTTGTGAGGTAATAAATTGTGCGGAATTTCTGAATAATAGGTTGTATTATTTTTTGAAGAAATATTTTAAAAGCTTAAATACCTATTTTTATATTTAATTATGTTTAAAAACTAAATAACTTGTATGCATTAAAAATAAATAAATAAATGAAAAATAAATACAATCATCATGGATTATCTCAACAGTTTTCATAAGTTTATAAATCTGTTGTACTTAGAAAATCAAACATTTGTGTTATATGTATTGTTAACTTCATCTGGATAATTAAAAATAGGTTATTTGTCTTCAATTTAAATAACAACAACAATTAAGATGTTGATTTATTTTTATATCTCTTACAGATATTATTTTAGGTCTCACATATAAAATTTCATCGTCTTTCTCGATAGTTAATTTAATAGTTTATAAATTTGATTTAGTAATCCCTAAAATTAAGTAAGGCTACATTTTTAAATATTTAATTTAATATTCAAGCAAGTGTTTCAAAAGTTGAATTATGTAATTTTATTTGCAATTGTATATATTTTATAATATACAATCATAGTTTATTTACTCCCCCTTCTGGGAAGCGGGAGATGAGCAAATTAACAGAAACTCATCCGATCTGTTATTTATAAACTTAGAAAACATTCTGACAATGTTATCTTCTAAAACCGTGATAGATTTTAAGTTTGTAGACACCCCCCCCCCCCAAAAAAAAAAAAAAAACGACGTGCACAGAAGAACAAGGGAGACTGAATTTAAAAAATATATATAATACCCAATGTTTATATTCTAATTCTCCACATCTTACAAAAATTGATCATTGTGACAATGAGAGGTTTTGAGATAAATTTTAAAGCCCTTTCTTCTTCCCTCTCTCAGCCTCGGCAGAGCAAGAACGTCAAAATTTCAAAAAATCATCTTATTCTAGTATTTATATTCTAAGATAAACCAAGTGTATTATTATTGGACTCATTTAAATATGATATGATTTTAAATATGTTAGCTTTTTTATGGATGCGTTTTAGTCAAAGCGCTTTTGACCGTTTTATTTATTTAGTTTTAGTTTTTTTAAACCATGAAAATAAAAAGGGACGGGCCAGATAGCTTTGATTGTCTCAGGTCGGGATCTGGAAGTTCTGCTGACGTCTAATTTCACCTAACTTTTTCTTTGACAAATTTTGAGTCGAAATCGAGGTTCTTTTTATGAAGTCTTGAAAAAGTTTCATTTTTTAAATTCTATTTATTTATTTAATGAAACAAATTTCTTTATAATAATAAAATAATATTAATAAAAATATAATAATAATATTAATGATAATATAATAATATAGTAATATTAATAATAATATAATAATAATATAATAATAATATAATATTATTAATAATAATATTTCTTTATAATAATATTCGGTTAATTATTTTACAGATTAAATTAAAGTAGTACTATTCGTAAATATTCGTTTTAGTTATAGTTAAAAACGAAGACCTTAATAGGAAACATAAATTCCGTTAGATATCTCTTTATTATTTGTTACTATATTGTTTAACCATTCCTTATATGTTAATTTCTAATTTTTTCTTATCTTGAAATTTCATTTTCTGTTTTAATTTAAATCGTTGTAATAATATTAACAATGATACTTAAGGAAATCACTTATGTGTTATTTAAATATTTGAAAATTTAGCACTTTTTAAAATAATGTATTTTTGTATTATCATATACACTTATAGTAATTTTGCCTATAACAAACCTTCATTTTTAGATTATACCCTTCAAGAAACCAAATGGTATTAAAATATTCAATAAATATCCATCAAGTTTTCTAATTATTTTTTAAAAAGACCGCTCAATTACTAGTAATATATGTTTTATTTAATGACACGCACTTCACAGAAAAAGATCTTTTTTATCATTATAAATTACATCTTTTCAACGAACCTAAAGCATCACTTTCTATGCCGACAAGTAAACAAAAACAGCTTTTTTTCAGGGAACAAAATTCCCTATCTCCTCAAGAACGTGTAAATCTTTAACACATGTTCCAAATGATAACAGCAATTTCTGGTCACCTGCAGTGAAGGGTCATTAAGAAAGGGGGATGAAATCGCGTCAGTTCTCCCGTTGTAAAAGGATATTTTACATTTCACTTGACCGAAAGCTAAAAGCTATTTTATTATTATTATTATTGTTGTTGCTGTTATTTTGCACTGGATTAGATGAGGTTGATCTCCACAAATGCTGTTTTCTCTTTTTTTCAATTTTTTTTTTCAGGATTTTAGTATGAGGAAAATTTCACTTTCGAAAACTATTCCGAAAGTAAAAATCTCTTAATAAAATTAACTCGTAACCAAAATCGAAAAAGCGTAAAACGACCATTGTGCAAATCGACATCAGGTATTTAAAAACAACAACAAAAAATCATTTAATAATATCAATCTTCAAACAAAGATTTTAAAAAAATATTCCCTAGATTAAAATTAGAGAGCGGGTGTTTTTGCATAAGTGAAGTAACCGTTTAACCATGCGACAGGTTATGGGGGAGATACTAAATAACAACGTCAAGAAGAGTTTGAAAGTATAGAGCTTGCTCTTTAGAGATGGCAGCAACATTCCGATTACTTAAGAGCTACACTTTATATTTACTCGAGGGACTTGTTTTGTATTCCTTGGCATATATATTTATGGCAGTTATATCACTATTTGACCACCATAGTTAAAAAACTTTAAGTTACCAGAAATTGTAACTATTTGTGATTCTCCATTTTCCCACAGATGTCAACTTACAGGAAGATGTTGTGGCAGCTAGAAAATTTATCGAACTTTTCGAAACTGTTGAGGAAAATGGCATCACTTTATTAATTAACAATGCTGGAGCACTAAAGTTTCAAGCTTTCCCAAATATATCTGAAGAAAATCTTCTCTATCATTTCACCACTAACACAGTTGGACCAATTAGAGTATTTCAGGTAAATATTTTTTTAATATTAATATAGTTAACTATCTTAAAAATGACGGAATTTTAACTGTACAGTTTCTACAGTATTAGTAATTAAAATATTTTGTTGTTTAAAATAATAAATTATGCCACAGACAATGGCTATTGAAGTGCCCGCATAGCTCCAAATTGAAGGACTTGCTGGTCATAGCCAAAAATATAGTCAAAAACTTTGGTTCAATTGTATTAAAAACTTTATACACTTTTTGATGGTACAGTAATGAAAATTAAAAAAAATTAGACATTAGAGCGCACCCTTCCAGCAGATTATTTTCAAATTCAGGAAGAATCTGCTTTCCATATGCAAAAAATTTGGTCCAATTCAATGCACAACTGCATACACTTTTCGATGATACGATAAAGAAAATGGTACATATATTACTATTACAGCGCCCTTTTCAGGCAGAATATTTCCAAATTGATGAAAGTCGTGCCAGTCATTTCTAAAAACATACACAAAATAATTGATTCAATTCTATGCATAAATTCATATATTTTTCAATGATACTGTGGCGACATATGGACAGACTTTTTTATAAACATGTTATTGGGGATCTCTCATCCCTAAAATCTGTAAATTAGTTGAAAACGGTTTTTGAAGGTCACATTCTTTAAACTTTTCTTTTAGAAATCGTTCTTAGGGAAATTTTAGTTCTTAAAAGTAACCCATCCTGCCGAATTCTAAGGTTTTTATACCAACTCTACCGCATACATCGCAATTTTAGGCTGTTTTTTGTTTCTTCACGCTTCTTCGAAAGTTATTTAAGCAACATAGCATATAGCCTTTTTTAAAACAGGAAGGTCACTAGCATTTTCCCACCTTTATTTATTCAATCGGTTTGGTTGCCTACAAAAAAAATCACAAATACATCAACATTTTTTTAATGACTAGGGGGGCTCCGCCCCCCTTCTCGCTACGCTCGCCAACCCCCCCGCATAATCGCTTCGCGATTCTAAGTTGTAGACTACCCTTGCTTGCTGCGCTCGCCAATATCCCATGGTATAAATAAGCAGTTGCAGACCTTTCAAATGATGTGTCACACGACTGGTGTTGTAAAAAAATTAAAAATGTGCTCCCCCTGGGGGTAGAGGGGGGGGTGACACACAAGACATCCATAATATGAATAAGCAGTTGCAGACCTTTCAAATCATGTGTCACGCGACTGGTATTGTAAAGAAACTAAAAATGTTCCCCCTGGGGGGCAGAGTGGGGGGGGGGTGACACACAAGACATCCATAATATGAATAAGCAGTTGCAGACCTCTCAAATGATGTGTCACACAACTGGTGTTGTAAAGAAATTAAAAATGTGCTCCCCATGGGGGGAAGAGTAAGGGGTTGACACAGAAGACCTCCATAATATGAATAAGCAGTTGCAGACCTTTCAAATCATGTGTCACGCGACTGGTGTTGTAAAGAAATTAAAAATTTGGCAAAATATTACAGTTATCGCCAAGTTAGCGTCACTTTTAACGACTAATTTTGGTAGCCAAATTTGGCGATATATCGTCAAGTTGGCGACAAAATTGGCGATGGTAACCTTTCCCTCTTTATGGTAACCCATACGGTGGTGCATAGACGGAGCCCTTTCCTGATTGGTCTATTCGACTCATGGAGGGAGTGGTCCGCCCGGATTCGTTATTTCCGGAAATCTTACACATCAGCATCATTTTAGGAGTCATTCCTTTTAAGGCTAGTTTTTTTTTTACTATAGAAGGATAACAACAATATCAAACTCGGACCTTCCGGATCACAGAATACAAAAGTAAAAGTCTTTTTTCACATCAATATATTTTTGTTAGACTGCTTACTAACAATACTGAAAAGCATGTTACTTGAAAAACATTATATTTACATTCAAATAAAGTTTTGAAATTTCTTAAAAATGATATTTTCATATGAGTTATTTGTCCAAGAAAATTCCAAAGATTTCGTTAACTACATTAGGCCATTTTAATTGTGATAATTTCAATCGTTTAACATATTGCGTGCCACGTCAATCACCGTTTATCGACATTAAACTTTCCGTTTAGGTCGCGTCAATAACCGGTGATCGGCATTAAACTTTTCGTTTAGGCCGCCTCAATAATCGGTGATCGACAGTATAAAGCACCCTATAAAATTAAAAAATGACATTCTAAATCAATTTTAACTAACTTCTGAGTCCTATCATGACTGTACTAAATAGTTCTTACAAAAAATTTCAAAGGGTTTTATTAAAACACGGTAAGCATAAAAACGATTGTCTTGCATATATCACGAAATATGGCAATTTGTTTAGTTCATTTTCTGGCAAGTCCTCAATCAAATTGTGTCGCATTCTCCTCGTAGCATAGTTTACAATGTCGACGCATTTTAGAGACTTTTACAGTTTTTTTTTTTTTTATTTTTTAAATAATTTGTGTAACGGGAATCTTATTTCGCGGTCCAAACGGATCTTAGATAGAAAAGATAAATGTGGCACTCAACGTATTAAGCGTGTAGTTCGACCGCATGAATGTTTAATCTCTTTTTTTAATATTATTTTATTATTTTGATTTATTGATGAAGTTTTAACTTCGCTGTGTAATATTAGCTAAAAAAAGTGCTGAACAGTTTATATTAATTTAAGGTCAAACTGTTTATTTCTCATAAACGTCTGCATGCGATAAACAAAGATAAAAAAAGAAAAACTTGAAAATTACATTAAAAAAATATTTATTTATTTAAATTTACGAAATAGTAAGTTAATTTAAGTTCTTTTACCAAAACTGCATATATTTCAAGCGTTCCAACTTCTATGGAAGAGATGTCCGCAAGATTAAAGGCGTGGTAGGCGGGGTCAAGCAAAACTGCATATATATTCAAGCGTTCCAACTCCTATGGAAGAGCTGTCCGCAAGATTAATGCCATCTAGCGGCAGGGGTGCATAACTAGAGGATTATTAAGTAGAGGATTATAGCAGTTTCTTTTGTGTGAATGGCAACAAAACCTTTTTGTTTCTATAAAATGTTACTTCAAAATATTTCGTAGAATAAGTTTTAGGTTTGAAATATTGTAAATAAATATAGAATAAATAAGTGTAGTACGACTAAATATTAACATAAAATATACTAAGATGAAATATCATTTAACTATGCGATACAAATATCGCTGATTAAAATATGTTCGATTTTAATTACGCTTTTAATGAAATGAAAGATGACTCATTAAATTTTGTAAGTACTTATTATATAAATGCAGAATTTTGAAATAGTGTCACATTTTAGTAATTTTTTGATGAGCTAAATTATACAAAATGATATACACCGTAGTATTTCATATGATAATATAATATTTATCAATATTTAAAAATGTATAGAATTTAATACTAAATAAAATATTCAACTTTTATTTACAACAAGCTGCATTTTTTATTTACCAATTTCAGACGATAAAAATCCAATGTTTTCTTCGTCGTATCGACTTTTATTATTTAACTTGCAAACTTTTCATTCTTTTAATTTAAAAACCTATTTTATTATACGTATATTCGGAATAACTTTAATTTTAAATGTATGTATTAAATGTTGTTTTGTTAAACAAAGAAATATTGTTAATTTATTTGTTTAAATATTTAACGTTCTAGACAATAATTTTCCTAAAATCATTGCTTAGACTTTTTTTTTTTTTTTTTTTTTTTTTTTTAAACAGACAAAGCCATTTTGAGATTTCATATTAAAAATTCATTCATAAATTTCAAGCTATTCTCTCAATCATGACAGATTAATCAAGTCTACGAGGTTTATTGCAAAATATTTTTGCTATAGTTTGTTTCGGTAAAGTCATGTATATTTAAAAAAATAGTCACAATATCATTTTAATTTTGGGAGAAAAAGTACTAACTTAGTAGTCATAAGTACCATATAATGCTACGAAAAATATTGACTTTTACCCTAAAATTAAAATGACAATGAGACTTTTTTTTAAAAACACAGATCTTTTTAATTAAAAATATGTGTATTTAAAAAAAGTCTCATTATTATTTTAATTTTAGGGTAAGAGTCAATATTTTTCGTAGCATGATATGGTACTTATGAGTATTAATTAGTACTTTTTCTCCCAAAATAAAATTAAAATGATATTGTGACTATTTTTTTAAATGTACATGACTTTATCGAAACAAACTATAACAAAAATGTTTTGCAATAAACCTCGTAGACTTGATTAATTTGTCATGACTGAGAGAAAATTCAGAAAATATGCGCAAAAGATATGGAGATAATTAACATCTGTGCATATATGACGTCAAACCCACGTCATCCTCTAGTTATGCACCCCTGCCGCTAGATGGCATATGCCTTGACCCCGCCTTTTGCTTACGACAGATTTCAGCATTAAGTTGGTACGCTCTAGCAGCTCTGGGGTCAAGGCATATGCCATCTAGTGGCAGGGGTGCATAACTAGAAGATTATTAAGTAGATTGCAGTTTCTTTTGTGTGAATGGCAACAAAACTTTTTTGTTTCTATAAAATGTTACTTTAAAATATTGCATAGAATAAGTTTTAGGTTTGAAATGTTGTAAATAAATATAGAATAAATAAGTGTAGTACGACTAAATATTAACATAAAATATACTAAGATGAAATATCATTTAACTATGCGATACAAATATCGCTGATTAAAATATGTTCGATTATAATTATGTTTTTAATGTAACGAAAGATGACTCATATAATTTAGTAAGTAGATTATAAAAATGCAGAAGTAGGTAGTGTCACATTTTACTAAATCTTGATGAGCTAAGTTATACAAAATTGTATACACCTTAGTATTTCTTATGATAATATAATGTTTAGCAATGTTTAGAAATGCATAGAATTTAATACTAAATAAAATATTTAATTTTAGCTCCATTTTTAATTATCAATTGCAGACGATAAAAATCCAATGTTTTCTTGGTCGTACCGACTTTTATTATTTAACTTGCAAACATTTCATTCTTTTAATTTAAAAACCTATTTCATTATACGTATATTCGGAATAATTTTAAATGTATGTATTAAATGTTGTTTTCTTAAACAAAGAAATATTGCTAATTTATTTTTTAAATATTTAACGTTCTAGATTTAGACAATAATTTTCTTAAAATCGTAGATTACACACTCTCTCTTTCTCTCTTTTTTTTTTTTTTTTTTTTTTTTTTTTTTTTTTTTTTTTAAACAGACAAAGCTATTTCGAGACTTCATATTTAAAATTCAATCATAAATTTCAAGCTATTCTCTCAATCATGACAGATTAATCAAGTCTACGAGATATATTGCAAAATATTTTTGTAACAGTTTGTATCGATAAAATCATCTACATTTAAAAAAAATCCCTGTCGGCTGGGCCTATAGGCGGAGGTAGATTTCGAAGAGTGCTCATTTCAACAAAATATATATATATATATGATTAGAGATAAACCCAGTTTAATAACTTCATTTGGCCGTTTATGAAAAATTTTTAATTTCACTTTTCTGCAAAAACTGGTTTTATCAGAATCATCTTAAGAAAAATTCAGCTCAAATGCCCGTTTTGACAACATATTTTGAAATAGATTCTGAATTTATTAAAAAAACGACTAAAACAGTACATTATACAGCTCCTAAATAACAAAAAACTGTCAGTTGAATGCATCTGAGAAAAAAATTGAATTTAAAAATGAGTCATAAAATAACCGATTTGTTGTTTGAATATATCCTTAATTCTTTGATCATGATTGCTTCGGAAAATTTTGTGCGAAATACTCACTTTGACAGCATTTAAAAAAATATATTCTATCTTTATCAAAAAACTGGCCAATGCGTCACAGTATATAGTTCCTAAATAAGAGGATCTGTAAATTGGATGCGTTTGAGAGCGAAAATGGATTTTAAAACGAGTCATAAAAAACGCAATTTGCTATGTGAAAACTTCCTTAAATTTTCAAATCACAAAGACTTCGGGAATTCCGTTCAAAATACCCTTTTTGGTAGCCTTTTTTGAAATATATTCCGTCTTTATAAAAAAACTGACCAATGCATCACATTATATAGTTCCTAAATAAGAGGATCTGTAAATTGGTGCGTTTGAGAACAAAAATGGATTAAAAAACGAGTCAGAAAAAAACGCAATTTCTTATTTAAATACTTCCTTCAATTTTCAGTCCCGATGACTTTCGGAAATTCTGTTCAGAATACCCTTTTTGGTAGCCTTTTTTGAAATATATTCTGTCTTTATCAGAAAATTGACCAATGCGTCACTTTATACAGTTTCTAAATAAGAGGATCTACCATTTGGATGCGTTTAGAATCAAAAATGAATTTAAAAATGAGTCAGAATATAAGCAGTTTGGATTTGAGGTTTTTTCTCCAACTCCTATTTTTGTTTAATTTCTTTTCGCTATACGAATTGATCCTTTGAAAAACTTGTCAATATAAAAGTTGTATATATTTTTGAGAAGATGTAAAATAAATTTAATCAGATTTGATATCTTAAAAATTGACGGAGTTATGGATTTCTCTCTTTTTTCAGCGCCCTTTTTCTTTTCGTTTTTAATTTTTTTCGTCGGTAAAAGTTGGTCCTATCAAAAACTTGTAAATACAAAAGTTTTAGATAATTTTAAGAACATTGACAAAAAATTTAGTTAGACTTGATATCTTGAAAATTGACGAAGTTATGAATTTTTTTTCTCTCAAAATTCCTGTTTTTTTCGCCCCTTGAGCCCACTTCTAAATTTATCAAAAACCTGTCATACATATACTTTTGGCCCATTTTTAAGAAGTAATGTAAACTTTAAACCGATTCAATATCTACTTTAATTAAGAAGTTATGGCGTTTTTTCGGTTTTCACAAAAACGCCCTTTATTCCGATCCCCTTGGTCCGATTTTGCCCATTAACGAACTTAGCAAAGATTTTATCCCCTTTGATTTTATGTACAAGTTTGGTGGAGATTGGTGAAAAATTATAGAAGTTATCGTGTCCATAAAAAAGTGAGATATATAGATAGATAGATAGATAGATATATAAACTGGTGCGATTGCAATAGGTAGTATTTCTTACGAAATCTACCTAAAATAGTCACAATATCATTTTACTTTCGGGAGAAAAAGTGCTAATTAGTACTCATAAGTACCATATAATGCTACGAAAAATATTGACTTTTACCCTAAAATTAAAATAACAATGCGAATTTTTTTTAAATACATATATTTTTAATTAAAAAACAATCTGGGTATTTAAAAAAAAGTCGCACTGTCATTTTAATCTTAGGGTAAAAGTCAATATTTTTCGTAGCATTATATGGTACTTATGAGTACTAATTAGTGCTTTTTCTCCCGAAATTAGGATATTGTGACTATTTTTTTAGATGTACATGATTTTATCGATACAAACAGTAACAAAAATATTTTGCAATATATCTCGTAGACTTGATTAATCTGTCATGATTGAGTGAAAATTCAGAAAATATGCGCAAGAGATGCGGAGGTAATAAACATCTGTGCATATATGACGTCAAACCCGCGCATTTATTTGCACCCCTGCCACCAGCTGGCGCAACTTGTTAACTTACGACAAATTCCAGCATTAAGTTGGTACGCTCTAGCAGCTCTGTCTTTTACCGCACAACGGACAGTTTTTAGATACTTATAAAAAATAACCACAATGAAAGACCATTTTTTGCCGCTTCGTAAAAATGAAATTTATTAGTTCTAAAATAATCTGTTACAGGTGATTTAAGCTGCATTAACTAACTTAGGTGAAGTCAAGCTTCCAAGCTGTAATAAAAAAAATTTTGTTTTTTTACTAGACCTTCACTCAAAAATATCTCCTGCGTCGTGTGTTGTAATGGAAAGGGCAGTCAAAGTCGAGAAAGCTGTCGAACGATGTCCTGTTGAACGTTGCTCCAAATGGATCGTAAGCTCTAGGGAATTCAAACGGCATCGTGCTCCTTATTCGTGGTAGGGGTGTGAAAAGATCTTTTGGAACAGCTGTTTGTTTAATAAGCTCCATTTCTAGGCGGGATTTTGCTGAAAGTAATGAAAATTATATAAGCTAAAAAAGTTAAAACTCGGTATTTTTTTCAAACAAAAATCATATTTTCCCAGTCAGTATATATATCAGGGTGTTCCAAAAATAATGATCCATTTATATGAAAACACTAATCCATTGATTTCATTAACAGGTGTTTGAAGAAATTTTCCCCTCAGAAGAAAGAACAGCCGCCGTTTCCTGGAGGCTGAGTGATAAAACTTATAAAGAGGTGCGTCAACTGTACCAACGAAAAAACGGAAAATAGTCACCAACAAGGGCCAGTATGAGACTACTTGTGAACGTGGGCTTAACCCGTCAGTAGTCGCGTGTCGGTCTTTTCGCCGCCCATAAAACTTATCTTCTCCTAATTTGCATCAAATCGGAAATACAACGGCGATCTACCATGTAGCTGACTTTGAAGGTTTCTTGACCAACTTAGTGAAGTAATAGGACACCTCTGTTTTTCTTTCCGGTATATTTTTAGAAACAAAGTTGAAATTGGCGAAAAAGTCTACGTAACAATCACTAGTGTCAGTTCATTTTTACTTTTTCCAATCACTCCAGATCTCATGAATAAAATGCAGAATTTAAGAAAACTGCAAATTTATATCTTCATTTAAATGTTATTTTCGTATATTAGGTGAAAAATACTTCTTATTTTACACACTTGGTATGCGGGGGGCCAGCGGCGAAAAGACCGAGCGCGACAAATGACGTTGTGAAAAAAGTCGCGACTACTCGCGGGTTAATTCAAACGCCCCATGAATGCTCTTCTATGGTATAATCAAATGTTAATGGTTGTCCAGGAAGTTTTTCATCCACCCACGTTACCGGTTCGTGTGAATGTGTTCACAAGTGGCCTGATATTGGCGACTGTTTTCAGTATTTTCGATGGTACAGTTAACGCACTCTTTATGCTTTATCACCTAGTTTCAAGGAAACGATGGCTATTCTTTCTTCTAAGGAGGCATTTCTTCAAACACCTGAGAAAGAAATTAATAGATTAAAGTTTTCAAAGAATTGGATTGTTGTTTTTGGAACACCCTCTCTGTCTATATATATATATATATATATACATATACGTATATAAATTGTGCTAACATTCTTTATATTGTCTATATCTTGTTCAATATTGCTTGCATTGGTATGAGGTACTGCAAAAGCAATGAAATGTTTATATATTGCTATTATTTGCTTATTATTTGGAAAAAATATTTCTCCATTTTGTTGAAAATATTTCAAACGTAATCTCAATATCTCAAAAATATTTTGGTCCAAAACTTTTCAGTAGAAAAATAAGATTTACATGATATGACATTGCGTTATAAATATTTCCAATGTGTTGGACGAAATTTAACCAAATTTAGAATTTCATTACAAGCGTTTTTGAATAATGAGAATTTGGTCAGAAGACAAGGCCCTAATAATCAACAATGGCTTGCTACTATTGTTAATGATAAAAACACGCACATATAGAACGCCCAGAAATTGTCATAGACATTTTTAATTCCTGTCATGCGTAAAGCACATTTACATAGTCACAGAACCTAAATGAAAACAAGCATATTAAAATCCTTGTCGGCTTGGCCTACAGGCAGAAGAAGATTTCGAAGAGTGCTCATTTCAACAACAAAAAATAAAAAATGATTAGAGATAAACCCAGTTTAACAACTTTAATTGGCCGCTTTTGAAATTTTTTTATTTTCATTTTTCGGTTAGAACTGGTTTTATCAGGATCATCTTAAGCGAAATTCGGCTCAAATGTCCATTTTGACAACATATTTTGAAATATATTCTGACTTTATTAAAAAATCGACCAATACGGCGCATTATATAGATCTTAAATAACAAAAACTGCAAATTGAATGCGTTTGAGAGCAAAATTGAATTTAAAAATGAGTCATAAAATAGCCAATTTGTTATTTGAAAACATCCTCAATTCTTTAATCACTTAGGGACATTTTGTGCGAAGTGCCCACTTTGACAGCTTTATATATATCTATATCTATATATATCTATATCTATATATATCTATATCTATATATATCTATATAAATATATATATATATATACATATATATATATATATAGCCTTTATCGAAAAACTGGCCAATAAGGCACATTATACAGTTCCTAAATAACAGAACCTGTCAATTGGATGCGTTTGAGAGCACAACTGAATTAAAAAAGAGTCAGAATAACGCAATTTTGTTACTTGAATAGCTCAATTTTTCAATCACGATCATTTCGAGAAATTCTCTTCAAAGTACCCATTTTGTACCCCCACTTTTTCTTTTCGTTTTTATTTTTTTTTCATCTGTAAAAGTTGGTTCTATTAAAAACTTTTAAATACAAAAGTCTTAGATATTTTTGAGAAATTTTATAAAGAATTTAGTTGGATTTGATATTTTGAGAAATGACTAAGTTTGAATTTTTTTTCTCCCCAAAACCTTGTTTTTTTCGCCCCTTGAGCCCATTTTTAACTTTGTCAAAAATCTGTCATGCATAAACTTTTGGCACATTTTTTAGAAGTAATATAAACTTCAAACTCATTCAGTATCTATTTTAATTAAGAAATTATGGCGTTTTTTCTGTTTTCACAAAAAAAACTCTCCATTACCATCCTCTTGGTCCGATTTTGCCCATTAACGAACTTGACCGAGATTTTATACCTCTTGATTTAAGTATCAGTTTGGAGGAGATTGGAGTAGAATTATAGAAGTTATCGTGTTCAGAAGAAAGTGATATATATATCGATAGATGGATAACCTTTTTTACTGATGGTAGTTTTGTGGTCTAGAGGTCTGATCGGCGTAGATCTCTAAAATATTTTCGGAAATTCCAACATAGGAGCAACCGCAATGCGTAGTATTTCATACGAAAGCTACCTAAAACTTCATATTGCATCAGTTTGTGTTTTATATGAAAGTTTGAGGAAAGACAAGACTGGGTGTAATCATGTAATTATATGGGAAATAATAAGACTGAGTGTAATCACATGGGAAATATGCAATCTTTAATACCCGTTTAATAGGAAACATACCGACCGATTTTCTTGAAAGTTCATATTTACTGTATTATGATCAAAACTTATGTCTGATAGTTTTTACCTGCGACTAAAACTTTTTATTTTAGAAAAATGGCAATTTTTCAAAAAATTTCTATTTTCTAATTTTTTTTTTTTTTCGAAACTAATAAGAATTTTTCTTAAGTCTCTGAAATATATTATCCTATATTAAATCCTGGAAACGAGCAGCCGGTCTAAGTACCGCTTAAGGTACTCAGAATCCTTGATTATTCCCACCAGTAGTTCTTTCTTCAAAATTTTGCCCTATTTAATCCGAGCATTTTCACGATTCTATTAGGCAAATATTTCTGCTTTAAGAAACAGGTGATAAAAGATTAAAAACTCTGCTTAGAGGGGCATCTTGAAGGGGTTATTACTCTACCACCAATAAACTTTTCATCAAAATCAATCGAGTACTTTAGGGATTAATGTGTTTTTGAGTCCAAAAGTACAATTTTTCGGAGAGATAAAACTTTTAGTCATTTTGTGAAGGCACAATTATATCAAAGACATGTATTAAAGTTTAGATAAACACTTGGATAAAATTTAGTTGCATACAATAAAGCAGTATGAAGTGTTAGAACAAAATTAATATAAATAGGCGTATAACGTTCTAGTCGTGACTTCTCTTAATGCTAATGATTAAGAATTCAAAGAAAAAGAAACAATCTGCATAATCATAGTTTGAAATGAAACTCCTGTCAATTAGAAAGATTTATTTTTTAAAATCAGTTCAAATATAAGAAAAGAAAAGCGTATTTACAAAGATAAAAAGAAATTTTTTATAAAGATGCTATTGTTCAAACCATTGGAATAAAGAAATATATAGAAGTAACAGTTATGCTGTAAAACTGATTTGCAATTTGATGTACGCTAATGTAAATGCCCTCATTCGGGCCAAACAATATATTAACGTGGAACAGGGTACGAATTCTTTGTCATCAGCCGAACATTTTTTCTGTAAATGACAATGATCTACTTACATTTAAGCATTGTAAAGTTGCATTTCATTGCATTATGGATTAAAATCTGCTTTACTAAATATTTTTTTCAATTTTTGAGAAAGCACGTGGTTGTGTTTGGGCCTAATGTAGCGGACTTTAAGGTTACATTTTTGGCATCACCCTCAGCCACTATACTTCATCTCTATTCTTTCTTTTTACTCTGTGGTTCAAACCCAATCGGTACTATAAAACAAATTATTGTGCGTATTTTTAATCCAAGAGCCGAACAGCACAAAACCTTATGTTATCGAACACAAGAAAAAACCCTTTATTTTATAAAAGAGGGGAATCTAATGATTCATGTCTACCGGAAGCGAAGTGGTGCATAAGCCAAAAATGAATACACTATATTGGTTGACTCGTAGGCTTAGAATTGAGTTTTCCTGCACCTAGTTTTCCATGTTTTCATACTTTGGTGGTAGGATAAACACAGTGCTAAACCTACGAGTAAACCACTAGTGGTGTTAATTTTTGGCTTATGCACCACTTCACTTCCGACAGACATAGATCATTAGATTCTTCTATTACTACTCTTCCATAAAATAAAGGTTTATTTCTTGTGCACGGTAACATAGGTTTTTGTGCTGTCGGATCTTGTACTATTTATTGTTCTCAGCTGAAACCATGTTGCACCACTTGAATTTCGAACATAAGTAAGCCAACCTAACCTATGAATATTGAAACGGAAAATCTTGAAATAATTAAAATTAAGTACTGTAAATCCTGTCAAGGGAGAATATAGAAAGGATTGGGGAAAAAAATCATTTTTAGACAGGTTTCGAATTCAGCATATATAACTGTGTGGTACAGAAAATAATTGTAGAACAGAATAAATTTACGGATGATTTTGTTTTAACCCTTTCGGCCCTGATTTTTTTTTTCTGATTTTGTGAAAAAATTACTTTTACTCTAATGAAATTAAAAATTGCTATCGAAATCACAGAAGTTACTGTTTACTGAAATTTAATGAATGTGTTCTTTAAAGAAACCTAAAGAGTGTAATTATTTTGCGTGTTTTTATTATAATAATAGTCAAAGGAAGAATTTTTTTAAATATTTGGAAAATGTCGTAATACAACCAGATTAAACAACCATAAAAATTTACTGGCATTTTTTAACTTTTATCACTAATTACTTATTCGGAAAATGATCACTAATTTAAATTAAAAAATTTTTACAATAGTAAAATTATTTATATGTAAAATTTGTACGAATAGCCTTTTTTGACGATTGTGCCAATGGATTTCCAGTCTATATGTAATATTCCTTAAAATCAAATTGATGTTAATACAAAATTCATAGCTTTAGATTCAGTCATTGGAATTCGAGATGTTTCGAAATACTTGCCCATTAACTCTCGATCATGGATCAATTCTTACTATGATGCTCCCAAGGTGTTTGCGTTCCATTCCAACCTTTTATTGATTTAATTTTGTTTTAAAATTAACTAAATTTTTTTTTTAGTTATTTACTGTTGTAGGAAAATACTATCACTTAAGAAAATATCAGATCACTAAGCGTTGTGGTTCAATAATCATTGCCCCTAGTGTATATAAAATATTTGTACTGCGATGATGATGTGAAATATCGAAACCTAATTGAATGCCTATATGCTTAATTTCAGAACCGCAGCTGCGATTTTAACATGATTTTGGAGGCAAGAAAGAAATTTAAAAAACCTATTTTGAGGGAGTGTTTTAGGAAGAGGGGGGGGGGGGTGAAAAGCTGGTTTGGAGCTGACGAGGCTGCGTTTGTGACAGTGGATGAGATGTGACTACATCACTGTGATCCTGAGTCCAAACGAAAGAAGTTATGGCTCCATAAGCTAAAAATTTGCCTTTCACCCCCACTATCCCCCTTTCACTCCTCCTTCCAAAACTAAGTGAATATAGCAGCTACGTTTCTGAAATTGAGCATATAGGCATCTAAGACATCAGGCTTCGATCTTCCAGAACAACTATCGCATTACAAATAGTTTATACACACTAGAGACAATAATTGTTGAACCTCCCCCTTAGATAAAGAATAAAAGAGAGAAAATAAGCAGTTTGTAAAGCTAAAAATTTAGAAAAAAAATATATGGAACTTTATACACTACAATCTAGTCAAAGATATGCTTTTAGAAAACCGTCAAAATGATTAGTTTTTGATCCTAGTAAAAGTTATGTAAATCTCTTGACTGATTTTTGTGTTAGATAGTGTTTTAAATTTTTCTTTGACTTAAAAACTGCCTATCTCAACACGATTGTCACACATCATAAAACGACTAAAGTTCATGATTTTATATGCAGTAATTTTTGCAAGATAAGTCAAGAAAGCAATTCTTTAATTTACCAGAGAAGCAGCGTAAGTTACTATTTTTCAAAATAGAGAGACTTAAACTATAAAGAATCCTTGTGCATCCATTGTCAATTTTCTACGGATATATTATATTTCAATGATTGTTTTAAAATCACGGATTTTATTGAAGAGCATATTAATGTTGTAATGATTTAGCACATATTTTTGTATATTTATATTTCAGTACAGAGCTATGGGGATATATATTTTCAATTAATAATTTACATTATTAGTAATTTACATAAACATACTGAAGTTTGTTCTTGGCACTAGAACTAATAGACCGGGAAGCGGCAGCATAGATAATCACCTGATTAAATTCTAGATTGAAATTCTAAAATTAAATAAACTCCCATTCGCATATTAAAACGCAATCGGTCTGCCAAGTCATACCTTGGTGAAAAACACCTGAAAATCCCATTTTAGCGGTTGACTCGAAGATTTATCAGTGTATTTTCCTGAACCCAAAGGTATAAACATGGAAGACTGGGGGTAGGATAACAGAATAGTAAACCTACGAGTACCACTAAAATCAAGTTTTCATATATTTTCCCAACAAGATATAACTTGTCAGACCGATTGTGTTTTAATATGTGAATCATATTTTAATTATTTCTGGAATTTCAGCCGTTAACTCGATAAAGTGATTGTAGTGGCGCCTTCCGGTTTATAAATAAATCAAAGATAAGTTAAAAATCTGATGTGTTTGAGTTTAAATTAGATTGTGGTATGTAAGTCAGTTTTCGCCGTAAGTTGCATTTATTTTTATTGCATCATTTTTAATTTTTGCGCAATTTAATTCATAATTTCCTTTTCATCTGCGCCTAGTTGGCGTCTCTTTTGCCAAGTAATTTAGGTCGCAAAAATATGGCGATATATTGCCAACCTGACACCAAACTTGGCGATATTTGATGATAGAACCGGATTTCTGCTATGCAACTCGCCTGCGGTTGCGTGGTATCTAAGCAAAAATATTAATAAACTTAAAATAAATAGAAATATAAAATAATTTCTTTAAAAAATAATTCTTTAAAAAATACAGTGCTAAAAATTTCTTGAGTTGTCGAGAGCGGCAAAATATTTCTCTTTTATTATTGCCTTAACATGATTTTGATAAAAACCAGCAATTACAGGAAAATAAAATTAAAATTTTTCCTAAAGTGACCAAAAAATTTATTAAATTGGTTTATCACTACTTATAATTTACTTTTTGTTGGTAAAATTAGTAGTTAACTCCGAAATCTATCTGCGCTTGTATCTCGAGCCGGCTTAGATTTTTTGTTCATTGCATTTATCCTTTCTTAAAATTTAACTTGTATTTGGCATCAAAAACTGCTGAAAGTACAGTTTCGAAATTTGATGCAATTTTTGATTTTCCAGAATCTTTGGTCATCTTAGGTAAAAACAGGCTTGCCAAATCTAAGATAAAGGTGAAATTTTTGTTCAGAAGTCTATCAATCAAACTTTATTGCTCGTATGTCACTACACTCTAAAGAAAAAAAAAAGACGCTTGTGTAATTAACAAATTTTTAACGAAACAAATTCCGTACATTCCAGATTTTTCTTTTTTTTTTTTTTTTTTTTTTGAAATTTTTCTGTTTTAAAAGGATTTTTCCGTTAACAAGCAGTGAATTATACTGGTGTCCCAATTATCAGTACAATTTCCGTAAAATCATCCGTTGTCTTTTTTTTTCCTTACATTGTATTTTTTTTATAATTATATTTCTAGTGGCTAACTGAAAAAAAAAGATTCTAAAAGAAATGGAAAACTAAGATGTTATTACCTTTTTTAACAGTCACATCTTGACCTCCAATCGTATGTTTTCCTTGCATGACAGCCTTATCCACAGGATCATAATCAGTGAATTCTATGAACGCGAATCCTCTTTTGGCGTTAGTGTGTCTGTCCACCATTATTTCGATCTTACGCACTTTTCCATACTTGCTAAAATATTCCCGCAGGTCTGACTCTTCCACTTCCTGCCTCAATCCTCCAACGAATATTCTGTTAACAGTCAGCAATCCATCGCATTCATGGAAAAGTTCTTTGGGAACAGCTCTTTTCAACGTTAGCTACAAAGATTAAAATTATACGTAAATGTAAAACCAATACAATTTCTATAAAACATAAGAAATGTGAAAAATACACAACCGATGTCGAATAAATGTATAAAAAAAATACAGCAGCTTTCTGATTAATGGAACGAATATAGATAAGTATACGCCATTCAATCCGAAAGAGTTAGTCAAAAAGGGTACATCAAATGATATGCTGGGTGTGGATTATTATTATTTTTATAAGTACCAAATAAAGTTTGACGAAATCTTTTTACCTTTTTCTACCTTTACAAGAATAAAGTATTAGATTCATGCAAAAAGGGCGCAATAATATACATTCAAACAGGATATTGAAACCAGATAGCACCGAGGTGGTCAACCAATTCCCTTAGTCAGCACCTTGGCCTAAAATTTTCAAACAATTTGACCTAAACTCGCACGTAGCAGAAATTCCGCAAAAAACACAATTCAAACTCAATGTTTTTAAATATATTTACAACTCATGTAGATGTATCGCCATCAGAGGTCTGCATATCACCCAATCGGCAGTGATCAGCGCTTTACACTTCGAAAGTTCACTTAACTCGTTGGCAAGCAACACTAACACGCAGAAATTTGAACCGATCCTACATGGGGCCTTGCAGGCCACAATTTGACTACGATCTCAATTGTCAGACAGATTACAATAGGGAGCCAGATTATAGGATTCTCACAACCTTTAACGTAAAACTTTCATACTTAGGCACCTGTCTCTTGGAGGACGTCGCCGTTGAAAGCTCAATTTACAGAGAACAGACCTATCTTTTCCGGTGAAGGTCGAGAATTGGTAAACAACTCAAAATAACATCGACAGAAATAATTAAATGGACTCCCATTCCGGAAACTCAAAACAAATCAGCCGCCGTCTAAAGAACCAAGTGGGAACTATCAGACTAGTCTCATCTAAAGATACCATAGCCTACCTCAGAAAGTGGTACAAAGAGAAAGACACTGAAGAGTGGTTGGCAAGTTGCTACATTGCAGACTTTCCCCCATCTCACAAAAAAGAATTGTGACTATAAGAATCTAAAGATCTCCCGAAGTGTGAAGGTCTTACCAGCTAGACTACAGACCAGCTCGTTGCCTATCATGGCTCAACTTCACCGTTTTGGTCTATGGAATTCATCCCTCTATCCGGAGTGTCAAGTCCGGGGAATCACCCATTATTTACCTTCAAGAATGCCGAAAGTTTCGCAAAGAGCAAGTTCAACTTTATCAGCCATTAGATTTGCCAACAAACAGTGCTATTTTCCATAAAATAAGTAACCTGGATATGGCGGGAAAATTAGCGTCCGAGCACCTTGTTTTTATTCTAGTGAAAACCAACCGATTCTAAAGTAGTAAGAGTTCTCATCAAAATATAAACCTTTAGCATGTAGTGGAACCAAAAAAGTTATCAATTACGGATGTACAGCCAAATAAAAAAGTCATTTTATAGAGAACTGATTTAGAAAACTTGGAACATTAGGGCACAACTGCCAAGCGAACGAAGGTAAAAACCCAACATCGAGTCGGAGCTCCGATATCAATCGATCAATTCCGATTGCTTTGGTGGAGGAAAAAGGTAGTCATGAAAGTGAAGTGGAAAATGAAACATTATATAAACATAGATACTTAGTGTAATTATATAATCTTAAAAATTTACAATAAACTGTATTTCTTTTGTTAAGTAAAACTTTGTGAACTATTTCTTTAAAAAATGCACCACGCATTTGTTGTAAATTTTATTAGCATCGTTAATTAACGAAAATGCATCTCAATCAGTACCTAAATCTAATTTTTATTTTACGTATCATAAAAATCTCCTTACCTCACATCCCTCGATAACGTGTGGCCTGTTCTGCTGAACTTCATCTACTGAAGCCGGGTCGTCGAATGTGATGAAGCCAAAGCCACGTGATCTTCCCGTCAACCTGTCTCTGTGGATAGTGCAGTTTGTAATAGGGCCGAACTTTCCAAAATATTCTTTGATGTCCTTATCTGTAATAGACGGATGGATCCCGCCAATGAAGAGCTTTCTGAATCGTACCTAAAACACAATATATTTAAAATTGTAGATCATGGTGGCATATGTTCATGGTCAGACTATTTTCTATCATTTTTAAATGAACGTGTAAAACTTTCAGATGGGTATGAATATTTTACAGGTGTTAAAACAAAAACTGTATATATTACTTTGGCTACGCAACTAGTATATATACATTTTTTCATACAATCCTTGGCAAAAAGTTTCTGATCACTGTTATCAAGTTTATGAGTTTTGTATTTCGACGCTTATACTTCGCGATTCAAGAGCATAGGAACGTTTTGCAATATTCCAAATAAAAGAAAGAATGTTAAAATACAAGATGAATGTAGATTCTACCATTGCAGAATTCAGTTTCGCCTCCGATTAAAAAAAAAAATCGATAGAAGTTTTTTAGAAGGTCGACCCCGTTTAGATTGCAATGAACTAACTTCATTTTTCTTGTGTTTATCAATATAATAGCAAACAGAACGGCGTGAAATACCCAATTGAATAGCAATTTCTTTCTGAGACATTGGAATTGCGGAATAATAAAGAGATACAATTTGACGTGCTACTTCTTCATTGACTATATTCATCAAAAACGGATTTTTTCTTTAGTTTAAACGCTTTTTTATAGACTCTGAGTAAAAGGAAATGCAATTTAACAGTAAAACGAATGGAATCCCGTCGAATTCGACGAATGAAATGTTTAAAAGACTCGATCGATTTGGTTTTTAAAAAAAGCAAAAGTAATTACATTATTGAATCAATATATAATAAATATATTTACAAAGTAAATGTCAAATTTGCCAGTTACAATTTTGCATTCATATATTCGCACATCTACAGTTAAAATTATAATATGAGTGCCGGCGAAATCCAGAAATTTTATTTTATATGCACTCACAGAAAAATAGCTTTATTTAAAAAAAAAAAAAAAAAAGAAAAAAAAATAATAATATCGAGTACTTCTAGGTTATCCCATCGACCAAAAAATTATCGCCAAACTATAAGATTAAATGCCAATAATGGATGATCGTGAATGTCATATTCAATGACATTAAATACGATTCATGTGTTTAAAATGTCATTAAGTGATTTTTATTAATATTCTACTAATTATTTATTTTTTCGTTATTTAAAATAAAAATTATGTCAATATGTATAGTTTGGCTATTAATGTGGCGATTTGTATAATTTGGCGAAATTGGTCGACGGGATAACAGAGTAGTACCTAATATCGTTATGAGTAAAAAAACAATGTTTTAAATAGTGACGTCATTTTCTCTTCAAATGTTCTTTAAAAGTTACTGTTTATGAAAAAGGCCTCCATAATAATATTGTAATTCCCTTTTATCTGGTTGCTGAATAACATAATTTTCCTCATTTGAAATTTCTCTTATTTTGATTTAGACATTAATTTTTATCATAAATTATTTTCTGTCATTTTATTTACATTATTAATATTATTTCTCAGTAAATATATATTTTTTTCACTCAATTAGTGCACAATTATACGCAATCATTTTAGAAAATAAATTTTTATTATCGAGAGAAAAGCTAAACTGTGTTGCAACCATTTTGAAGAAATGTCATGAAAAAGCTTTTAAAATTAAAAATAAAATATAAAAATAGAAATAAATTAAAAAATAATTCGCGTTTGAAATGAAATAGACGCCCTCTCGCGGACAAAGTCGAACTAAAAGAAATAGAACTGATACCATGAGCATCTTCCGCTGAAATCAGTGTTTAAAAGGCCGATAAATAAATAAACAGTTCTATAACGAATGCAACGTTGGGTTCTTTGTATTAAAATTATCAAAAATCAAAATTTTATACACAAAGTTTAGATCTATAATATAAAAAAGTACATTTGACTTACTCATGGCAAAATAACATGACCACAACACAATGCTTGCATGATTCGCTTGACCCAGCTTTGCAAGAGCAAGAAATTTTTTTTATTTTCAAATTTTTGTTTTCCTTTACTAGCAAACCTGAAATAATATGGGGATTTCCTTTTGTTTGGCTTGTTTGTAAACACGAGCCTACAATCTCTATTTCTGCTTCTTTGCATTCTTTATGCCGCACATTACTAATCTCTTTGAATCAATAATTGCTTCAGCTTCTCTAAAGCAATTACTAGATTTTCCAGCATCTTAGAAATTCTAAAATTGTCGATATTTGTAATTTATCTCCCATAATTAAATAAAAAAGATAAAAAAAACTGCACTTTAACTAGCTCTTTAAACTGGTTCTATGCTACAGAGCTACAGCATGGAACGTAAACAAACAAACGTAAACAAACGATTATCAGGTCTATAACAACGCCATCTTTCGGTCATTACAAACGCGAATTAAAATGGGCACAACTACAAATAAATAGCTTTCATTTAAAAAAATAATTATCAAAATCGGTTGACTAGGAAATTCAGGGCTGATGACACGACATTTTTAGCTTGTCTGAAAGAAATAGCATCGGATGCTAATAATAAATAAAAAGTGAATTCAATATTGTAATCATATAATTTATAATTATAATGCAGGCAAAAATGTTTCCTCGTGAGAAAAAAATATCAGATCAAGATCGAAGTTGGAAAATAGTAATCGATCAATGATTTAAAAAGTTTGAAATTTGCATATTGAAGATAGATTAGAGTGCCTGCGCATGCGTATGATATATGAATCCTATTTAAAAGAAGAAATCTTCCAGTTGCGAGATCAAAAGCAGCTCTGAAGTGCAGGAAAATGACTCGTGTGAAAAACCTGTCTCGCGACTTAGAAATCCGCATGATTTAATTATTAGAAGAAGTAAATTCACAATGGAAAGTGGCTGATTTATGAAATTGTGCTCAAAGTACAGTATGCGATATTTGGAAAAAATATCAGTTGACTAATTGCGTGGAAAATTTACCTCGAAGTGGACGACCACGAATGTCAATACCTAGGAAGGAAAAGAAAACTTGTGAAAATATCGAAACGAAAGCGGCGAGCAATCTCAAACCAACTTGATTCCGAATGTTTTAAGTATAAGGTAAAGGCATGTGACCGCAGTACGTAATCATCTAAATGTAGCAAGATTTAAATCTTGTAAAATTAAAACAAAATCTTACATGATAAAGAAGCATAGAAAAGAGCGCCTGCAATGGTGTAAAAAACATGTGCACTAGCCATTTGATACATGAAATAAAGTTATTTTTAGCAATGAATTTCGCATATCTATCGGTAAAAGTGATGACTGTGGAACATTTGTTTGGAGGATAGTTGGTAAAAAGTTCAATGATAAGTGTATCAATACGAAGACTAAATTTTCACCTGCATTTGCAGTTTGGAGTTGTATTACATCACAAGGCGTCGGCAAGTTGTGTATTGTGTTACGTACACTAAGCTTTGAAGTTTACATTGACATTTTAGTGGATTTTTTTATTCCCAGCATCGATCAATAGTTCGGAAATCAAAATGACTTCTTATTTCAAGATGACAATTAGCTCCCCAACGCACCAAATCAATGAAGAAATTTCTACAAAATGTAGGTAATATACCAATTCAAACCATGATGTGACCGCCCAATAGTCCGGATCTTAATCCCATCGAAAATATGTGAAATATATTAAAAAGAAAAATCGATTTTCGATGAATTACAAATGCCATAGAACTTGCGTAAAGCTATAAGGGAATGCTGGGGTGAAGTTGCTCCCAATGAGTGTAAAAATCTTAATGAGTCCAGTCCACTAACAATTTCGGCTGTCATCCGAAATAAAGGTGGATTTACGAAATATATAATTACAGTGATCGGTTATTTTTTTCCAAATCAAAGCATGATCGGATAATTTTTTCTTTGGTGCCTAAATTTCATTCACAGTTTTTCTGGTTATAAATTGATGAATGGTGATTTTTTTTTACTTCATATTGGTGTTCATTACATGAAAAACAAATTTATTATCGCTAATAGTCGTTTGGTGTTGTTGTAATGATCGGAAACTTTTTGCCAAGGGTTGTAGTTGAAAATGAGTTAAGTTAAATGTGCAATTAAAAACTGATAACTTAATCGTAATTTTTTTCTGATGTTGATCAAATGTGCAAAAACTCAAATATGATAAAAAGGGCACAAACTTGAAAAAAAATCCCATAACCATAAAAATTGGCGATTTTTTTTTTTTTTTTTTTTTTTGCGGAGTTTTTTAATGGCGATAACTTTTTTTTATGAGGTTGTTACAAAAAAAAAGCTATTTTCGATAGCCTCCTTGGAAATAGTATCTGATTTGCCATGTAGATAGCTCAACAGAATATATCACAACTCCATTAAATTATGGATGCGTGTATACACTATTTTTTTTTCCGTCATACTGATTGGAAAAATATCATGCAAATTTAATTTTTCCATCTGAGCGAAAAAATATCAAAGCCGGGATTTGAATCCTGAAATTTCGATTTACATTACTAATGCTCTGATGATATTGTGGATTCGAATCCCGGGAAGGACATTTTTTCTCTTAATTGGAATTTATTTCGTTTGATGTCTTTGCCGATTACTATGGTTCAGAAAAAAAAGGTGTCTACGTATTCATCATCTAATGGAGTTCCATTGTATTGAGGGTATATTCTGTTGAATTGTCCACATGACAAACAAGAAGCTATTGCCCACATCCAATAAGGTTGTCTGAGAGAAATATACCTATCAGTTGTCGACTTACGTAGCTCGACAGGTAGAGTATTTGATAATGTAAGACGAAGGTTCTGGGTTCGAATCCCGACTTCAACTTTTTTCCCTTCAGTTGGAAAATTTAAGGCAGAGATGTCATATACACACAACATTAGTACGATTGCCACAAATGGTGATTTTATGTCTCACATGATAACTCAGCTAGGCACAGATGTCATATACGCACCACATTTGCGCGTGCTTTTTTCTCCCGCCAATTTGGCGAAAATTTTGTTTTTGAATTTAAGTTACAAATTATATGCAATAACAGGGCGCGATTTTTTATTGCAATGTAAAAATAAAATAACGTAAAAAAATGAAAGATATTCTATTATTTTAAGAAAGGCAATAATAAAAGTAAATAAATGATAGTTTGATATAAATAATTATTGATATAGTATATAATAAAAATAATTTAAAGAATTAAAATAAAAAACAGTAAATAAACATCAATTTAATAAAAAAGGAAACGACATTTAAGCAGTTATAAATAATAAACTTAATATGTAACAAAACAGTAAATATAATTTTCGCAATAAGTCGTAAATAGTAATACTTATAGCCATGTTGAATGCATGCAGTTGTATAATTTAATCGGCACATTTTACTGAACTTTTCCTATTTTATTTTCCTAACTATTGTTATAAACTTATTTTTAACAAATGTATTCTTAGTTGTTATAAACTTATTAAACGGATCTTTCCTTGGCACAGATGTGCAATGCCAAATTGGCGGGAGAAAAAAGCACGCGCAAATGTGGTGCGTATATGACATCTGTGCCCCCCAGCTATTGTTGTTTAGGCGAGATTTCTAGTATTTTCATCGTAAAAGTAAAATAGAAAAAAATTGGAATTTCAAGGTACTACTTGTTTGTTCCGTCGACTAATTTCGCCAAATTATACATATTTCCAAACTAATAACCAAATTATACATAGTGACATAGCTTTTGAATTTAAATAACGAAAAAACAAATAATTAGTAGAATATTAATAAAAATACAAATAAAGAGTCGAAATAAAAATCACTTAATGACGTTTTATACATGTGTATCGTATTTTTTTTCATTGAATGTGACATTCACGATCATCTATTATTGGCATTTTATCTTATAGTTTGGCGATAATTTTTTGGTCGACCACATTTTCGCGAGTGCAACAAAATGGCGATTTTATGCCTCATATGGTAACCCGGTCATTGTTGTTTATTAATAAAATATTTATTTACTTTATATTTTCTTTTATAAATTGTTCTGCTTTATAGTTATCAATTAAACTTTTGTAGTTTATTATTACTTCCTGGTACTTACGTATTAACGCTACAGCAGCTATAGATTTGGCAGGTTTTAAGTACCGCCAATCTAAACCTAAAACTTTTGCGACAAATCATAAAATAAAACGCTTTATTTAAAATCAAAACACTTTCAAAATTCAAAACTCTTTATTTAAAAACAAAGTAGTTAATCGGATTTCGGTGGAAAATGGACCGATATAGAGTTTAACATAGATCCAAAATAAAATTGTAATTTGTTCTCTTTTTGGCAAATCCCAAATACGCATTTCCGCAGCAGCAAAAAAAAAAAAAAAAAAAAAAAAAAAAAAAAAAAAATACGCATTGTGCATTTGTGCCAAGGAGAAGATCCGTTTTAGGAACTACTTTGATATACCCCCCCCCCCAAATCGTAAATTTGGCGACTTTTTTTCTCGCCAAGCAAAATACCCATTAAGTTAAATTAAGTTAAATACAAAAAATAAAATTAATTAAAATTAAGTTAAATACATAAATTAAAAATACATTAATTAAAAATAATAAATTAATTAAAAATACATTAATTAAAATTAAGTTAAATACAAAAAAGGAATACCTAAAAAATACAATGAATACATAAAAAATACAAATGAAGGAATGAATACAAATGAAGGAATGAAGCTGAGTAACAGCAAACCTAAAAGGTCCGTAGGAAAAGTGCGTAGGGAGTGCCAGATTTGGCGCGTAATTTTTGGGGGGGTATATCAAAGTAGCACCCCGTTTTATAAGTTCGTAACAATTTTTAGGAAAATAAAATGGGGAAAATTAAAATTTACAATGAAATATGCTGATTAGATGAAGCAACTGCATGGATTTAATATGGCTTTAAGTATTAATATTTACGATTTATTGTGAAAATTATGTTTACTGTTTTGTTACTTATTAAGTTTATTATTTATAACTGTTTATTTACATTTCCTTTTTTATTAAATTCATGTTTATTTACTGTTATTTTTATTTTAATTCTTTAAATTCTTTTTATTATATACTATATCAATAATTATTTATATCAAACTATTATTTGTTTTATTTCCTATTTAAAATATAATCTTTTTCACTTTTTCATGTAATTTTATTTTTATATATTAATAAAAAATAACGTGCTGTTATTGCATGCAATTTAAACTTATGTTCAAAAACAAAATTTTCGCCAAATTGGCAAGAGAAGAAAAAACGTGCAAATGTGGTGCGTATATGACATCTGTGCCAATTTATATTACATCCGGAGAAAAATATCTTCGAAAAAACTCGGAAAATTAGAAAAAAAATCGTTAATTATAAAAAATATATAAATGTAAATTGTGCACAAATATAATATACAATCTACTTTGGCACGATTTCCCCCCCCTCCCTCCGCCAATTTGGCGAAAACTTTGTTTTTGAACATTAGTTACAAATTCAGGTACTTACGTATTAACGCCACCGCAGCAGAAGTTGCGCTAATGCGCCAATAAAGAGCAATCTTGTTTTTCGCACGTGCACAAAGGAATGGCGTCAAAAAATAAGCAAAAAAAGCTCTAAAGCACTAAAAAATGGCGTTGAAATGAGCTAAAAAAAGCACTAAAAAAGCAGGAACAACAAGATTGCTTTTTATTGGCGCATTAGCATAACTTCTGCTGCGGTGGCGTTAATACGTAAGTACCTAAATTCCATTTTATAATAGCAAGTGATTTTTTATTTCAATATAAAAATAAAAACGCGTGATAAATGATTAAGCTTCTATTATTTAAAAATATATATAAAAATAAATAAATGATACTTTGATGCATATAATAAAAATAATTCATAGAATTAATATTAATAAAGAAACAATATGGGTTACCATGTGAACACAAAATCGCCATTTTGTTGTAATTACACCAATATGGTGGATATTTCACATCTGTTCCCAAAATTATTACTCATCCACCAATACCCTACATGTAATTACAAAAACAACCTTAAATGCTAAAGATAGCAAAGACCATACTGAAACATACATCGACAAAAATAAATAAATAAACAGGGTATGGAACTTTTTTATTTCTAACTTTAACAACAAGTTCTAAATGTCTTACCTGCACCATATTTGGTTTAGAGAAAGATCTTGGCGAATTGGGTTCCCAAAGTTGCTTGTTCATAAGAATAAATAGTGTAAAATTCTTCTTTGTGACAAACTAAGCTAAATGCTAATTGTTTCTCGTTTTAAATCAAGGGATTATATTGTTCTGGATGAAGCAAAACTGTGAGAATAGAATAAATCTTTTGGAAATGTAACAACCTAAAATAATTTTTGAAAAGTTTTCTTAAATTTCATCTCGTGGTGAGGAAGTGTCTTGTTGTAAAACATTTGGGGTAATTTTAATACTTTCTACAAGCAAATTATAAGAGAAGACATGGAGCGCATCTTAATATTTAGATAGAAAGAAAACAATGGAAATTACGTCATTATTACATAAAATTTTTAAATACTTTTGAATCCTTGGCTGAAAATGTACTATTTATGGAAATGTTGACATTATTTTCCGCTATTTAACCCATTATAAGCTCTCATATTATTGCTTCTGCTAGATTGTTTTCAATTTTACTGTTCAATTGTAGTATGATATTTAATTTTATTTATAAGAATTTGCTATTCTTTCGTTATACCACAAACAAGCAGTTATTTTGTATCGGAGCGCTTTAACTTCTAAACAAAGGGAGTCGCCAATAACAGCCAATCAAACACTTGGAAATGCGGATGGGGGGGATGGAAAAGCCTTTCCTCGAATAGCCAATGAAATATTTAGAAAACGTAAAAAACGTAGACGTAGGTGATTTTTGTCGCTTGATATTTTTGTGTAATAAAAGTTTTAAACATTTAGAACCCTGGCGTATTAAACTCAGGAGAGTCCATCGCTTCCATTAGTGAAAAATGAAGTCACAAACATATATTTCCATTTATGAAAGTAAACTAATTGCATCAGAATTACACAGTTTGAAACTGTTTGTGAACGACCCTTTCATATTTACTAATTTAGAAGATTATTTTCCGAAAGGTTTAACATCATATGGACTCCATCAATGGTGACGTCACAGACAATTCAACATCGCTTATCATCTATAAATTGGATGCAAACAAACTACTGAGTTCAGAGAAAGATAGAGAGTAAATGTGCTGGTTTGGCGGAAAACAATAAATGTAACCCTGTTGAAAACCTCTTACCGTCGAATGAATTCAGCCATTGTTCCACATACAGTCGCGAAAGAAAAGTAAATATCCCCTACGAACTCTGACAAATAATCATAGGAGACAATTACTAATAACAAACGATTGGAAATTAAATCTACTTTTAAGTGATATCTATAAAATTTATGAGGGGAGCATCTACTTATCAAAACAAGCCCAAGCTTTGTTTTCTAAAACTCTATACCACAATTAAAAACGCACTTCTAGAAATTATTGTTACAGACAGTACAATAAACGAATTATTCGTGTCTTGAAGATTGAATGCAGATTCTAAAACTCTTCAAGGTCATTCCATTGAAATTTTTCATCGCAGAATTATTAAAAATATAATTAATAAAAAAAAAAACATACGACATTTAGGTAACATTTGGCAATCATAATATTAAAATGTACACTCGTCTAAGCTTTCGATAACTGTTTAGTTAAATTTGAATAAATTTATGCAAGGGCTTTCCAGAAAATGCTACCCGTTTACTCCTTCAGATGTCGCTACTTATTCCATTGACAGTAATGTGTTGCAGGTGTTTAGCTTTCGTAGTTTTCTGGTAGTAAAAAGTTAGATTCCTAGATTTTTTCCGGTGCATTGTGAGAGTTTTGTGGTGAAATTTGTGGCTACCTACAATAGCCCATAAAATAGAAAATCTCGCCATATACGAACTGAGATTCGTTTTTTAATGCAGAAAACGGCTGTGCAAACAAAATTCATCGCAACATTACTGAAGTTTATGATATTAGACTGGGAGGCAACATTACAGAAAATCGCCTCAATAAGTTCACGGTTGAAATCCCAGAATTTGTTCAAATTTCATTTGCACATTAAAAGGCAATCAGTCTGCTAAGTCATAGTTTGGTGGAAAACGTCTGAAAACCCTATAATAACGGTTAAATCGTAGGTTTATTATTGTGTTTTTTTGCATCAAAGGTGTGAAAACTTAGAGGTTTGGGAGCAGGAACATAGTAATAAACTTACGTATCAACCACTAAAATCGGGTTTTAAGGTGTTTTCCTCCAAGATATGACTTGACAGATCAATTGCTTTTAATATGCGAATCGAGTTGTAAATAACTCTGGAATTTCGGCTGGGAACTTGATGAGATGGTTGTCTGTGCTGCCGTCTACCGGTCTATACGGGTATAATAGATGAGTCATTTGTAAGACGCTTTCGAAATTTAAACCGCAAAGAGAGTCTTCGGTAGTTTAAGTGGGAAATATTTAATCACCCTCCCTACAGCCTCGACTTGGCTCTAAGTAACTACCATTTCTTCACTAAACTCAAGAATTTCTTATCAGGAGAACATTTCCAAAGGGATTATGATTTAAGGTTGTTCTCAAATCCAGAGGAAAAACTTTATTACATAAGTTTTAATTTATTTTGTTCGGAAGCATGAAACTGACAGGTATTGTTATTCAGAAACTATGTAATTGAAAGATTTTTGTTGTTGTTGTTGTTGTTTGTAAATGCAATATATTTTCCAGAAAATATTGTCAAAGTTGGCGTTTTGAAATGAATTTCCAGGCGAAAGGAGAAAAATCAGTTTCAAAGAAGAAAAAATGTCTTGGCACATGATCAAAATAGCTTACAACACCATATGTTATTTATTTATCAAAACATTTCAATTCCAAATCGTTAACATAATAAGGGCTGCCAATTTTATAACTTTACATTTAAAAATGAGTACGTCATTGTGTCAGAAAGTTTCGCACTTGTTGACCTGTGAACTTGAGAACAGCCTTAAAAGAAGGGATACGGCATGGAAGGGTTACTTTAGCGGTAAAGGTTTACGAGGAAGGCATAAAAACAAACTGGTTTCAAGATACGGCAAACACGTCTCAACAACGGCGGTGACTACATTAAAAAAATGAGTAAATGTATTACATTCATTTAAATGAAATCATTTTTTACGTTCCTGCATTTTTCTTTTAATTATATGAAAACGGGTATTACTTCCTAGACTAGCCTCGTGTATAAAAGACAAACAAATTTGAAATTTTTACTTAAATGAAATTGACTTTTAAAAAGTGATTAAAGTCAACACAGTTAATTTGAAATGTGATTTTTTTTTTAATAAATAGATCGGGAAGCGGCAGCAAAGGAAATCCCCTCATCCAATTCACTGCTGGAATTCCAGGATTAGTTAAACTCGATTCGCATATTGAGGCTCCATTGGTCCACCAAGTCAAAAGTTGTTAGAAAAACCTAAATACCCGATTTTAGCGTTTCGCTAGTAAATTTACCATTGAATTTTACTGTTCTCAGACCTACCTGTTTTTAAACCATTGGGTGCAGGAGGACAAAAAGGTAAACCTATGCGTCAACCACAAAAATTGTTTTTAGGTGTTTTCACCAAAGCATGACTTGACAGACCAATTGCATTTTAAAATGCGAATCCAGTTTGAACTAATTCTAAAAATTCAGCCGTGAATTTGATGAGGTGATTGTCTGTGCCGCCGCTTCCCGTTCTGAAATATAAAAAAAAATTCTTTTTTTTTTTTTTTCTTTCTTTTTTTTTTTTTTTTTTTTTTTTTTTTTAATCGTATCATAAATGAAATGTATGATTTATACTCGTGTATATACAATATTTATTATATATTTTTATTTTCATTGTGTAATTTTGATATTTTTACTTTCTTCTATCTTTAATAGAAGAAAGTATTGTTATCGAAATTTTTTTTGACTTACGGTTTTCGACGGATTTACTGATTTTAGGGGTCAGGGATTCCAAAAAACATATTTTAAAAAAATGTCTGTCTGTCCGTGTGTATGTGTGTGTGCATGCGTGTGTGTGTGTGTCTGTGAATGTGTCCGTATGTCGCCATTCTACAATCAAAAAAGGTATGAAGATATGCATAGAATTTCATCAAATTTGTTGTGAATATTTCTGGCTGTAGCAAGCAGGTCTTCCTCCATTTTTGAGATATTCCGTTGGAAGGGGGCGCTGCCATAGTGATTTTCGTGCCATTTTCAATATTGTACCGACTAAAACTATATGAATTAATGCATGTAATTGAAAAAAAAATTTGTGTAAGTGTATGGCTATGGCTAGTTGGTCCTCCCTGAATTTGAAAAATATACGCCGGAAGGGGATGCTGCAATAAAGGGGATGCTGCGATTTTTGTGCCATTTTTAATATTATACCACCTAAAAGAGTATGAAGTTATGCATAAAATTTAACATAATTTTTTGAGTAAATGTTTGACTATGGCTAGTAGGTCTGCACTGTACTTGAAAAAGATCCGCTGGAAGGGGGGATGCGCTATAATCACGATGTCTGTGCATTTTTAATTATTTTACCATCAAAAAAGTGTAAGAAGTTATGCATAGAACTGAACTAAAATTTTTGTCTATGAATATATTTGGTATGGCAAGTAGGTATTCCCTGAATTTGAAAAAAAAAATCTGTCTGTCGTTCTATTGTCAATCGGCTCGTGCAAAGACGGAAACTCGTTTCTACTCGGATTAATTGACTAAAGCAGAAGTTTAAGATGAAAATCAAAGTTGGTATAGTATTAAATTAATGTTATTAAAGCCTTAACATGTGTAACTATTTTTTTAAATATTAAAATGTTCGTATGAGATAGAAGAAAGTTTTGGGGTTGGCACATCCAACTAGTTGAATTATATTTTCAATAATTTCAATGGTAGAAAAATTATTTATTTTAACTTATTTTATTTAATTCACTCGTAGTAACTTATGAGCTTGCACCTGTAATCAATACTGGATATTAAATTTAAATCTTATTTGAAATTCTTGTGGGAAAAAGTCTCATTTTTCTCTCTTTTCAAAGGAAATGCTGCCTTTGCTTCAAAAAGCTGCTGATCGCTCATCTGGAGGTATGGGTGTGTCCAAAGCTGCAGTTCTCAACATATCATCTGCGACTGGTTGCATTACCCGCACAGGCATTGAATTCACGCAGGATTTAATCGCTCCAGGATACAAAATTAGCAAAGTGAGTATACTTGGACTATTCTGATAGTCCAAGACCCAACTGCACAAAACCCTAAATCATGGAGGAATAGTCATAGGTATAACGGTTATTTCGTTATATATTGCTTATTTTGTTATACATTATTTCTATGCACCCCCGTTCCCTTTTCAATTCAAAATTCGTTTAAAATTATGCTTCATTTTTTTCATTTCTCTCAGCCATTATTTCATTATCCGCCAAAATTAATGCCTCTGGATTATTAGTAAGAAATATGCCCGCACTTTAATCAACCGTTTCAAAACAATTTCCAGATGTCAGCTAAGTCTGAACGGATGTTCTTTTCATCGTCTTTTATGGTCATCAAACAGTATCGCGGTTAAATTGCAACTTAATGCTTCTTTCACTTCATGAGAAAATGCTAAAAAGAATTTAACATCTGCGCATTAAAATCTGGTTATCCCTTGCTAGACATAACTATTGCAGTTCTTGGGTGTGAACGTTTCTTATCGCCCGTTACAAAGAGCCCTTGCTGCACGTGTAAATTAATGTATTGGCAACCATGAGAATTTTACCCCCTTTCAGCAGGGGAGTCAAATTGAATACCGATCAGACTGGCTGCGTGTTGGCTGCAATTTTTGTGTCTGCTCCATTGTGCATGGGCAAACTTTTGTATGTTGGCGACTTTGTTCTACGCCAACGCTGTGTGTGTCATATCTGTAAGACGGTCACTTCACCCGCTGCTCTCGAACAAAAAGGTTCGACTTTTCTGTCCGGAGAATTTCTCTCCGATCACATAATTGTACCTCCCCTTATCATACATGCTTAAATAAAACTGTGACTGATTCATCATTGTGGGGTTTTTCGATATCTTCCTAACGGACCTGGTCATGTGTGTTTTTATCTTTCCAGTATTGCATTATTGTTTTACCAAAGAAATCATATGAACACTATCATCGTAACAGCCTCTATAATAGGGGAATCCAATGATCCACGTCGGCCGGAAGCGAAGTGAAGCATAAGCCAAAAATTAATACTATTAGTGGTCGACTCGTAGCATTAGCATCGTATTTTCCTGCACCAAATTTTCCATGTTTTCATATTTTTGACTGTACTGCAAACACAATGCTAAACCTACGAGTCAACCACTGGTGGTATTAATTTTTGGCTTATACACTACTTCGCTTCCGGCCGACATGGATTATTAGATTCTCTTCCATAAAATAAAGAATTTTTTTCTTGTGCTCGATGACATAGGGTTTTGTGCGTTCGGCTCTTGGTTTAACATATCATCTGCGATTGGTTGCATTACCCGCACAGGCGTTGAATTCACGCAGGATTTAATCGCTACAGGATACAAAATTAGCAAAGTGTGTACTATCCTGATATTTCTGAATGATATGGCCAGATGAGTCACTGGCAATCCGCTTACACTGACGTTTTATTTATGGCTGTATACAATTGCTTTGCTCAACATGCGCTAAACGTTTTAACACACTTACAAAACCATTTTTTAAAAGACAAATATCAAATTGGAAGATCTAACTAAGCGATTTAAAATCAAACAGTGTTTTCAATTTTTTGATAAATATATTGTCGATTGACTTATAAGTTATTTTGAGCAAGTGACAAAGACTTTTTCATCCTTCCTTGTGTAGTTATTTAACTTTCGCGTGGAAAATTAATTCAAAACGCCCATTTCGACACTATTTTTTGAAAAATCTACTGCGTTTGCAAAAAAAAAAAAAAAAATTGAAAAAAACCCATTTAGATTCAATAGTTTCTGAACAGCAACATTTGCTAGATTCATATGCTTCTGAAAAATAAATTAAATAAAATTTACACCATAATGTTGCCCTTTTGGATTTGAGAACAACTTTAAGGCCGCTTTCAATAAAAACATACATAAATTTGGAAGACCTGACTATGGAAGCAATTTGGAGTCGAGCTGTGTTTTCCTTTTTTTTGTTAAATAAATTATCTATTGTGTTATAAATAATTCTGATCATGTGACAAAGACTTTTTCACTCTTCCTTGAATGGTTATTTTCCTTTCGCGCGGAAACTCGGTTTTCTGAAAAATCTATTGCATTTGAAAAAAATAAAATAAAATAAAATAAAATATATTGATTAGATACTGTACTGAACAACAACACTTCTAGTTTCACGAATTTACGAACAAAAATATATTAAAACTTATGTTATAAAGTTGCCCTTTTGGATTTGAAAACAAACACCCTTAAAGGATTTTATGCATTTTTGTCAGAGCAGGGGTAGATCGAGACAAAATTTTGGGTTTATTTACGATTCTGTTCACGATAATCCATTTGTTAAAACAGGATAATTCATAAAATTCATCTTAATAAATCATGTCTTTTCGCAAAATTCCTTTTAATAAGACAGACACCTTCACAAAATTTCATCCCATAAAAACATACTCATAAAAATAAATTATTTTTATTCATTTATTTGTCTTTAGCATTTCAACAATAGAATACAGATCTTTAATTTGAATACAGCCCCTACAATATGCTCATTTTAAAATACTTTCTCTGAAACCAATCGAGCGAATTTCATGAAAATGTGTTTTTAGGCTGATTGAAGGGTGTTAGAATTTATTTATGGTGACAAACTTTTGTATTGCCACTCAAAAAAGAAAAAAAAAAGTATTTGCTTTAATATGTAGATGGCCTCCTAAGCCGATTTTATAATGCATCATTTAAAAGTAGAGTTTATTTTCTATCGTTTAGTACCAGTAACTTTTTTCTACAATAATTTGTTGAGGAGTTAATAAGGAGGAGGGCTTATATTTTTTTTTCACGCCTGTACACTGAGAAAGAAATATGGTTCTGGCATATAGAATCTAAGTAATGGCTCTAGAAAAAATAGTTCCATGTCATCCTTATAAATTTTAGTTCTATTTCTTAGAGAGTTCCAGAGTCACTTACTAGAATTCAAGAGCGTTTTCCAATATTTTTGTTGTCAAATTTATCTAAAAATCTCTTCAAATAGATGCGAACTCAAGAGATTTGATTTAGTAACTATAATTATACCTTAAGAAACCATTCCTAAAATCAAGTGATAATTTCTCGCTACTGAAACGGTTCAATGTCGTTTCGTCTCCTAGAAAAGAAGAGACTAGAAATGTCAAGTCATTTCGCCTATTCAGCTTAGTTGTTTACCCTACTCGCATAGTTTGGACATCTATATTTCTAGTTTACAGATTCAGAAAGTAACTAACTATTCATTCTAGTTGAAGGCGGCATATTTTTTTTCTCAGTGTACTAAGAAAAAACTAGTCAAATGTAGCAATCCCAAAACTTTCTTCATCGTCATACATGTTGTAATTTTGAAATTTACTATCACAGTGCCATGATTAATTAGTAATCTATGCCCTTTCGTGAGGATTCTAAAAGTATGAAATTCCGTGTAATAGTTCTTGAGAAATGACTATTGCTAAAATCTTGTAAATCGTACAAAATTCAGCATAGCAACGCCACTTCTGAGGAGATTGACACCACAATGTAAAAAAAAAAAAAAAAAAAAAAAAAATCATGTCAAGGATTAACTGAATATGAAGATTGGTGAAAATTCGTGCATTAGTTATTGAGATAGAGCTGTTAGAGAAATCGTGACAAATGGAGTATAGCAGTGCCACTTATGGAGCTATTTACAATAAAATATTAACAACAATCAATTCATGTCAAGGAAAAACCGAATCTGAAATTTTATGAAAATTCGTCCATTAATTCTGGAGATTGAGTGATTGCGAAAATCTTTAATAATGTTGTATAGCAGTGCCACCTATCAAGCGATTTACACCAAACGCAAACAAACACATCAATTCATGTATAATTTAATCTGAAGTTTAAAGAAATTCTGTGAATTAATTCTGGAGATAGAGGTATTGCAGAAATCGCACAAAAGGCAGCATAGCATATCCATCTGATGAGTGATTTATACCAAAAACTAATCAGCAACAATTTAGATCAAAGATTAACTAAATATAAATTTTAATTAAATTCCGTGTATTAGATCTTGTGATAGAATGTTCCAAACAAACTATGTCACATACTGACAGAATCACAGATTCACAAACAGACACTTTGTAAAACACACATTTTTTACACACACATGTAAGACACACTTTTTTGTGTTTGGGGGGGGGGGTTCTCTGACCCCTAAAACGTATAAATCCGTCAAAAACTGAAATTTGAAAAATTTCACGAATCCAATACCTTTTTTTTCCTAAAAAAAAGAAGAAAGTAAAAAGTTTCGTATTGTTTCACAGTATTCACAGATGCGTTCATAAAGTATGTTTCTATTTTGAGTTAAAATCTTTCTTCATCTGTATACAGTAAAATGTGTCAATACTGATTCTAAATCTCTTTGCACTTTTTTTTTTTTTTACAGGCCGCACTCAACATGGCCATGAGAGTGATATCAAGCAACGTGAAAGAACAGGGCATCCTTGTCATCTGCATGTGCCCGGGATGGGTAAAAACAGATATGGGAACAAATCAAGCCAAAATCACCCCAGAAGAAAGCGTTTCTACCATGCTTCAAACCCTACAGAAGCTAGATTATTCTCACCATGGATCTTTTATGGACAGATTTGGGAATCCATATCAATTTTAAAATTCCATATAAATTCCATATCAATTCAGTATTTCCTAAAAAACATAATTGCAATTGGTTGATTACTATTTTAGAAATAGCTTACAGTGTAAAATTTCATCTTGTAAATAAATAAAAATGTTTTCGTCTATGATTGTATGTGTGAATATGCCCATTTCTACGCGGTGGCTAAGAAACTCTATGATACGCAGGGGTCTGCAACAGACTTTTTATATAAGTAGACTTCAAGTTTCATTGTTCTTTTGAGCAAAATTTTGAATTCAACATCTTGCGTTTTCATCGCCAAAAGAGTCTGGTTTTTTGGCGGCGATCCCTTCCTTGAGTTTCGGTGGGAGAGCGAAAAAAAATTCCGAAAAGATCTTGACGGAAGAAAAACCGGTTTTACACGCTAAATCTGCCCTCTGTCACGTGACGGTAGGCAAACATATCGGCTTCAAGAAAAGGTTACCAAATGGGAGTCTACTTATACGAGAAGTCTGTGGGGTCTGCAGAAGAAGATAGGTCGGAATGCACCTGAGGCTCAGATTTTGGATAGTTTAATTAAATAACTATTTTCCTTTTCTAGTGGACGAATTGGGTATTTCCACGAGTTAAAAAAAAAGGCGGAAATGTTATCTCAAACGTAACAAATGACGTGCGTTCGTACTAGTATAACTAGTTTTATCAAAATTCAAATCTTGATGCAACAGAAATTGCAATCTTATGCAAAATTGCATGAAAATAAAATTTATTACGACTATATATATTAATTTCAGTAACATGGCAATAATATGACGTCATTTTAAATAGGACGTAATCATCATAGCAAAATAGAATCATTATCTATCATGGGATATCAGTGAATTTATTACGTACGGTAAGATTTAAAAGAATGAATGTATCTTTTATTAATATTTTTTTCAAGTTTTGACTCAATTTTAATAAAATTTGAAATGTCTTGAAAAAATTCTCGAACGATTCTATATATATATATATATATATATTAAGTATCAAACCATTCAGTTGGGTAATTTTTTCTGTGTTATATACAGACAGACTGAAGGGCGACTAGGCGACGACTATAGATTTGACGTACATTGCAACCTCGATTATCCGAGCTAACTGAGACAGCTAATACTTCGAATATCTGAAATCTCGGTTAATGGAATCTGTGTATAAAATTTCGCAGTGCTCGCGAATTTAGCATTTCTTAGAATAAAAAATAATAGAAAAAATTTAGTTTTTCATATGATGAAAATAAATATGGACAAAGTTATGTTTCACGGGTCAACAAATAAAAACCATTGTCAAGGGTTCCGTTAACAGAAGCTTATTACGCTATTAATATTTTTACAAATCATATGCTTGACCTACGCATCCTGAGAACAGTTAAATCCAGTTCCGTTCGGCTCGACTATATAGAAAATAAATGCAAGTCTGATCTCGGCTCGGCATGAGTCTGATGAAAAAATTAAACACTGATTAGAACCATGTAACTGTCTGATGCCGATTTCTACACGGGACTTGTTACATTTTTGTATTGATGTTGTCAAACTAGCATTAGCTCGAGCACATTTATATTTATTCGCTAGGAAGTCATATTCATTGAAAATGATTCATATTTTATCGTCTTCGTATAGATTTCTACTAGTGCGGGCCGGCAGTCTTATTTTTTGATTGACCGGTCTCGGCAGGTCTGTTCAATTTTTAGCCGGCCTGGCCTGTTGAAAATATTGACCTAATTCTGCCGGGTCGGGAAAGCTTGGGCCCATGCAGAACTCTGAAATAACCTGTAGCACGGACAGTGAATTAAAAAGTCTACTCATTTAAAAAAAAAAAAAAAAAAAAAAAAAGTTGAATATAGGTTCTGCCATTGCAGAATTCAGTTTCGCCTCCGATTTAAAAAAAAAAATCGATAGCGGTTTTTTAGAAGGGCGACCCCGTTTAGATTACATGTGTATTAGTTTATTATGTTAGTTCATTTATCTTTATGTTAGTTCATTAGAAAAATGAACTAACTTCATTTTTCTAGTGTTTATCAATATAATAGCAAACAAAACGGCGTGAAATACCCAATTGAATAGCAATTTCTCTCTGAGACATTGGAATTGCGGAATAATAAAGAGATACAATTTGACGTGCTACTTCTTCATTGACTAGATTAATCAAAAACTGATTTTTTCTTTAGTTTAAACGCTTTTTTATAGACTCTGAGTAAAAGGAAATGCAATTTAACAATAAAACGAGTGGAATCCCGTCGAATACTTAAAAGACTCGATCGATTTGGTTTTAAAAAAAAGCAAAAGTAATTACATTTTTGAATCAATATATAATAAATATATTTCCAGACTTAATGTCAAGTTTGCCAGTTACAATTTTGCATGCAAATATTCGCACATCTTCAGTTAAAATTGTAATCTGAGTGCCGACGAAATCCAGAAATTTTATTTTATATGCACTCACAGAAAAATAGTTTTATTTAAAAAAAAAAAAAAAAAAAAAAAAAAAAAAAACTAATTTTATTTTTACTGTGACATTATTTTCACTAACTGAAGTCATCTGAAAGTAAAATATCAATCTCAGTGTCTATAATGAAAAGAAATATTGAAATGTAATATCGGGTACTAGGTTATCCCGTCGACTAAAAAATTATCGCCAACTATAAGATTAAATGCCAATAATGGATGATCGTGAATGTCACATTCAATGACATTAAATATGATTCATGTGTTTAAAATGTCATTAAGCGATTTTTATTTCGACTTTTTATAATTATTTTTATTAATATTCTACAAATTATTTGTTTTTTCGTTATTTAAAATAAAAATTATGTCAATATGCATAATTACTTTCTTCTATCGTCAATAGAAGACAGTATTGTAATCGAAATTTTTTTCGACTTCCGGTTTTCGAGGGATTTACACGTTTTAGGGGTTAGAGATTCCAAAAAACATGTTTTTACAAAATGTCTGTCAGTGTGTCTGTGTGTGTGTGTCTGTGTGTGTGTCTCTGTGTGTGTGTGTGTGTGTGTCTGTGTGTATGTCGCCATTCTACCATCAAAAAGTGTATGAAGTTATGCATAGAAATGAACAAAATTTTTTGTGCATGTTTCTGGCTATGGCAAGCAGGTCCTTCTTCAGTTTTGAAATATTCCGCCTGAAGAGGGCGCTGCAATCGCGATTTTTGTGCCAATTTCAATATTGTACCGACCAAAAATATATAAAGTTATGCATCGAATTTAACCAAATTTTTTGTGTAAGTGTATGACTATGGCTAGTTGGTCCTCCCTGAGTTTGAAAAAAATCCGTCGGAAGGGGGCGCTGCAATCGCGATTTTTGTGCCATTTTCAATATTGTACCAACCAAAAGTACATGAAGTTATGCATCGAATTTAACCAAATTTTTTGTGCAAGTGTATGGCTATGGCTAGTTGGTCCTCCCTGAATCTGAAAAAAATCCGCCAGAAGGGGGCGCTGCAATAGCGAATTTTATGCCATTTTCAATATTGCACCACATAAAAGTGTATGAAGTTAGCTCTAGAACTGAACTAAATTTTTTGTATATGATTATTTTTTGGTAAGGCAAGTAGGTCCTTCCTGAATTTGAAAAAAAAATCTGCCTATCATTCTATTGTCCATCGGCTCGTGCAGAGACGGAAATTCGTTTTTACTCCGATTAATTGATTGAAACAGAAATTTAAGGTGAAAATCAAAGTTGGTATGGTATTGAATTAAAATTATTAAAGCATTAAAATGAGTAACTATTTTTTTTTTTAATTAAAATGTATGTATGAGATAGAAGAAAGTTTTGGGATTGGCACATCCAACTAGTTTGGCGATTTGTATAATTTGGCTAAATTGGTCGACGGGATAATCGAGTAGTACCTAATATCGGTATGAGTAAAAAATATGAGTTTTAAATAGTGACGTCATTTTCTGTTCAAATGTTTTTTAAAAGTTACTGTTATTAGTAATATGAAAGAGGCATCCGTAATAATATTGTAATTCCCATTTATCTGGTTGTTGAATGACATCATTTTCCTCATTTGAAATTGTTCTTATTTTGCTTTAGACATTAATTTTTATCATAAATTATTTTCTGTTATTTTACTTATATTATTAATATTATTTCTCAGTAAATATATTTCTTTTAGCTCAATTAGTGCATAATTATATGCAATCATTTTGGAAAATAATTTTTTATTATCGAGAGAAAAGCTAAACTGAGTTGCCACCATTTTGAAGAAATATCGTAAAAAAATTAAAATTAAAAAGAAAATATAAAAATGGAAATAAATTAAAAAATAACTAAAATGGGCACAACTACAAATAAATAGCTTTCATTAAAAAAAATAATTATCAAAATCGGTTGAGTAGAAAAGTCAGGGCTGATGACACGACATTTTTTAGCTTGTCTGAAAAAAAATAGCATCAGAAGCTAAAAAATAAATAAATAAATAAATAAATAAAAACTTTGTTATCGACTTGATTAATAGAAATATGTTCAATCAAAGAATTTAAATAAGTTCAGGCTCTTTGCATTAACAAGGTCAGTTATTTCCAATAAAGTATATCAATTAAGAACGTCAGTTATTGCCTTTTATTCAAAAGAATTAAATTTAACGAAAAAACATTGTTTTTTACATCTAATTATTTCCAAAAAAAAAGTCACTTAACTCTCACATTTTGGTCCAATCTTACGAAAATCTTACTTATGTCTACTTATCGATTTATGATTAGAACAGGTATTTTGAACTCGTTTACCTCCAAGGGTCAAAATAATCATTCTATACAAACCCGCGGGCCACGTCTATAAAAGAAAACAAAACCAATTTTATTACATTAACATTGCGCAGAATGAAATTTGTAGATATAAAATACAATTTCAGATCAAAAATAAATGAAATATGAAAAATTCCAAGGTTACCGACCAGAAAAAAAAAAAAAAAAAAAAAAAAAAAAAAAGCTTGAAACCTTCCTCCCCCTAAAGAGCTTGAGAATGAGGTTTTATTTTATCATTGATCAAAAAATGAAATTTCGCAACCTCCCGGAACCAGTGTTTAATTCAGATATTTATCTCCGGGAGGGATTTCTGTGGCTCCATAGAGTTCTAAGAGGAAAATTGAACATTTTGAAAATTGAAAACGCAAAAATTCAAAATTTTCCGGGGAAGGGGTATTTTTCCGGGATTGAGACCGTTCATGTCACTCTTGATTGAAACCATTCATTGTATCGCATTAAAATAAAAAAAAGTAATTTGATGGTATGGCAATTAAATTAATTATGAATTAAATTGAATTTTCGTCTAATCCACCAAAGTATTTCACATAAAATGAACACTATTTTTGTGAGCTCTCTTCTATTATTATCAAAGAAATTCAAGGCGACATGTTTATCTAAGGATTGCTTTCAGTAACCTCTTATCTTTATTTCATTCAATGATATATCTGATATCATTGAAACATTGCATACCTAACGAAATCAGGAGTTGTAAAATAATAAGAGCTGAAAAAGAGATGATACAGCAAAATTTCTCTTATTTAATTGATCTTTTTACTACCCTGTCTCCTTATTTATCTCTTTCCCTATTTTTATCTCGCAGGCTATCTAAGCCTGTGAGCTAATGTGCTTGCAAAGTCTGTGTGTACGTACGCTCACGTACATAACGCGATAAATGCTGATTGAAATATCCGATTTGCTTTAAATTTTGTAAATAGGTTCGTTTTGACAACTGTCAAAATTAATTAAATTAATAATTTAATTAATACCAAAATTAATTAGGGAAACACTTTATGTGTTTCCCTAATTAATTTTGGTAGTTCGTTGGTTAACTATAAGGAGGGGAACATGGGTAATCCAACTTTTATATAAATAGATTTTTCATGCAGAATAATCCGACTTGCTTGAAATTTGGTATATCGGTTCATTCTGATAAGGCACTTCTGTGATTAGATTTGGAAGTTTATTGGTTAAATGTAGAGGGGGAAAAGGAGGCTAATCCGCTCTTTTTTATTTATCGTTTTGCTAAAAAAAATGAGTTATATTTTAGGAATAATGGGTATAAATAAGAGTGTAATATACAAATAATATGAATAGCGTGGGAGCGCAATACCATCAATTCATTTGGGCCCTTCTCTTTTTAATACTCTACAATTTAGTAGAAAACTGTTTCTGAATTCGGTTGCCATGTCTCCCTGTTCTAACTTGCTTAGTCAGACTTTCATGAAATTTTTATATGTTTGAAGGGTTTACAGTCGCATGTGAGGCAGTGGAAATGAGTTGTGCAGCATTCACGGTTCGTTTACAGATAACTCAAAAAGCTTCCAATATATTAATTCTATGAGGAAAATAGTTTTGAGAAGACTTTTAAGATTTTGCACTATTTTAAACATATGTAAACTTATGAATATCACTGCGGTGTACCAAATTGACGCTAACTGTAGAATACAACAAATTCAATTTTAAATTAATTATAAAAGACAGTTATTTATTTTAATCAAATTAAAAATGTTTAAATTAAATTATTTAAATAAAATCCAAAATTCCAAGTTTTTCGAAACTCCAAATAAAAAAAAATTCGCGTAGATATAGATAAAATTTTAAATTTCTAAAAACGAAAAAAATTTTTAAACGAAATTTTTTAAATGCTGAATCATTAATAAATCACAATTCTTTTTAAAATAGAATGGAAATTGAATTTTAAAAATATAATGAATGTATGATAAATGAAACCCCAGTCATATAAACCCTTAAATTGGCAAAAAATACGAAATTTCTTTTAATTCAATTCATTTTAATATTAAAATTTTGACTCGCAGCATCGGGGATCGAACTAAACAATCTCCTGTTTACTAGCGAGGCAATTTATCTCCATGCTATGATGTCTGCAGACGAAGCGTTCAAATTAAGGTTCGCTTTTAAAATGTAAATCGCATAAATGAGCTTATGAAATTGATAAAATTTATTTAATTAAAATAACACACTTTTTCAAAATTTTATGACTTGTCAATTGACACAAGGAATTCAGCTGCAAGTACACAAAATTTGAAGTCTGTGACTTATGCAGTTTTTGTATACGGAAACTGTGACAAACGGATAAACAGAAGACAAAGATGATTTCGTCAGATGAACGAAACCCTAAAAATGAACTCAATATGATTTACCTCCTTAATCTTTTATTGATAAAAAAAGAAAAGAAAAATAATTCCAATTTTCATTTTGACCTGCTTTATCTTACAAGTTTCTTATCTGAAAAATACTGCAATAAACTCACAGTCAGTAACATTTATATTTTTCTCACATTTACATACAAAGCAGGACTAATCTGAAGAGTTTATTCGTAAAATATTTTATGAACATGGAACTGCACAGTGTTCTAGTAACGGCGCTAACAGAGGAATCGGTCTCGAGTTTGTACGGCAGTTGAGCCATTTGCCAAAACCTCCACTTTTCATATTTGCCACTGACAAGTTCGTAGATTCCCAAGGGGTAAGTTTTATTTTATTATATTGTCTTTTAAGATTTCAGGAAAAAGCATATTATACATGGTGTAAGGATAGGGTCTTGCAGGAACAGTAATTTTCTGAAGATAAATTATCCTTTTCGTACACTCGGCACCCTTAGACCTTGTGATAAATGACGAAAATATTTCTAAACAAGTTGGAAATTGCACGTAAATCGTATCAAATGAGGTGCATTCGTACGATAACGAAGTTTTAAAAATATCACTCTCATATATAAATCTCATAAAACTGTAAATAACTACAATTAAAATGCGCACCAAACAATGTTCTCCCTATACCATTATGCAATGGAATACTTTTGTGTGGCCTTGTAAATCAATAACAAACATTCTTTGCACCACAGATTATGCAAAATGTATATTATAATATGCATTTTATAGATGCATATCAATTTTATTACGTTCGAATGAGTGTAACACCATTAAAATGCATTTGAAACATTTTCCCCCATTAACCGTAATGTAACGGATAACTTTTGATTGTCCCTGTAATTGAACTATGTATTCGATTTTGATAAAATTTGAAATAACACGACAAAATTATGTAATAATTACGTATTTAAAATTTCAAACGATTAAAATGCATTTGAAACTTTTTTCCCCACTGACAGTAATGTAACGGAATCCTTTTGATTGTCCCTGTAATTGATCTATGCATCCTATTTTCATAAAATTTGAAATGACTCGACAAAATTATGTAATAATTATGTATTTTAAATTTTAAACGATTCGTTGGGTAGTTTTTGCGTTGTTATATGCGGACGGACTGAACGACAACAATAGGTACTAGGTATTTACATAATTACGAACGCACCTAAAAAGTCTCGTAAAGATTGCCTGACTATAAATATTTGAAAAGAATTTTTACTGCACCTACTTCCCTTTAAATTATTTAGAATTCATATGTTTAAATTTATTCCCTTTATTTTTATATTATATTGATAGTATTCTTTTATTTTCTCTTTCAAAATTTTTAATTTAGTTTCGATTTCTTATTTTGTAAATAAATTTTAATAATAAAGTATTTTATCTATCTACTTAATTGTATTTGACGGTACTCAAATACTTAAGCACTAACTTAATCCATCTAATCTTACTTTTTAGCCTCTTACCGAGATTATAAATGAATCCAAAGAATGCCAAGTGATTTTAATAAAAATGGGTGAGTATGCTACTTACTTATAATGACTATTCACATAATAACCTAGTTCTAAATTAGTTAAACAAAATTTAATTTTATTAAAGATTTTTGTGACTAGTATAGTAGAGGATGTTTTCGTAATTACTCATTCGTATTACATATTAGGTTGTGCATTTTAACCCTTAACCCCTTCGCGACGGAAGCATTTTACGAAATTTTTAATGTTTTGTCACCGGTTTTAAAATATAGAGATTTGTTACTTATTAAATCGAGATAATGCTCTGATTAAATAAGGCAAAATTTACAGTATAATTTTTCTGGTGACAATAAGCACGGATTCTTAAGCCTATTTGCGGCACGTATACGAGTCGCTCGTCCCCAAGGGGTTAAAGGCCTGGTGTACAAAAAATAGTACAGGTCTATTAATTGAGTATTATTCTTTTTAAACTGGGAAATTTTTAATTTCATTTTTATTACTGTTTACATTTAGTAGTGTTAGTATTTGTCTATGCATTTACGATACGACTTCATTAACGTTTTGACATTTAGTAATAATAATAATAATAAATATAGAAAAACCTCGATAATTCGGATTAATTGGGACCAGATCCAATCCGGATTATCCGGAAAATTAGAAAAAAAAATGAAATAAAATAAAACATACTTACAGAAAATCACCACTATGTTAAACATATTGAATATTTACAGACAGTAAAAATGTTTTCTCTGCTTAATTCTTCCGAAAAGATTACAGAAAAAGTTTTTTCTTCATTCAGAATATGACGATAAAACAAGTTTATGTTATGGAAATTAGCCAATCGCTTCTCAAACTTGAAAAAAAAACTGACCAAATCGATCCGGATTATCCGGAGATCCGGATTAACGGGGTCCGAATTTGCGGGGTTCTACTGTATTTGCTTAGTTCTCTTTGCACCGTTTTCGATTCTTTCATTTTAAACATACATTTCACACTTTAAATTTACAACATAGGCTACTTTTCTGAAGGAATAACGTGTGATAAAACACAAAAAATGTCAGAAAGTTATAATATCTGTAAAATTTTGTTGCAATTTGATATTTCCCAAACGTCTGAAAAACTCTTCCTTAGTCTATTTTCATATGAAAAAAAACTAAATAGTATGCAAAATAACAAGACGTGTTTTATTTCAGGAAATCGTATATTTTTTAAACTTCAGCAAAATGTATTTGGATGCTAGCATTAACATTATTAATGTAAAAGTAATTTTTCTCTCAAAAGTGAAAGAAATTCGGTCCCGAAAGGGTTAAAATATTAAAGATTTAATAACAAACAAAAGGTTCAAAAAATATTAAGTTAACCCGTAAGCTAACGCACCTACATTTGAAGATTGAAGCCTATATTTGTAGATTGACTTCACACTGTAATTATAATTACAATGTGAATTACAGTTTTAATTTGGAAGCAATCACTTTTTTTCGCCGTGGAAAAAATCGTGAATTTCAACGATCTTTCGCAATAAAAAAAAAAAAAAAAAAAAAAAAAAAAAAAAAATAGCGAAATATGTCAATTAGTCGCACGAAAATATCACCAAATTCACAAAATGGTCGTGGGAGTTGATCGTAGTTTCTAAATGCGAAATTTCTTGGAAAATGGGGAAATTTTTGGACGGGGTTGTTCCCCCCCCCCCCCCTCCGCCGCATTATTCTTTTGGGCGGGATTTCATAATTTTGGGCGAGAATCCCGCACTGAAATTCAAGCCCTGTTAGGAAACAAACTCAAGCGTTTGTATAATTTTCAATTTTTGGTACATACATTATAAATCCTGTTAAATGGTTTCCACATTCATTTAAGAGGCAAAATGACTAATCAATGCATGACCATTCATAAAAAAAAGTTATTCATGAATGTACAGATATTGGATCATATATAAATAAAATAAAATAAATAAAAGAACAATTTTGATTTGAGCGGTAAATCTAAAAATAATGTTTAAAAATCTTATATGCTTTTTTATTTAATATTTTGTTTGTATATAATGATTTAAACATGTAAAATACTCATGTACAGATTTACATATATAAGTGTTAAATAATTTAGTGGCATTTTTAGGAAACAAAATCAGGTGTTTGTATAATTTTCAATTTTTGGTACATACATTATAAATCCTGTTAAAAGGTTTCTTAATTCATTTAAGAGGCAAAATTATTGAATGCATGCCCTGTGCCACTCATAAAATAAAGTTATTCATGAATGTACAGACATTGGATCATACATAAATAAAAGAAATAAATAAAACGACAATTTTTATTTAAGTGATAAATTTAAAAATACAGTTTAAAAATTATATAAGTTTTTTTATTTAGCATTTTGCTTTTATAAAATGATTTAAACATGTAAAAAACTGTAAAAAAACTCATACATTTACATACATAAATGTTTAATAATTCAGTGGTGAAATCTTAAAATGTAAAAATAAAATACTTAAGCTTCATAATATACTTTTAATCTCAGCTTTTTACTTCAGCTATTTATAATGCATTATTAAACATAATTTATCAATGAAAATAGCATACACAAATGAAAACAGACACACCATTATTTCGTAATAGTATGAAGTATACAGAAATCGGAATTTGTGTTTTACTTTTTATATTTTTTATCAAATTTTATGTTCTTAAAATATCAAAATAATCCTAATACAGTTGGAATTTACTGTAGCTTTATTTATTTATTTTTTCTAATCGCTTAATTTTAAAATAGTGACCACTTCTTAAATAATTTCATTTAATTTAGAAATATGAAAAGTTTAAAAAATCGTGGGATATTGTTGTTATATTTAATTTAGCCACATGAAATTCGGTAAACATCCAATAAGTAATGTGAAAAATTCAGTTTATTTTATGGCAGTATAAGGTATTGTTTACTAAATTTAGAGAAGCTTATTCATGAATTGAAATTTTCTACAAACAGAAATAATTATAATTAGAAAAACAATTTCGCTTGTATAAACTTTAGAAATGAACTAAATTATTATACTTAAGCTATTATAATAGCTTTAAAATAGTGATTTATTTCGCGTAGAATACAAAGCAAGATAAGAGGGGACCGTTTTAGGCTTAGGCAAAATAAGTATAAATTTTGCATACGAGAGTTTCAGCAAAACATTATTATATGTATAAAAATAAAACAAATGATAATCACTAATGTGCTCACTCGAGTATTTTATTTATTGACGAGACAATAAGCCGAAGCTGGATTAATATATCTCCTTCCTCCGGCATAGCAGCTCACCTGGATGGAGACATGATCGACGCCATTAAAAGATGGTTGGATCGTTGGTTGACTATAGGTTGAACTTTGAACGATCTTCTTGGTTCAACCCATGAGGTTAATCCATAATACCGGAGCTTTTAGAATTTCGATGATCATGAGGTTTTTTTTAAATCTGAGAACATAGTTATTTCTCTGGAAGGTCCATTAAATACCCATAATCATGGTGAAACGTGTACCCTTTATTTTTAACAGTGTAGGGTAAATTTTATCCCAACACGTGTGCTGTTTAACGTTAAACGTTAACATTAAGTTTTACATTGCAATAATTCAAGAAAATGAGCACATTACTTTAATAGAATCCAAAACACAAAAATCTTCAAATGTTCCCCAAAAAAATTTATTGCATTAAAAATTTCTTTGTTCTGTTTTCTGCTTAAAATGACGTTTAAATCATTTTCCCACCTTAAAGCCCCACACTAGGCGCAAAAAAAGACCCGGTTGATAATGTAAAGTATATGGAGGCGTTCTTTTCAAATATCTCACTCAATTTTTAATATTTTTACAAAATGTTTTTGCAAAGGATAGCTGAGGACGATCCACAACTGGCCTAGTTTTTACTGTTTCAATTTTGATTTCAGGTTTTTTTTAAGGAAAAAAAAACTTTAAATTTTAAAACCGATTTAAACTGGTTCTGAAATTGAAACTATCATAATATAAAAAATATATAAGCAAAATTAAAACAGTAAAAACTAGGCCGGTTGTAGATCGTCCTCAGCTATTCTATGCAAAAAAAAATCATGTAAAAATATTAAAATTTGAACGAGATATTTGAAAAGAACGCCCCCATAGATTTTACATTATTATCCGGGTTTTTTTCTGTGCCTAGTGTTGGGCCTTAATTGAAACAGGAATTTGTTTTCGGTTTGGTTTGTTTTCAAAATTTAGTTTTTAAGCAATGGTTGTTATGAAAAACGACTTTTTGTAGAAATGCGGTTTTTTTTTCATGATGGGTTTTTTTAATCTTTTCTCGTACACTGGGAGGCGGCTGCACAAACAATCAGGTCTTTGAGTCCACGGCTGAAATTCCAGAATTAAATAAAACTCGATTCGCATATTAAAACGCAATCGGCCTGCCAAGTCATATCATGCTGGAAAACACCAGAAAACCGGTTTATAGCAGTTGACTCAAAGGTTTATTTTTGTGTTATTCTGCTAACGGTCTTCCAAGTTTTCATATACTTTGGTTTTTTAACTCACAGGCTATCATAACCTGAGAGCTTATGTGCCCGCCCGTTCTGTATGTATGCACGTTCGTTCGTGCGTACGTGCGTAACGCGATAACTCATGATAAAAATATCCGATCCACTTGAAATTTTGTATATAGGTATATCCTGATAAGGCGCTTCCCTGATTAGTTTTTGGAGTTCATTTGATATGTATAAGACGGAGAACGAGGGCTTATGCCCCTCCCCTTAATTGATATAAATGTGTTTTTCATGCAGAAATATCAGTTTTTGTTCAAAATTTAGATATATGATCATTCTGATGAGGCACCTCCGTTATTGGTATTAGGTGTTCATTGGATAAGTATAAACAGGGGGAACGGAGGTTCTAATTTCCCTCCCTTTAATTTATATAAATGGGTTTTTCGTGCACAATTATTATATTTCGTTCAAATCTCTGAATAGTTTTGGAAGTTTAATGGTTAAGTATAAAAGAGGAGGATAACTCCTCTTAAATTACATAAATGCGTTTTTATATAAGAATTTTCCAATTTCCTCTGAATTTTGGATATATATTTTTTATATGATAAAGCATGTCCCTGATTAATTTAGGGGATTCAATGATTAAGTAAAAAAGGGGGAAAGGGGGGAGCTGTTTCCCCTCCTTTAATTTTTTTTTGAACGGAATTAAACCTTGAAAATATAAAGCTGTAATGTACAATTAGTATACGTAGCCTGTGAGCTCAATGCCATCAGTTTAACTGGGCAGTATCCTTTTTATTTTTATCCAATTCTCGTTTATGAGCCTACATCAGCCACCAGAAAAACTCACAAGCTAATGTTAAATATATGGGAGTGTTCTTTTCAAGTTTGTTGTTTACATTTTTATATTTATGAAAGATCTTTTCCCATAGAGAGTATGAAGTATATTTTTAACAGAGGGTAGCGAGTAGTCAGGGAAGACCACAATCGAAAAAAAAGAAATAATCAGCATTTTCTTATAGAAAATACTTCGATTAATGTAATAGGATTAAAGAAGTCAAATTTTTATTTAACAAAATACTGGTATTTAACACCTTTTTTTACTGTATTTTTCGCTGATCACTCGCCACCCTGCAACGCTGTTAGTTTGGCGAATTTTTTTTTTTCCAAGCACCTTCGTCGTTGCAAACCCAAGCTGGCACTCTGACTGGTTGTTGCTCTCGCCACTGTTTTCACGTAATTTGGCGATAACCATACTTGGCGAAAAATACTTCACTCGTAAGTGAACGAGTAAACCTAAAACCTAACCTACTCATTCTTATTCTTCCTTCATTCTTATCCTCGTGGTCTTGTGCTCTTGTGTGTAAAAACTTTTAAAGAGTACAGCTTTCAGTAAGACACGTTCCATGCAATCCAATGCTGCAAGAGAGAAAAGTTACTTTGTACTCGGTTTGGAAGGAAATCAAACTCGGCGGAAGCATCTATCGCTACGCCAAGTATTATTATCGCCAAGTTACATGAAAACAGTGCCGAGAGCAACAACCAATCAGAGTGCGAGCTTGGGCTTGGAAAAAAAATTACTCGTTAGTTTGTACATTTTCGATTACGGTTGCAGTTTATTATTATTATTATTTATTTATTTATTTATTTACTGGGGATAATTTCACATCCGAAAATTGTTCCGAATTCAAAAGTAACTTTATAAAAAATTTTTAAAAAAAAATCTTCCACAAAAATTAAGATGCACGTTTTGTTTTAACAAAGTCTCCTTAAAATCAAAAATATTTGGAAACTTTGGTACAAACCGGGAGTTGTCTGCACGAATAAAAAATCGGTGTCTAATTGTTTTAACAATTATAAATAATCATGACCAAAAAGATACTTTTCCAGTATGACAAAATTAACGCATTATACATTCTGTATTTATCTACAGACATCACAATACCCGAAGATGTTGTTGCAGCTCGAAAAATTATTGAACAGAATGTTGGGGAAAACGGCCTCACTTTATTGATCAACAATGCTGGAGTGATGAAACCCTTTCCAAAAATAACCGAAGAAAATCTTCTTTATCATTTCACGACTACTACAGTTGGACCGATCAGTTTGTTTGTATGTATGTATGTCGGCCAATTATCTACGCTATGGGATATAGGCCCTAAGGGTGGGATGCCCTCCGTGGGGGTCTTTCTAAGGGAACCTAACCCGTATTTACGCAAGGTTCGAAGAAAACCACGGAAAAGTCCGAACGGTTAGGCCGACGGTCGCGATTGGGTTCGAACCCAGCACCTACCGTCTACCAGTTTGGAGGTCAGAACCTCGCGGCCACTGGTGGGGCTGGACCGATCAGAGTATTCCAGGTAGTTTAATATTTTTCTCTTTCAAAGTGATACCATTTTATGGATAAAGCTCTGTAGTATTGCCAATTTAAATGTTTCGTTTATAATCCTTTTCAGAAGGTGATTAATTCTGCTGCTGTAATATTGAAAGACTGCAATATCGCTATTAGACCGGAAGGCAACTGACCAGACAATTACCTCATCGAGTTCACGCATGAAAATCTAGCATTAGTTAAATCACGATTCACATATTAAAAAATCAATCGGTCTGCCAAGACATATCTTGGTGGAAAATATAAAAAACTGATTTTAAAGATCATAAAAAACTGACATAAAAAATTATTTTAAAGATTGACTAATAGGTTTACCATTATATTTTCCTGTTCCCAATCCTCCATGTTTTCATACTTGTTCGGTGCAAGAAAGCACAATGGTAAATCTAGGAGTCAACCGCTAAAATAGGGTTTTTAGGTGATTTCCAATAAGATATGAGTTGGCAGACCGACTGCATTTTAAAATGCGAGTCGAAATTCAACTAATCCTAGATTTTCATCCATGAACTCGATCAGGTAACCGCTGTGTTGCCAACTCCCGGTCTATATTGGGGATTAAAATTGAAGATATAGATAATTTCCTCGTGTTTAGAAAGAGTTAAAGGAATGCATAAACGATGTGTGCAAAAACGCAGAGCTCATAACTGCAAAAGGCGTTCGGACAAAATGTGGAGCAATAAGGGGGTGAATTTTTTAAATCGTAGCTATTTCGACAATAAATATCATTTAAGATGCGGAGTTTTTTTTATGGAACCCTTTGATAAGTATTATTTATTAAATATAAATATTTTAAAATGGGGGAAGGGGCTGCATCATTTCCGGGTGTATTCTGAGAAGAAAAAGTGAACCGAGGGCTGGAAAGTAATTTTCAGAACTTTTTTTTTTTGGTCCATTATGTGGTATATCATAGGAAAGTTTTCGGACTATTCTTTCATATTACGAACCGACACAGCGATCGGGCAACGAGGTTCAAGTTATTTTCTTTTTCTCTTTAAGAGGCTACTTCAATCAAACAAAAAGAGAAGAACCATTCGCTAAAGCTAATCCTATGGAAGAAATAAAAAGATGTCTCGTTTGCATTTCTATATTTTTAAATGATTTTTTTTCATTGGATATTTGAAATAGATTTCTACAAAATCCGTTATTGACTTTTGACTTTTTCGATTTTGCTTACAGATATTTTTAATGAGAACACTTTTATTTTCGAAACCGGCTTCGATAATGTAAGAATCACAATGAAAAAACCTGCAAATTAAATCGAAAAAAGTAAAAAACAATCTTTGTACAGATCGACCTCATCTGTTCAATGTAAGGAAAATCATATAAAAATATTGAAATGCAAATAAGAGATCTCTATAAATTTGTTCCATAGAATTAGCATTAGCGAGCGGGTCTTTTCGCTTCATTGAAGTAACCCCATAAACTTAAAACTGAAGAAAGCAGTGTTGAATTCAGACACTTTTCTCCGGGAGGGATTTCAGTGACTCCGGGGGGTGGGAGCATTATGGAGTTCAGGGGAGAAATCTGTACTTTTTGACGATTGAAAACGTAAAATTTCAAATTTTCCGGGAGGGACCTTTCATTGCTCCGGGAGGGGGGATGTCCCTCCCAGGCCACCCCCTGAATTCAACACTGGAAGCAAGTAATTACGACAGTAGAATTATCGAACAAGCCCTACCATTAGCATGAAGTTTTCTGCCAGAATAATAACTAAGAATCGCAACAACTACTACTTTTAGCTTCTCTGTGTTACGATCGATTGTAAAATATCTCGATTGTATATTCTTGGAAATAATCGATGATTTATCGATTGTGATTTTTTACGATGACGATTCTTCTCGATTGTTGATTTTTTGAGAATCGTCCATCACTACCGTATACCATACTTAAAACAAATATGATTTTTTAAAGTATTTTTCTCATAATTTATCTAAGAAAAGAAAGCTGAAAATCATTTTAAAATTGATTTTTGAAAAATAAGCATTTAAAGATTAACCAATTCCGGAATTTCAGCCGTGAATTCGATGAGGGGATTGTCTTTGCTACTTCTCCCGCTCGAGAAAATAAGTTGATCGAATCTTATGAACTTTCAAACCATCTTGAGAAACAACATTTTATATATATATATATCCAATATTTTCCATCACGATCAATGACTGATATTATGGGTAAACTCCATTAAAAATTTATACGACTAGTTTCAATAGAGGTATGTGAGGAAAAGTCAAAGATACTTTTTTGTTGTTGTTTCCAGGACTTTGAAAAAAAAATGTACTTGTATATTATAGGCTACTTCTGTATTATGGTATAGTATGCTTTTTTATGGTAAAAGTCATAAGTGTTGTGCACAGTTCAGTTGTTGATAATAAATATGCATCTCTTTATCTTTCTACACATAAATACTGTGTTTGGTTATTGTCAAGGAATATATTAGGTCAAGCAGAAAATTCTGACGTATAATATTATTCCACACCTCCTTTTTAAAAATTCAGATTTCTTCATTGACACCACTTTTTTGGAATAGTAGAATTCTTATTATTTTCATCTTAATGTGAAAAATATTACCATTTCAGACAAGTCGGGAATTTCCCATCAAGCAAAACAAATGAGGTGCGTTCTTAGTATAACGAAGATTTAAAAATATTTAGAACTTGGTGTAATAGTATGCAGTGCTTCGGATACAGCCTAGTAGCCGAAATCTTATGTGCGTCCCTGTAAATACTATCTGCATTCGATTATACAGGAAGTAATTTGTACTAAATATCGGCAACGTATAACAATTTTGTAAAATGTGAAATAGTTTATTAAAATTAGAACGTGCCTCAAACAATGTTTCCCTCTATACAATTATCTAGTCAAATACTTTGGTGTGGTCCTGTAGATTCATAACAAATATTCTTTGTACGGCACATTGTACAGAATATATATTTTAAGGCTGTTCTCAAATGGTCTGTTCAACAAGCGCAAAACGTTTTGACACATTTACAAATTCATTTTTTTAACAGAAAGATATAAAATTGGAAGGGATGACTATGGAAGCGATTTCAAATTGAACTTTATTTTCCATTTTATTATAAATCACTTATGGAGTTATGAGTGATTTCGATCACGTGATCACGCTTTTTTCTCCCTTTAGAGGATTGGTTTTTCTGTGTTCCTCGGGAAATGCCGTTCTAAACGCCAACTTTGACTGCTTGTTCTAAAAATCTATAGCTTAAAAAAAAGAAAAAGAAAAATGAAAAATGAAAGCGATTAGAAGGTATGCGTTTTCATCTGCTAATTTCATGCATTTCCAACAAAAATAGGTTAAAACTTATGTCACAAAGTTGCCTTTTTTGATTTAAAAACACCCTTAATATATATACTTGATACACTGTAAAAAATGTCAGATGTTTCTGAATATATAGAAATGTACTATAATCACAAAAACGAAAATATACAGTAACCTCTTCTAACTCACCTAAGGTTTCGAAAACCGTTCCTTTACCTTTAAAAAACCCAGAAAACTATTTGTTTTCGAAATTTAAAGAAGAATTTATAAAAATTAATTTTTATTAGCTGCCCGTCTTTTTCAGAAACGGTTTTAAGTAGCTTTTACGGTTACAATAATCACTTTTCTGAAATCAAAATATCACTTTTTCCGATGCTACCAATTCATTAGAAAATATTTTGATGTTCAGAGAACATGTTTAATAGACAAACATACAATATTAACAGTATTAATATTAATATGAAAATTAACATTATTTTGCTACAATTGCATGCACAAAATCAGTTATGCAGCTGAAAATGTTTACTTGAGAATTGATAGAATCCGAATAAGTAATATTTTGATTTGAGAAAAGTGATTATTGTAATGTAAAAACTACTTAGAAACGTTTCCGAAAAGAACGGGCAGCTAATAAAAATTAATTTTTAATAAATTCTTCTTTAAATTTCGAAAACAAATATTTTTCTGGGATATTTTAAGGTAAAGGAACAGTTTTCGAAACCTTACTTGAGTTAGAAGAGGCTCCTATATATTTTTGTTTTTGATTACAGTGCATTTTTATATATTCAGAAACATTTGACATTTTTTACAGTGTAGCTGCGTATCAAATTTATTATGTTCGAAAGAATATAATATCATTAAAATGCACTTTTAACTATTTTTTCCCATTGGCCGTAAGTAACGGAATAATTTTGATTGTCCCTGTAATTGAACTATGCATCCGACTTTCATAAAATTTGAAATGACTCGACAAAATTATGCAAAAATTATGTATTTCAAATTTCAAACGATTCAGTTGGGTAGTTTTTGCTCTGTTACATACTAGCAGACAGACAGATAGACGGACAAACGGACGACGGACTGAATGACGGCTATAAGCGCTCGGTATTTGCATAATTATGAACGTACCTAAAACCGATATCAAAGAAGAAATGTGAATTTACGTCAGAAAAGTAGGAGAGAAATAACATTACACGAATGAACCTTTCTAATTGATCTAATATTTTTGGAATAGTTTTTCAATATTACATTAGAATAAAGTTTAATTCAAAACAGTTTTAAAGTTTATTTTATATATTTTTTTCAAAGGAAATGCTGCCTTTACTTCAGAAATCTTGCTGCTCGTGGATCAGGAGGATTGCGTGCCTTCAGAGCTGCAATCCTCAACATGTCATCTATGGCTGGAAGTATTACACAGGCAGGCGTCGTGTTACTACAAGATTTAGTTGTGCCAGCCTATAAAATTAGTAAAGTGAGTATCCCAATTATCCTGACTAATGTATACAAACTATGCTGTCCTACCTATATTAATATTATAAAGAAAGAAAATTTGTATGTTTGCATGTTAATATCGGGTAATTTCAAGAAATACCAGACTGGGGTTTGAAAAAACGACTCCAAATTGTGAGTGATTCTGATTATCTCATCACAGACTATATTTTATGTTAGTTAAAAAAAAAAAAAAAAAAAAAAAAAAAAAAAAAAAAGCTTTTAACGGGGTGCAGAGGCCAAAAACTTTCTAAAATTGCGAGTTTTATGATATTCTTGGGGGCTAGAAATTTGGAATTTAGCGTAATAGTTACCTTTATGATGTAAATACTTGCAAAGAAGGTTTCTAAAACAATTCGAGATTTGAAATGATGAAAAGAGCTGAAATCGTTTCAAATTACGTTTTTGTTAGAATTTGTAGGGTTAGAAACAATTTTGACATAATTGTTATGTTAGAGACTTAAATGATCGTCAGAATAATTTTCTAAATATTGGAAATTTAAAAGAGTACAGGAACAGAAAACATTCTAAAATTGTGATTTATGCAATACAGTTCGAATAAAAAGTTGGAGTTTGACATAGTAGCTACCTTTAAGACGTAAATGTTCACTAAGAACGGTTATCAAAATATTTGAAAATTGAAGGAGCAAAATAAAGGGTTGATGTTTTTAAATTATTCTAATTCAAGATTTAGTTTCAATTCACAGTTGGATGATTGGGGTTTAACCTTTTCGAGACAGTGTCTTTAAATAAAGACACCTCATTTTTAAATTACTGACACCCAAAATGTTTAATTAAAAAATTACTTTTTATAAAATACATGAAAAGAAGCAAGATCGCATTTGAAGTTTTGTATGTTGTTTACGTTTAAGAATTAAATGCTCGTTACAAATTAGGTACAGTTAATTCAAATTCAATATTTAAAGGCTTGAAATTAATGGAATACGTTCTTATTTAGAACTGTATTTCGTATATTTGTATCATAGATTTATTTTGAACTGTAAAGGATAGAAACTTAAAATTTGACATGTGTGATTAATATAAGCATTTTTAAAACGTATATTTATATATAAGCATTTTTTAAATTTATAGAGAATATTTTTTACAAAAATCGAAATTTAAAAGATAGCAGAAACAAAAACGTTCAAAAATTGTAATTTTCGCGTTCTATTAATCTTCAAAGTTATTACTTATCTGAAATTCTAATAAGAGATAAAAGCGTGAAATTTGTCATTTGTCACTTTAGAAACGTAAATGCACCCACAGAACAGTTTTTAAAAATTTCGAAATTTAAAAGTGTGCAGAAAAAGAAATTGTAAAATTACAATTTGTGTTGGAAAATTAGAAAACTCGGATAATAAGCGTGAAATTTTACATGGCAGGTACTTTTAAGATGTCAATGCTCAGAAAACCTTCAAAATACTTTCTAAATTACGATAGATTTGGCTTTAATGTTAGCTTTACTCGTTAATCTAACCAATTGACTGATCAATGTTTTTGAAAAAAAATTACAAATAATGCTTTTTTTTTTTTTTTTTTTTTCATGTCTTTTACAGAATTTTTAATCTTTTATCTCCGGCTTTTCAAAACTGAAATTTTCACCTAATTGAATCAGAAAAAGGCTCGTATTAAATAATGCAAAATATTTACAATAAAAATTCACTGGTGATAATTAGAAATCATGATTGTAATATGGGATGCGTGTACATGGTTCGGGCAAATTATGATTGCCAAAAGCACGTATGATGTACGGGCAAATCAGTTTAGTGGTTAAATCTTGTCATGTTCGCCAAATATAGTTTACACAAAATGTGACTTATTTAATAATTTTTTAATTAACCGTAGCAATATAATTTCTTCTAATAAATATATACATATTTCAACCACTAAGCTTGAAACTCACGGTTTTTGCTGGTATTGAGATAATTCCAGCCTCTTGATTAATGATTTTTTCCGTATTTCATATAGGCTAATCTAGTAACAACTTATTAACTGTGTTATATTGATTTTTTATATTCTGCCAGTATTGTGTATATCTGGAATGCTCATCTGAAACACTTCCAATAAAATATCAATACTGATTTAATACTGGCTTTAAATTGGAAATATTTGCAATGGAGTGCCGCTTTTTCACAAATACGGTATTTACAATAGACATTTTTTAAGCGAAATGTCAATTTTGCAAAAAAAAAAAAAAGATTACATTAACATTGAGAGCGAAATGCAAAATAATTTTTACCATTACTGCCGCACAATTCTCAAAAATACAACATTCCAATATCTAGGCTTTATACTTATTTTACCGATGTTGGTCAAGGTACAGTAATTATTTATAAAAATAGAACCAATAAACTATTATTTGTCTTGTGCAGTTTTGCTACTAGGGTACTTATTTTTGCCAAAAAAAAAAAAAAAAAATACCGTTAATATTTGTTAATGACAAAGTAACCTGCAATATTAATTCTGGAGACAGGTTCAACTATAAATAGTTCAGCTATACGAGGGTTGATATTTATATTTCTGGCCTAGTAATGAAAACACAAATATTTATGATAAATATTAAACTTATTACTTTTCAAAGTATTCTCAAGACGCAACAGCCGCTTTTTCGGGCGTTGAAAATGATTATCCACGTAATTTATTTTTGATGTGTGGAAATAAAAAAAATGTTGTTGGGTGACAAATCAGGGCTCTATGGCTAATAACTCATAAATTCGATGTTTTGTCCTTTCAGAAATTCCTTTGTTTGAGCTGATGTGTTAAAGCTCTCATTGTCATGATAAAAAATTATTCACCTGTTATTATGCTTTTTTCGAATTTCTCCGAAGCCTTCTGGCAAATAAATGGTCAAGTACCATTCAGAACTGACTGTTTTGCATTGCTTTAATGCCACTGTCGTCACGTGACCGCTAATGTCGAAAAAACAGGCAGCCATTTGCTTCGATGTGCTTCTTCCTCGAACAATTTTTGTTGGATTTCGCTCATCTTGGAAGAACCATACAGTCAATTGATGCTTTGTTTCCGACTTATATGCATAGATCCACAATTCGTCACCTGTGTAGATGCTATACACAACTTTTGATGACCTTGTATTTGTTTAACATTTCCTTGCCTCAATCGACACAAGCTTTCTTTTAAGCGTTTGCTAGATTATGCAGGTTCGAACGAGAGCAAATATCTTTTACTACCAGATGTCAAGGCAATATCTTATTGATGCCTGTCATATTAATGTCCAAAGAATTCTAAATCTAACGGTATGTCACATGACGATCTTACTTTATCAATTCACGCACAGCATCAATATTTTCTGACACAGCTACCGATTTTCGTAGACCTTCACGGAATGTGTCTTGGAGCGAACATGGAATGCGATACGATTTGTTATACCAGTTTTTAACAGTGCTTTAGGGTGGTGCTTTATCGTTGTAAAAAAATTAAGTTCATGGAAATACTCTTATCTTGACAATCGACGTCAAAAGTTATGAAAAATGATCGCACGAAAATATTTACGAATCAATTTCATTTTTTGTACAAGAGGAATTTTTCAATTAATTGCAAATAACACAAATCAAGCTAAAATGACAAATCGTTCTGAAGAAGTTATGGTTAAAAATATCAAATTTTTCATTGAAATTGTCAGCGGTAGCCTAATACCACTCCTTGTTGCTAGGTTCAGAAATATAAATAGCAGCCCTCGTAAAAATGATAAATCTCACATAATGCGTAAAAAATTAACTTGATCACCTATTTAAGAAAATCACAATTTTTTATCAATAATTCCTAAATTTCGCCCCCCATCCATCATTGGCTAAGAGGTTCTGTTCTCGAAACTGGTAGACGGCAGGTTCTGGGTTCGAACCCAATAACTGCTCTCGGCCTAATCGCTTGGAGTTTTTCGTGGTTTCCTTCGAATCTTGGATTTCCTTGCGTAAATAAGGGTTAGGTTTCCTTAGAAAGACCCCCCACGGAGAGAGAACCCCTTTTTAGGACCTATACCCTTCGTGCTGTTAATTAGCCGTTCACAAATTCAACCAACTAACTTAAATTTTGCATTCCTGGCAGAACTAGAATTGCACCTAAATTGTTGGTGAAGTTATAATTCCTGTAAACATTACAACTGAAGATACATTCAATTGCTACTTTTAGTTCCATCAATATTAATAATTTTACATTTGTTTTTAGTTTTGTAAAATTGTTTAGCTAAATATAATTAAATGTGAAAAAAGTAATACTTATTCTTTGCTTCTTGTTTTGTGTAGGCCGCACTCAACGTGGCCATGAGAGTGATATCAAGCAACGTAAAAGACCAGGGCATTCTAGTCATCAACATTTGCCCGGGATGGGTGAAAACGGATATGGGATCTGATCGGGCAGAAATCACTCCAGCGGAAAGCATATCTACCATGCTCCAGACCCTTCAGAAGCTGGATGAATCCCACCACGGTTCTTATATGGACAGATTTGGCAATCCATACAAATTTTAAAAATTTTTTATGAGGAAAATGTTCAAAATTTCTATTTCCAAAGAATTGATAAAAGAATGGCAGGTTACATACGCAAACAAAATTTCCATATTCTGAACTGTGTTAAACGTATAAAAATATGTATGACCTGATATGTATCTTCTGTAACAGCGATTATATTTATAACTTGATATATTAAGCAAAAAAAAAGAAAGAAATAAAATAAAATAAAATATTCAGAAAGAGGTTTCTTTTTATTTTATTATCATTATTTACTATTATATTGGGGGAGAATTAAATTTATTGATGCGTAGTATTGTTGAGAATATGTTAATTTTATTAAGTCAATGAAATATTTCTAATTATTTCATCAATTTACATTTAGAAAAAAATATATGGAGCCATAGCTAGGGCTTTTTAAAAACAGAAAAAGTTTTTATGGCACTCTTCGGCAAGCATGTACGAAATCTAGAATTCATTCTTACAAAATTAAAGTCTTTTTTGTTTCTTCCGAGACAAATTGACATTACTCAAACAATTTAAAAAAATGATGAATTTTTTTTAATATTTAGATAATAGTAATCAACATTTTTTGTTTTAAAAAATTCACGTTAAATTTATTTTGAGAAAAAAATACAAATAATATCATGCTAAGGGCAACTAACACCACCCTCCCTAATTTTTCATTATTATCCAGAATAAGAAAATATAAACAGAATATTTTACAAAACAATTTTATTCCTATATGCCTGATATTGTTAAATGTTGTGTAAATCCTAAATACTTCGACATTTTTTAGCTATGGATGTTATAACGGCAATATCATATCTAATAGACACATTGCGATTGTGTTCTTTAAATTGCAGTTTATAACCAATTCAGAATTCCTTAAATCTCTGAATATTGAAGACGACTACACAATAAGCACTCTGAAATTTTGGAGGCAAGTCTTTTTATTTTCACAGTTCCACCGATAGATACCGTGCCAGAGAGGGACCATAGCAAAGAGTCTGATTCCCTCAAGATACAGAGAAGGAGTGGCCACAAATACATTTTTCGCAGTCTCAAGTGTTGGCGTGGTACATGTATATAAAAACAGCCAACAACTGATACGTAAAAATTGCGATGAGAGAAGGCAGGTGCAGGATTTCCGTTACATAGACTTTCAATGACAGAAACCATAGTGCAGTATTTGAAATAATTAACGCTGTTCGGTCCTTGTGCGCATGCCGAACGAGCTCCGCAGTTCTGCGGCCATGTGACCGAGAGTTTAGTTTTGCACTAGCTGTCATTGTGGCACGTCGTGTTTATTTCAGCGGGTCTAATCCCCAACATTCTAAAGCGAACAGCGGGATTTATCCCCAAATGTTCCTATATTTTAAATAGCGGGACTACTCCCCATATAATTGACGAATGTCATTTAAATAGCGGGTTTATTACCCCAAAAGGCAACTTTATTGCATTTGTGTTCTACTACATCTACTTCTGTGTTCTCATTTTGTGTTCTTCTTGTTGTGACTGTTTGTGTGTGTACCTCTCTGTGATATAAATATTCTAAAGGCAAGCCACCGTGTCTTCAATTTTAATTATACACACACAGTCTTCACATCCAATTGATGGTCCGTCATCGCACGAGTCAGCTGAAAACCTATGGAAAAGCTTAACAGAGCAAAAGGTGCTTTAAAAGGCGCCATAACAAAGCTAGAAAATTTCGTTAGAGACAATAAAGAACAAAGTAATTATTCAAGTACAGAGCTCGAAATAAAGCTCAGGAAAATACCAGAGCTTCAAACAAAGATATCTGAAATACGGGATAAATTTTATGATATTCCCGAGATTAAAGACCTATCTGAAGTAGAACAAGAATTAGACGAACTTGAAGATCGTCTCGAGAAACTTGAGGTATGTCTCAATATATTTCTTAAAAATCGGAAAGAATCTGAAATAAATGTTCATGTTGATAATATTGAATCTAGAAATGTCAATAATATTAGAGTTAAATTGCCTGAAATCCCATTACCAACATTTAATGGTAAATATGACGAGTGGTCAATCTTTAAAGTACAATTTACCAATTTAATTATCAATAATGAACAGCTAAATGATGCACAAAAGCTCTTCTATTTGCGAGCATCGCTTAAAAATGAAGCAAAACAACTAGAAAGTGCTGACGATTCCTTTGACTCATTGTTTGCAGCACTTACTGAAAGGTTCGAAAATCAACGTTTGCTCATTGATACTCATTTATCAGCCATAATTAATTATGAAAAAATACATTACGAGTCCTCTAAAGAATTGAGAAATTTTATTGATTGTGTAAATAAAAATTTGAGGGCCTTAAAGGTATTACAATATGAACAAAATAATCTGTCTGATGCTATCCTTATAAATATTATATTACAAAAGGTAGATAAAGAAACCAGGAAATTATTTGAATATTCAGTCAAAAAATCAGAATATCCACAATTTGCTAAACTAATGTCATTTTTGGAAAACAGAAGTTCTACTCTAGAAAGTGTAAATAGACATTCTGCTTCAAAACCTTTTAACAAAAACATTCCCCCTTCAAACAAAACAAAAAATTTCATGCTAAATTCGAATAATAAATCGAATGTGAAAACTTGTGTTCTATGCAAATCCGCTTTTCACAATTTGAACAAATGTTCTCAGTTTCTAAAAATGAATGTATCAGAACGATATGATTTCGTAAAGAGAAATAAACTGTGTTCGAATTGTTTGAGTCCAAAACATCTCGTAAATTGTTGCGTTTCAAAGTATAATTGCATTCACTGTGGACTACGACATGCCAGTCTCATTCACCGAGAAAGAGAAAATAAATCAAAAAATGAACTTTGCTCTGACGCCATTCCCCCTTCACACCCCCCTGCATTTAACGCAGGTGTCACTGAAAAAGAAACAAACAATTTGGAAAATAATGACTCTTTGAAAACCTTGAATAACGTAAACAATGAAAATAAATCGGTTTTATTGAGTACTTGTTTTGTTTTTATCGAAGATAATTTCGGAAATAAAATAAAATTTAGAGCTGTTTTAGATTCCGCCAGCAACAGTAGTTTTATATCAAGGGATTCTACAGACATGTTAAATTTAAGAAAAAGGTTAATTAATGCTCCAATTACTGGATTAAACGGATACACTCAAAATGTAAAAAATAAAATTTCTACTGTGATTAGCAACGAAAACGGAACTTTTGCGGAGAAAATAGATTTCTTAATTGTGCCTAAAATTACGGATGTAATTACATCCAAGCAATTAAATGTTTCTAACATTAAATTACCGAACTCTGTAAAACTAGCAGATCCTACATTTTTTAAGCCGGCAAAGGTGCATATATTAATTGGTGCTGAAAAATTTTACAGAATTTTAAAACATAATTCCGTTAAGATTTCTGATAAGCTTTCCCTGCAAGACACTGTTTTTGGATGGATTCCAACTGGTACATTAGACGAGAAAAATTGGTCTGAAAATATTGCTATGTGTAATGTTGGTAGAGATTCCGATGAAGTCAATGATACTTTGAAACAGTTTTGGGAACTCGAATCTATAGGCATTAAGCATGAAGATCCAAAAATATCAGAAAGGGATCAGGCGCAACAAATATTCGACAAAACAGTCAAATTTGTGGGCGATCGTTACGAAGTTCACTTACCCTGGAAAAGAGATTGGAAGGAATTAAGTAACAACTTTAATGTTGCAAAAAAGCGTTTAGAAGGTCTAAAAAGAAAATTGTATCGAAACCCTGAACTTTTTCGCCAATATTCTGAAATAATAACAGATTATTTGAAGCATGGAATTATAGAGCAGGTGCAAGAAAATGAACCTGTTTTAGATAGGGCGGTTTATTATTTACCACATCATGCGGTCTGTAAGGAAGATAAACTTACAACTAAAGTCCGGATAGTTTTTGATGCCAGCTCTCATGATAATAATGAGTTGTCACTGAATGATTGCTTATGGCCAGGGACGAACTTAAATCCACTTCTCTTCGATATTTTAATCCACTTCAGATTGTACGAAATCGCCTTTTCTTCTGATATCGAGAAGGCATTCCTTCAAATATCGCTTGCAGAAAGGGACCGGGACTCTGTCCGATTTCTTTGGTTCGATCACGATTTAACATCTTTCAAGGTCTTCAGATTTAAACGGGTGCTTTTTGGTGTCAATGCCTCCCCGTTTCTTCTATCAGCTACCATTAAGGAACACATCAAGCGATTTACGAACATGCACCCAAGAACTGTTTACCTACTCGATAAATATATTTACGTGGACGATTTTATCTCTGGTCAAGATACTCTGGAACAAGCTCTTGAGATTTCTTTGAGTGCTAACAAAATAATGTGTGAAGCCGGAATGACTCTTCGAAAATGGATAACCAATGATGAAGCATTATTGGGATGTTGGAAGAGGGAAGGTTTAGATATTCAAGCAGAACATGACACTATAAGTCTAGGAAGCAATCTAAGCAAAGTTTTAGGAATGTCCTGGGAAACGGAGGAAGATTGTCTGATATTTGAAGTCAAAAGCCTAATGCAGTTCTTGTCAACACAAAAGGGTTCAAAACGCCTACTATTGCAAGCGGTTGGTAAAATCTTCGATCCTTTAGGCATGCTCACGCCATACACCATTAGAATTAAATGTCTGTTTCAAGAACTATGGCTAAAGAAGACATCATGGGATGAACAGTTGCCAACTAATGTGCAAGAACAGTGGTTAAAGTGGGTCGAAGAACTTCCAAATTTAGTAAAACTAAAAATTCCGAGAAAAATTCTTGGTTGCCTGAATCAAGTAATAGAAGTAGAAATACATGCCTTCTCTGATGCTAGCAAAATAGCATATGGCACTGCTGTTTATCTAAGAATAAAAAAGGAGAGTGGAGTGGAAGTCAATCTCGTAACCTCAAAGAGTCGTGTTGCCCCTATAAAGGAGATAAGTCTACCTAGGCTGGAACTTCTTGGAGCCTTACTGAGTGCAAGACTGACTAATAAAATCAAGCCCATTCTAGATCAGAAAGTAGCATCTACAGTGTACTACTGGACTGACTCCAGCATTACTCTTTACTGGATCAAGGGCTCAACAAAACGATGGAAGCAGTTTGTCGCCAATCGTGTCAAGGAAATCAATGTTCTCACTGATTCTAATTCTTGGTATCACTGCTCCAGCAAGGACAATCCTGCGGACCTCTTAACTCGAGGTACTAGTGTTAATTCCATTATACAGGACCCAATGTGGTTCAAGGGACCAAAATTCCTCGCAGCTGATGTCCTAGAGACTAAGCAAGAACCCATTGATGTACCAGAAAAGGACTATGTTTTAGAGACTAAATCTAAATTTAAAAACAATATTTATGATTGTAATTCTAATATTTCTCTTTCTCTTTTCAGGAATCCTGAAGCAGTAGATTCTATTTTGAGCATAAGTAATAATTATTACAATATTCTTCGCGTTCTAGCTTATGTGTATAGATTCCTGCACAATTGCAAATCTCCAGCCGTAGACAGACGCAGAGGCAGCCTCACCACCTCAGAAATAAAGGCCTCAGAAACTTCTCTAATTAGGCTAATACAAAATTCTGAGTTTCAGGAAGAGATTAGTAGTTTAAAACGGGAGTCAAGGGTTCCTCCTTTTAGTAAAATTAAATGTTTAGCCCCCTTTTTGGATCAAAATAATATCTTACGAGTTGGAGGGAGATTAGAGAATTCAGATTTAAACTTTGATAACAAGCATCAAATCATTTTGCCAAAAGGCCATAAGATTACAAAACTTATATTTGAGTATTTTCACAGAAAATATTTTCATATTGGTCCCCAAAGTTTGATACATTACGTACGTATGAGATTTTGGCCAGTAAGTGGGAAAAATTTAGCGCGTAAGGTAGTGCATGACTGCGTTGTCTGTTTCAGGAGCAACCCAATTGCTGCCAAACAAATCATGGGCGTTCTCCCATCAGAAAGAATAACACCGAATTTTACCTTTTGTCATACAGGAGCTGATTTTTGCGGCCCTTTTGAGATTAAATATAAAAATCAAAGAAAAGGGATTTTTCATAAAATCTATGTCGCGATCTTCATTTGCTTAGTAACAAAGGCTATTCATTTAGAAATAGTAACGGATCTAACATCCGATGCGTTTATCGCCGCACTTAAACGTTTTGTTTCAAGACGAGGAAAATGCACTTCTATTATTACAGACAATGCTACGAATTTTAAGGGTGCTAAATCAGAATTGCAGAAACTTTATGAATTAGTTCGTTGCCCCGATGAAAAATTAGCTCATTATCTTGCCTCAGAAGCTATCGAATGGAAATTCATTCCTCCTAGATCCCCCAACTTCGGCGGATTATGGGAAGCCGGGGTTAAATCCTTCAAATATTATCTTAAACGGACATTGAAGGGTGCTAGATTGACAATGGAAGAATTCCAAACCATTACCACTCAAATTGAAGCAGTATTAAATTCACGCCCTTTAACCCCCTTATCGACCGACATAAATGATTTTAGCGTATTGACCCCCGGCCATTTCCTAATTGGTCGGCCAATCGATGCTATTCCAGAACCTCAGTTAATTGATATTAGCGAATCGAGATTATCTCGATGGCAAAGAATTACTAAATTTGTTCAGTTAATTTGGAAAAATTGGCGATTAAACTACTTAAGCCACCTCCAAAATCGTACAAAATGGCAGGTAAAGGGTGATAATATGAAACCGAGAGCAATGGTGGTGATAAAGGAGGACAACTTACCTCCTTGTAAATGGTTGCTCGGACGAATCCTGGAGGTCATACCAGGGAAGGACGGCAATGTGAGAGTTGCCAAGGTAAAGACAGCCTCTAACATTTTCCTTAGGTCGATATCTAAATTATGTGTCTTACCTATGGATGAATCCTAATGCATTTTATATTTACTTATATTCTTATTTTATTGATTTAAAAGTGTATTTAAAAATGTTTGTAAATAATTTAGATTCAACTAGTGTTTGTTTTTAACAACTAAATCTTACTTTAAATTTTCATTATTGTATTGTATATTATACTTTTTATTGCAACTGATCACTTGTATTTGTTTTGTAATATTGTTATGTCATTGCTATTTTAGTAGTTTGTATTCATAATGTATTTTAAAATTTTGAATGTGCTACGCACATTGCAACGCGGGGCGGCATGTTCGGTCCTTGTGCGCATGCCGAACGAGCTCCGCAGTTCTGCGGCCATGTGACCGAGAGTTTAGTTTTGCACTAGCTGTCATTGTGGCACGTCGTGTTTATTTCAGCGGGTCTAATCCCCAACATTCTAAAGCGAACAGCGGGATTTATCCCCAAATGTTCCTATATTTTAAATAGCGGGACTACTCCCCATATAATTGACGAATGTCATTTAAATAGCGGGTTTATTACCCCAAAAGGCAACTTTATTGCATTTGTGTTCTACTACATCTACTTCTGTGTTCTCATTTTGTGTTCTTCTTGTTGTGACTGTTTGTGTGTGTACCTCTCTGTGATATAAATATTCTAAAGGCAAGCCACCGTGTCTTCAATTTTAATTATACACACACAGTCTTCACATCCAAACGCCAAACGATAAAAGAATGCGTATGGCAATTCAAAACCACAAAGAATGAATTCTTTACAGGGGGTTGCCAAAAGTCACACGGGATGAGAAGAGAATAAAAAGAATACTGCCCAGTTAAACTGATGGCATTGAGCTCACAGGCTACGCATACTTATTGTACATTACAGCCTTATATTTTCAAGGGTTAATTCCGTTCGAAAAAGATTAAGAAGGGGAAAAACTCCCCTTTTACCTTTTTGATACTTAATCATTGAACCTCCTAAACTATCAAGGACATGCTTTATCATGCTTTATCAAAAATCTATATCAAAAATTCAGAACAAATCGGGTAATTCTTAATAAAAACCCATTTAGCATTTATATAATTTCAGAGGAGTTATCCCCCTGTTTTATAATTAACCATTAAACTTCCAAAACTATTCAGAGATTTGAACGAAATTTGACAATTCTGCTTGAAAAACCCATTTATATAAATTAAGGGTAGGGGCATTAGAACCCCCGTTTCCCTTGATTATACTTATTCAATGAAATCTTAATAACAGTCACGGAATCGCCTCTCAGAATGATCCTATGCCTGAATTTTGAACAAAAACTGTTAATTCTGCATGAAAAACCCATTTATATCAATTAAGAAAAGTGGCATAAGTCCCCCGTTCCCCCTCTTATACATATTGAATGAACTCCAAAAACTAATCAGGGAAGCGCATTATCAGGATATACCTATATACAAAATTTCAAGAGGATCGGATATTTTTATCATGAGTTATCGCGTTACGCACGAACGAACATACATACAGAACGGACGGGCACATAAGCTCTCAGCAGTGTTGCCAGTGGGCTACTTTTTTAAAATTCAGTTTTCTTGATTGGCACCACTTTTTTGAAACGGTAAATGACCTTTTGTTTTCGCCTTAATTATCATGTCATTGAATAAGGCACATTTTATCATTTCTAAAAAGTGGTTCCAATCAAGAATCTGAATTAAAAAAAAGTAGCCCATCTGGCAACACTGGCTCTCAGGCTATGCTAGCCTGTGAGCTAAAAACGAACCCTAATAAAAATAAAGTAAGAAAGTTAATAGGATACGACATCTGGTTTTTAAGCAAGTAGAGGTGTCAAGATGAATTAATTCTGCCTAGATACAATCCTTAATCAAAGCTTGTTACTAGGGGGTAAAATACATACAGATACAGGAAAGTATCAATGCCACGTTGTGGTTTTAAAGAATTATATTTAGAGATAAACTGAAATCATACATTAAAAGAAAATGCCCGTTACCAAATTAATGGGATTAAAAATTTAGCTCATTAAATAAAGCTCAGAATTTAGAGATTTTTATAATTTTTAAAAAAGGGGGGGAAAGGATACAATCATTAAATAATATACAAAGGCAAACGCCTTTACAGATGTGATCATAATGTATAATTAAAACGTTGTAAATTCCTTATTAAAATTTCATGTCCGTAAAACTGATGGAAAGTGGAAAACTGCTCCATCGAAAATCAATTCATGTTAAGAAATGATATTTACTCTATTAATTACGTTTTGAAAAAACAAGATTTCATTCCAAAGTTAATATTTTTAACTTTTTCAAGGTATTTTGCATAGCTCTGCTTGAAATGAATATCTATCAAATTTTACCAAAATCGGTTTCCATGGCTCCACAGCTTTTTTAAAAACATTTTTGCTCATTTTGTACGAAATGACTCATACCCATTCATACTTTTCTAATATACAGGATGTATCTGAAATACTTCATCAAACTTAGAGGGGTGATAGTACTCATGAAGGAGAACAAGAAATTCAATGGAACATAATGTCGCAAATGACGTTTAAAGGATGAAAATAATGAAAATGTGTGTGTAAATGGACGATCTGAGACAAAAAGAAACACTCCAGAAAATTATTTACTGCTCAGAATAGGTACAACACAGCTCGTAATGTACAGGGAAAACGAATAATTTACAACAATTATTCAAAATGTCAATCGCGGACATTATTACACAGAGCACATCTAAGGAGGAACGACTGGCAGACACGTTCCAAGATTCCGGGAGAAGATGGAAAATTTGCATACGTGGATTCCTACTCACAGATTTGATTGACTTTCTTCCAGTTTTTGTTATCTCTTTCAAACCGGATATGCTCGAAGGGAAAGAAAAACCAGTTTCATGCTACCAGCCAGTTCTGCAGAAAGCAGCATGCAAGATTTCAATATTTTTATTGGTTTATCGATTTTAACTCTTTAAACCCCATGTTTTACTGCTTTTTTGTTCATCTGAATGAGTATTATTATCCCTCTAAGTTTGTTGAAGCATTTTAGATACACCCTGTATACAGCTATACCCAACTCTGCGCTCTAGAGTTTTTTTTTTTTTCCAAAATCCTATTATTCATTTAGTAATTTTTTTTTCAATAACACAGTTAATAATATATATATTTATTGTACGGAATCTTCTGAGCGCGAGTAATAATCCTACTAGACCGTTTATTTTTTCTGAGGATTTAAAATGCGAAATCAAATCCTCAATTAGTATATCATTTGAAGCAATAACAAAAGAATAAAAGTTTCAGGGAAAAGATTTTAAATCAAATCAAAACACATAATTCCTATTTATATTACCTTCTTTTTGCCGTGGATTCTTTCTTTTTCCTTTTCGGCCAGTGAGTAAATTTTGAATAAAAAAAAAAAATGATGGTAGATCAGAAAAGGACGAATGAAAAGCAGTAAAGGAAATGAGAAATACCCTAAGCTATGAGTAAAATGAAATTATCGAGTTGTTAACGAGGCTCACGAACACTGTAGAAACAAAAGACCCAAACTGAGTTCTAAAGTTTTTGGATACAGATGGCCTAATATGTTTTGATTGTTTTGATGTTATTAAGGATCTGCCGTTCTTTTAAACCATTTCGGGCTAGAAAGTGAACTTTCCAATTTGAAACTGCTGTATCCAAAAATCGTACAAATCAATTGGAGTCTTCTTTTTTTACAGTGAAAAAGACAGGCTATCATGGTATATTCCACTTTTTTTTTTTTTTTTTTTTTTTTTTTTTTTTTTTTACAGATTACTAGAGTAACGTCATATTCTTTTCATGCTCTTGTATTTTTGCATTCAAGTATCATTTGATTCCAGCGGCTCTAAAAAAACATACGGAGAATGTAAAGCGGTAGCCTGTCTTTTTCGTTAGCCTCGGTTGTTAAACAGTGACGTACATGACTCTGGATATCAAATTTTAAATGATGAGGAGTTTGTAAACAGAGATTCAAGATGGAAAAAAAGTTGAATTAAGGCCCTACATCAGTAACGCTCCGAGATAGAACGGCTAATGTTATTTCAATGGAAGAAATTTATCGCTTTCATTCTTTTGCATTTTGCTCAAATTTAATAATTTTTGTTGTTTTGAAAACCTATAGGTTTAAAGTATGCACGTCATTCTGAAATTTTATTTCTTTTTTGAATTTTAAGGCGATACAAGTGCGTTATTTTATAGTCTTTAAAATTCATCTTTAATGTCTTATTACGAAAAATCTGTTTGACATTTTAAAATTTGGTAAAACAGCATGCAGAGTTTAATTATTTAGCTTTCAGAAAATGTTTTTTATTTTGATTTTTAAAAAAATTTAATCTATGCTATTTGTATAAAAAGTTGAAGCACTTTGATTTATAAGAGTCGAAAATGGTGTTTAACTCCGCCTTTAAAAGGGAGACGCCTTAAGAGTAATTAGGGTGAAAGACGATATGGGTTTACCCTGTAGGGAGTCTTACAGGGACGAAGGTGTAAAATTTCGCCTGTGGCTATTAGTAAAATGTTGTTTGCTGCTTTAGGATGAAAAAATAAAAACATCCTTTTCTGAATGCATGATATCTCACGCAAGAAGTTCGATCAGAAATGAATTTCAGAAATGATGTAAATACATGTTGATTTCAAAAAGTTTGTTTAACTAGGCATCTAATCTCAAATGTACTTTAAAAGCATTATTGATTTCGAATAAAAACAGATTTACCATTTTTATTATTTTTCTTCCATATATTTGAAGTTTAATTTCTAAAAAAGATTCTTTAATTGCGTACAACATCAAAGTGATATATTCGTTAATTCATAAAACATAACAGAATTAACTTTTTGTCATCTGCAGTCGACAAAGGGAAAAGAAGAAAGGGCAGAAAGAAAATAACAATGGTTCTGACATTAAAAATGAATAGATATATTCGCGAATAAATACATTTGTATTAAATTTTTCTATATCTTTTTTTTTTTTTTTTTTTTTTTTTTTTTTTTTTTTTTGTATCATTCTTTTAGACAATTCTTAATGAATTAGTTTAAATGTTCCTTTTCATAAATATTTCATAAATATTTCTATTTTAATCAATAAAAGTTTGCAGTATACCCACTCTAAAATATAAAGTAATTATTATGCAATTCATGATTAAATTGGATAACACTAATTTAAAAGATAGAAATATATTTATTTTGACACTTCTATCGAAAATTATGACTAATTTACAATACTTTAGCAAATATATTCTGTTGCGGTAAAATTCACATCCGTAAATGATACATTTATGCTTTATTGTATATAAATTGACTTTCCTTTCTTTTTCCCTTTCAGAAAGATAAACGAATGATTTTTAAAGCTGTTATACTATTTTAACTAAATAATACATATATATTCCAAAGCCTGTCATAGTCTAACTGAATCTAAATTTTAGAATAACGGTTTTTTCAGTCACGCGAAAAGACAAACTCAATTATACTAAACCTACGGAAGATTTTTATAAAGATGCCATATTTCCATTCCAATTTTTAATTATTTTTTTTCTGCATAGTATAGGTGACGATGGTTAGTATAGAGGCCGCTTTTTACTTTTTTCGATACTGATTGTAGATTTTAAATATGAGGATAATATCACTTTTGAAAACGGTTCCGAAAATGAAACTGTCCTGTAAAGAAAATTAAAAAAGTAGAAAAAGGCCTTTGAAGAGATCGCTCTGAACTCTTAAAGGGGGAAAAAAATATTAAAATGCAGACGAGATTTATTTATAAATTTCGACCGTTGGATTATCGTCGAAAGAATTATTATAAGCTAGTAAATTGTTTCGCTTGATTAAAGTTTTTTTTTTTTTTTTTTTTTTTTTTTTTTTTTAATACCCGTAAAATAAATCGAAAAATAAAAAATGGCCTTTGTGCAAATCGATATCAACTAGGCAAAGTAACAAAAAAAAATACTTAAAACTATTAAAACACAGACGATAAACTTTTATAAATTTCTTTCATAGCATTAGCTTTAAAGCGAAGGCATTGTTTCGTTTAACTGCAGTAGCCTCTTTAAAATAAATGAAATCGTAAAGGCTATTCAATGTAAGAAAAAAAAAATAATTTTTTAAAATGTAGGCGAGATATTTTTATAAATTTCTACAATGGGATTTCGCTTGACTGAAGTAAGTCACTTTAAAATACCTGTATCGAAATCAAAAATTGTAATACGGTCTTTGTACAGAAAGATCTCAGCTGTTCAATATAAAAAAAAATTATTAAAATATAGACGAGATATTTCTATAAATTTCTGTCATAGGATTTCGCTTCATTGAAGTAAACACCTTTAAAATACCCGTAAAAAAATCGAAAAAAATATAAAGAGGTATTTGTACAGAAATATCTCAGAAATTCAATGCTAAAAAAATCATTTAAAAAATTAAAATGTTGACGAGATATCTTTATAAATTTCTATAATGGGATTTCTCTCTATTCAAGTAATCCACTTTAAAATACCCGTAAAAAATCTAAAAAATGTAAAAAGATCTTTGTACAGAGAAATCTCCGATATCTAATGCCCCCCCCCCCCCGAAAAAAAGTTTAAAGACAATTAAAATACAAACGAGATACCTTTAAAAATTTCTAAAATGTGATTTAGCTCTATTGAAGTAAGTAATTATAAAATACCCGTGACAAAGTCGAAAAGATATAAAACGTTCTTTGTAAAGAAAGATATCAGTTATATAATGAAACAAAAATTACAAGTATTAAAATGATCTTTAGAAATGACTTTTAAATGATCTTAAAGATATTTTTATAAATTTCTAAAATGGGATTTTACTTGATTGAGGTAATCATCAGTTTATATTTACTTGTAGACGAGATATCTTTATAAATTTCTAACATTCAATGCTAAAAAAAACATTTAAAAATATTAAAATGTAGAAGAGAAAAATATATATTTATATGAACTTCAAAACTTCATAGGATTTCGCTTGATTCAAGTAAGCCCCTTTAAAACCCCCATAGCAAACTCGAAAAAATATAAAATGGTCTTTGACCCGCAAGCTCTCAGATATCCAATGCCAAAAAATCATTTAAAAAGATTTAAATGTAGAAAAGATACATTTATAAATTTCTACTACAGGATTTCGCTTGACTGAAGTAGCCTCTTTAAACACCTGTAAACAACACCAAAAAAGTACAAAACGGCCTTCACACCGAAAGATCTCAGCTATCCAATGACAGAAAAATTATTTAAAAATATTAAAATGTAGAAGAGATATTTTTATAAATTTATGCAATTGAATTTCACTTGACTGAAATAGCTTTTTTAAAATTCCCCTAAACAAAGACGAAAAAGTACAAAATGGTCTTTGTACCGAAAGATCTGAGATATCGAATGCCAAAAAATAATTTAAAAATATTAAAATGTAGAAGAGATATTTTTATAAATTTCTACCATTGGATTTCACTTGACAGAAGTAGCTTTTTTAAAATTCCCCTAATAAAAGTCTAAAAAGTACAAAACAGTGTTTAGACCGAAATAACTCAGCTATCCCATGACAAAAAAATCATTAAAAAATATTAAAATGTACAAGTGATACTTTTATAAATTTCTACCATTGGAATTCACTTGACTGAAGTAGCCTCTTAAAAACACCTGTAAACAAAGTCGAAAAATAACAAAACGGTCTTTGTACCGACAGATCTTAGCTATCCCATGACAACAGAATCATTTAAAAATATTAAAATGTAGACGAGATATTTTTACAAATTTCTACCATTGTAATTCACTTGACTGAAGTAGCTTTTTTAAAATTCCCCTAAACAATGTCGTAAAAGTACAAAACAGTCTTTGTAACGAAAGATCTTAGCTATCCAATGACAAAAAAATCATTTAAAAATATTAAAATGTAGGAGAGATATTTTAATAAATTTCTACCAATGGATTTAACTTGACTGAAGTAGCCTCTTTAAAACACCTCTAAACAAAATCGAAAAAAGTAGAAAACGGTCTTTGTACCGAAAGATCTCAACTATCAAATGAGAAAAAATCATTTAAAAATATTAAAATGTAGAAGAGATATTTTTATATATTTCTACCATTGGATTTCACTTGACTGAAGTAGCTTTTTTAAAATTCCCCTAATAAAAGTCTAAAAAGTACAGAATGGTCTTTGTTGTACCGAAAGATCTTAGCTATCCCATGACAGAAGAATCATTTAAAAATATTAAAATGTAGACGAGATATTTTTATAAATTTCTACTATTGGAATTCTCTTGACTGAAGTAGCTTTTTTAAAATTCCCCTAAACAAAGTCGTACAAGTACAAAACGGTCTTTGTACCGGAAGATCTTAGTTGTCCAATGACAAAACAATCAATTAAAAATATTAAAATGTAGAAGAGATATTTTTATAAATTTCTACCATTGGAATTCACTTGGCTGAAGTAGCCTCTTTAAAACACCTGTAAACAAAATTAAAAAAAGTACAAAACGGTCTTTGTACCGAAAGATCTTAACTATCCCATGACAAAAGAATCATATAAAAATATTAAAATGTAGACGAGATATTTTTATAAATTTCTACCATTGGAATTCGCTTGACTGAAGTAGCCTCTTTAAAACACCTGTAAACAAAGTCAAAAAATTACAAAACGATCTTTGTACCGAAAGATCTTAGCTATCCCATGACAACAGAATCATTTAAAAATATTAAAATGTAGACAAGATATTTTTATAAATTTCTACCATTGTAATTCACTTGACTGAAGTAGCTTTTTTAAAATTCCCCTAAACAATGTAAAAGTACAAAACGGTCTTTGTAACGAAAGATCTTAGCTATCCAATGACAAAAAAATAATTTAAAAATATTAAAATGTAGAAGAGATATTTTAACAAATTTCTACCAATGGATTTAACTTCACTGAAGTAGCCTCTTTAAAACACCTGTAAACAAAATCGAAAAAAGTAGAAAACGGTCTTTGTACCGAAAGATCTCAACTATCAAATGAGAAAAAATCATTTAAAAATATTAGTAGAAGAGATATTTTTATAAATTTCTACCATTGGATTTCACTTGACAGAAGTAGCATTTTTAAAATTCCCTTAATAAAAGTCTAAAAAATACAAAACGGTCTTTGTACCGAAAGATCTTAGCTATCCCATGACAAAAGAACTATTTTAAAATATTAAAATGTAGACGAGATACTTTTATAAATATCTACCATTGGAATTCACTTGACTGAAGTAGCCTCACTAAAACATCTGTAAACAAAACCAAAAAAGTACAAAACGGTCTTTGTACCGAAAGATCTTAGCTATCCAATGACAAAAAAAATCATTTAAAATATTAAAATGTAGACGAGATATTTTTATAAATTTCTACCATTGGATTTCACTTGACAGAAGTAGCTTTTTTAAAATTCCCCTAATAAAAGTCTAAAAAGTACAAAACAGTGTTTGTACCGAAAGAACTCAGCTATCCCGTGACAAAAAAATCATTTAAAAATATTAAAATGTACAAGTGATACTTTTATAAATTTCTACCATTGGAATTCACTTGACTGAAGTAGCCTCTTTAAAACACCTGTAAACAACATCAAAAATGTAAAAACGGTCTTTGTACCGAAAGATCTCAGCTATCCAATGACAAAAAATCATTTAAAAATATTAAAATGTAGAAGGGAGAATTTTATAAATTTCTACCATTTGATTTCACTTTACTGAAGTAGCTTTTTTAAAATTCCCCTAATAAAAGTCTAAAATGTACAAAACGGTCTTTGTACAGAAAGATCTCAGCTATCAAATGACAAAAAAATCATTTAAAAATATTAAAATGTACAAGTGATATTTTTATAAATTTCTACCATTGGAATTTACTTGACTGAAGTAGCCTCTTTAAAAAACCTGTTAACAAAATCAAAAAAGTAAAAACAGTCTTCGTACCGAAATATCTCAACTAACAAATGAGAAAAAATCATTTAAAAATATTAAAATGTAGAAGAGATATTTTTATAAATTTCTACCATTGGATTTCACTTGACTGAAGTAGCTTTTTTAAAATTCCCCTAAAAAGTCTAAAAAGTACAGAACGGTCTTTGTACCGAAAGATCTTAGCTATCCCATGACAAAAGAATCATTTAAAAATATTAAAATGTAGACGAGATATTTTTATAAATTTCTACCGTTAGAATTCACTTGGCTGAAGTAGCCTCTTTAAAACACCTGTAAACAAAATAAAAAAAAAGTACAAAACGTTCTTTGTACCGAAAGATCTCAGATATCCAATGACAAAAGAATCATTTAAAAATATTAAAATGTAGACGAGATATTTTTATAAATTTCTACCATTGGAATTCACTTGGCTGAAGTAGCCTCTTTAAAACACCTGTAAACAAAATTAAAAAAAGTACAAAACGGTCCTTGTACCGAAAGTTCTCGGCTATCCAATGACAAAAAAATCATTTAAAAATATTAAAATGTAGAAGAGATATTTTTATAAATTTCTATCAATGGATTTCACTTTACTGAAGTAGCCTCTTTAAAACACCTGTAAACAAAGTCGAAAAAGTACAAAACGGCCTTTGTACCGAAATATCTTAGCTATCCCATGACAACAGAATCATTTAAAAATATTAAAATGTAGACGAGATATTTTTATAAATTTCTACTATTGGAATTCTCTGGATTGAAGTAGCTTTTTTATAATTCCCCTAAACAAAGTCGTACAAGTACAAAACGGTCTTTGTACCGGAAGAACTTAGTTGTCCAATGACAAAACAATCATTTAAAAATATTAAAATGTAGAGAGATATTTTTATAAATTTCTACCATTCGATTTCACTTGACAGAAGTAGCTTTTTTAAAATTCCCCTAATAAAAGTCTAAAAAGTACAAAACGGTCTTTGTACCGAAAGATCTTAGCTATCACATGACAAAAGAATCATTTAAAAATATTAAAATGTAGACGAGATATTTTTATAAATTTCTACCATTGGAATTCATTTGGCTGAAGTAGCTTTTTTAAAATTCCCCTAAACAATGTCGTAAAAGTACAAAACGGTCTTTGTAACGAAAGATCTTAGCTATCCAATGACAAAAAATAATTTAAAAATATTAAAATGTAGAAGAGATATTTTAACAAATTTCTACCAATGGATTTAACTTGACTGAAGTAGCCTCTTTAAAACACCTGTAAACAAAATCGAAAAAAGTAGAAAACGGTCTTTGTACCGAAAGATCTCAACTATCAAATGAGAAAAAATCATTTAAAAATATTAGTAGAAGAGATATTTTTATAAATATCTACCATTGGAATTCACTTGACTGAAGTAGCCTCACTAAAACATCTGTAAACAAAACCAAAAAAGTACAAAACGGTCTTTGTACCGAAAGATCTTAGCTATCCAATGACCAAAAAAATCATTTTAAATATTAAAATGTAGACGAGATATTTTTATAAATTTCTACCATTGGATTTCACTTGACAGAAGTAGCATTTTTAAAATTCCCCTAATAAAAGTCTAAAAAATACAAAACGGTCTTTGTACCGAAAGATTTTAGCTATCCCATGACAAAAAAATCATTTTAAAATATTAAAATGCAGACGAGATTCTTTTATAAATTTCTACCATTGGAATTCACTTGGCTGAAATAGCCTCTTTAAAACACCTGTAAACAAAATTTAAAAAAAAATGTACAAAACGGTCTTTCTACCGAAAGATCTCAGCTATCCCATGACAACAGAATCATTTAAAAATATTAAAATGTAGACGAGATATTTTTATAAATTTCTACTATTGGAATTCACTATTATTCACTATTTCTACTATTGGAATTCTGAAGTAGCTTTTTTAAAATGCCCCTAAACAAAGTCGTAAAAGTACAAAACAGTCTTTGTACCGAAAGATCTTAGATAACCAATGACGAAAAAATCATTTAAAAATATTAAAATGTAGACGAGATATTTTTATAAATTTCTACCATTGGAATTCACTTGGCTGAAGTAGCCTCTTTAAAACACCTGTAAACAAAATTAAAAAAAGTACAAAACGGTCCTTGTACCGAAAGTTCTCGGCTATCCAATGCCAAAAAATAATTTAAAAATATAAAAATGTAGAAGAGATATTTTTATAAATTTCTTCCATTGGATTTCACTTGACTGAAGTAGCCTCTTTAAAACACCTGTAAACAAAATCAAAAAAGTACAAAACGGTCTTTATACCGAAAAATCTCAGCTGTTCAATGCTAAAAAAATCATTTAAAAATATTAAAATGTAGAAGGGAGAATTTTATAAATTTCTACCATTTGATTTCACTTTACTGAAGTAGCTTTTTTAAAATTCCCCTAATAAAAGTCTAAAAAGTACAAAACGGTCTTTGTACAGAAAGATCTCAGCTATCAAATGACAAAAAAATCATTTAAAAATATTAAAATGTACAAGTGATATTTTTATAAATTTCTACCATTGGAATTTACTTGACTGAAGTAGCCTCTTTAAAAAACCTGTAAACAAAATCAAAAAAGTAAAAACAGTCTTCGTACCGAAATATCTCAACTAACAAATGAGAAAAAATCATTTAAAAATATTAAAATGTAGAAAAGATATTTTTATAAATTTCTACCATTGGATTTCACTTGACTGAAGTAGCTTTTTTTAAATTCCCCTAAAAAGTCTAAAAAGTACAGAACGGTCTTTGTACTGAAAGATCTTAGCTATCCCATGACAAAAGAATCATTTAAGAATCTTAAAATGTAGACGAGATGTTTTTATAAATTTCTACCGTTAGAATTCACTTGGCTGAAGTAGCCTCTTTAAAACACCTGTAAACAAAATTTAAAAAAAAATTTACAAAACGGTCTTTCTACCGAAAGATCTCAGCTATCCCATGACAACAGAATCATTTAAAAATATTAAAATGTAGACGAGATATTTTTATAAATTTCTACTATTGGAATTCACTATTATTCACTATTTCTACTATTGGAATTCTGAAGTAGCTTTTTTAAAATGCCCCTAAACAAAGTCGTAAAAGTACAAAACAGTCTTTGTACCGAAAGATCTTAGATAACCAATGACGAAAAAATCATTTAAAAATATTAAAATGTAGAAGAGAGAATTTTATAAATTTCTACCATTGGATTTCACTTGCCAGAAGTAGCTTTTTTAAAATTCCCCTAAACAAAGACGAAAAAGTACAAAATGGTCTTTGTACCGAAAGATCTGAGATATCGAATGCCAAAAAATAATTTAAAAATATTAAAATGTAGAAGAGATATTTTTATAAATTTCTACCATTGGATTTCACTTGACAGAAGTAGCTTTTTTAAAATTCCCCTAATAAAAGTCTAAAAAGTACAAAACAGTGTTTGTACCGAAAGAACTCAGCTATCCCATGACAAAAAAATCATTTAAAAATATTAAAATGTACAAGTGATACTTTTATAAATTTCTACCATTGGAATTCACTTGACTGAAGTAGCCTCTTTAAAACACCTGTAAACAACATCAAAAATGTAAAAACGGTCTTTGTACCGTAAGATCTCAGCTATCCAATGACAAAAAATCATTTAAAAATATTAAAATGTAGAAGGGAGAATTTTATAAATTTCTACCATTTGATTTCACTTTACTGAAGTAGCTTTTTTAAAATTCCCCTAATAAAAGTCTAAAAAGTACAGAACGGTCTTTGTACTGAAAGATCTTAGCTATCCCATGACAAAAGAATCATTTAAAAATATTAAAATGTAGACGAGATATTTTTATAAATTTCTACCGTTAGAATTCACTTGGCTGAAGTAGCCTCTTTAAAACACCTGTAAACAAAAAAAAAAAATTCAAAACGTTCTTTGTACCGAAAGATCTCAGATATCCAATGACAAAAGAATCATTTAAAAATATTAAAATGTAGACGAGATATTTTTATAAATTTCTACTATTGGAATTCTCTTGACTGAAGTAGCTTTTTTAAAATTCCCCTACACAAAGTCGTAAAAGTACAAAACGGTCTTTGTACCGAAAGATCTTAGTTGTCCAATGACAAAACAATCATTTAAAAATATTAAAATGTAGAAGAGATATTTTTATAAATTTCTACCATTGGATTTCACTTGACAGAAGTAGCTTTTTTAAAATTCCCCTAATGAAAGTCTAAAATGTACAAAACGGTCTTTGTACCGAAAGATCTTAGCTATCCCATGACAAAAGAATCATTTAAAAATATTAAAATGTAGACGAGATATTTTTATAAATTTCTACCATTGGAATTCACTTGGCTGAAGTAGCCTCTTTAAAACACCTGTAAACAAAATTAAAAAAAGTACAAAACGGTCCTTGTACCGAAAGTTCTCAGCTATCCAATGACAAAAAAATCATTTAAAAATATTAAAATGTAGAAGAGATATTTTTATAAATTTCTACCATTGGATTTCACTTGACTGAAGTAGCTTTTTTAAAATTCCCCTAAAAAGTCTAAAAAGTACAGAACGGTCTTTGTACCGAAAGATCTTAGCTATCCCATGACAAAAGAATCATTTAAAAATATTAAAATGTAGACGAGATATTTTTATAAATTTCTACCGTTAGAATTCACTTGGCTGAAGTAGCCTCTTTAAAACACCTGTAAACAAAATAAAAAAAAAGTACAAAACGTTCTTTGTACCGAAAGATCTCAGATATCCAATGACAAAAGAATCATTTAAAAATATTAAAATGTAGACGAGATATTTTTATAAATTTCTACCATTGGAATTCACTTGGCTGAAGTAGCCTCTTTAAAACACCTGTAAACAAAATTAAAAAAAGTACAAAACGGTCCTTGTACCGAAAGTTCTCGGCTATCCAATGACAAAAAAATCATTTAAAAATATTAAAATGTAGAAGAGATATTTTTATAAATTTCTACCATTGGATTTCACTTGACTGAAGTAGCTTTTTTAAAATTCCCCTAAAAAGTCTAAAAAGTACAGAACGGTCTTTGTACCGAAAGATCTTAGCTATCCCATGACAAAAGAATCATTTAAAAATATTAAAATGTAGACGAGATATTTTTATAAATTTCTACCGTTAGAATTCACTTGGCTGAAGTAGCCTCTTTAAAACACCTGTAAACAAAATAAAAAAAAAGTACAAAACGTTCTTTGTACCGAAAGATCTCAGATATCCAATGACAAAAGAATCATTTAAAAATATTAAAATGTAGACGAGATATTTTTATAAATTTCTACCATTGGAATTCACTTGGCTGAAGTAGCCTCTTTAAAACACCTGTAAACAAAATTAAAAAAAGTACAAAACGGTCCTTGTACCGAAAGTTCTCAGCTATCCAATGACAAAAAAATCATTTAAAAATATTAAAATGTAGAAGAGATATTTTTATAAATTTCTACCATTGGATTTCACTTGACTGAAGTAGCTTTTTTAAAATTCCCCTAAAAAGTCTAAAAAGTACAGAACGGTCTTTGTACCGAAAGATCTTAGCTATCCCATGACAAAAGAATCATTTAAAAATATTAAAATGTAGACGAGATATTTTTATAAATTTCTACCGTTAGAATTCACTTGGCTGAAGTAGCCTCTTTAAAACACCTGTAAACAAAATAAAAAAAAAGTACAAAACGTTCTTTGTACCGAAAGATCTCAGATATCCAATGACAAAAGAATCATTTAAAAATATTAAAATGTAGACGAGATATTTTTATAAATTTCTACCATTGGAATTCACTTGGCTGAAGTAGCCTCTTTAAAACACCTGTAAACAAAATTAAAAAAAGTACAAAACGGTCCTTGTACCGAAAGTTCTCGGCTATCCAATGACAAAAAAATCATTTAAAAATATTAAAATGTAGAAGAGATATTTTTATAAATTTCTACCATTGGATTTCACTTGACTGAAGTAGCTTTTTTAAAATTCCCCTAAAAAGTCTAAAAAGTACAGAACGGTCTTTGTACCGAAAGATCTTAGCTATCCCATGACAAAAGAATCATTTAAAAATATTAAAATGTAGACGAGATATTTTTATAAATTTCTACCGTTAGAATTCACTTGGCTGAAGTAGCCTCTTTAAAACACCTGTAAACAAAATAAAAAAAAAGTACAAAACGTTCTTTGTACCGAAAGATCTCAGATATCCAATGACAAAAGAATCATTTAAAAATATTAAAATGTAGACGAGATATTTTTATAAATTTCTACCATTGGAATTCACTTGGCTGAAGTAGCCTCTTTAAAACACCTGTAAACAAAATTAAAAAAAGTACAAAACGGTCCTTGTACCGAAAGTTCTCAGCTATCCAATGACAAAAAAATCATTTAAAAATATTAAAATGTAGAAGAGATATTTTTATAAATTTCTACCATTGGATTTCACTTGACTGAAGTAGCTTTTTTAAAATTCCCCTAAAAAGTCTAAAAAGTACAGAACGGTCTTTGTACCGAAAGATCTTAGCTATCCCATGACAAAAGAATCATTTAAAAATATTAAAATGTAGACGAGATATTTTTATAAATTTCTACCGTTAGAATTCACTTGGCTGAAGTAGCCTCTTTAAAACACCTGTAAACAAAATAAAAAAAAAGTACAAAACGTTCTTTGTACCGAAAGATCTCAGATATCCAATGACAAAAGAATCATTTAAAAATATTAAAATGTAGACGAGATATTTTTATAAATTTCTACCATTGGAATTCACTTGGCTGAAGTAGCCTCTTTAAAACACCTGTAAACAAAATTAAAAAAAGTACAAAACGGTCCTTGTACCGAAAGTTCTCAGCTATCCAATGACAAAAAAATCATTTAAAAATATTAAAATGTAGAAGAGATATTTTTATAAATTTCTACCATTGGATTTCACTTGACTGAAGTAGCTTTTTTAAAATTCCCCTAAAAAGTCTAAAAAGTACAGAACGGTCTTTGTACCGAAAGATCTTAGCTATCCCATGACAAAAGAATCATTTAAAAATATTAAAATGTAGACGAGATATTTTTATAAATTTCTACCGTTAGAATTCACTTGGCTGAAGTAGCCTCTTTAAAACACCTGTAAACAAAATAAAAAAAAAGTACAAAACGTTCTTTGTACCGAAAGATCTCAGATATCCAATGACAAAAGAATCATTTAAAAATATTAAAATGTAGACGAGATATTTTTATAAATTTCTACCATTGGAATTCACTTGGCTGAAGTAGCCTCTTTAAAACACCTGTAAACAAAATTAAAAAAAGTACAAAACGGTCCTTGTACCGAAAGTTCTCGGCTATCCAATGACAAAAAAATCATTTAAAAATATTAAAATGTAGAAGAGATATTTTTATAAATTTCTATCAATGGATTTCACTTGACTGAAGTAGCCTCTTTAAAACACCTGTAAACAAAGTCGAAAAAGTACAAAACGGCCTTTGTACCGAAATATCTTAGCTATCCCATGACAACAGAATCATTTAAAAATATTAAAATGTAGACGAGATATTTTTATAAATTTCTACTATTGGAATTCTCTGGATTGAAGTAGCTTTTTTATAATTCCCCTAAACAAAGTCGTACAAGTACAAAACGGTCTTTGTACCGGAAGAACTTAGTTGTCCAATGACAAAACAATCATTTAAAAATATTAAAATGTAGAGAGATATTTTTATAAATTTCTACCATTGGAATTCATTTGGCTGAAGTAGCCTCTTTAAAACACCTGTAAAGAAAATTAAAAAATTACAAAACGATCTTTGTACCGAAAGATCTTATCTATCCCATGACAACAGAATCATTTAAAAATATTAAAATGTAGACAAGATATTTTTATAAATTTCTACCATTGTAATTCACTTGACTGAAGTAGCTTTTTTAAAATTCCCCTAAACAATGTCGTAAAAGTACAAAACGGTCTTTGTAACGAAAGATCTTAGCTATCCAATGACAAAAAATAATTTAAAAATATTAAAATGTAGAAGAGATATTTTAACAAATTTCTACCAATGGATTTAACTTGACTGAAGTAGCCTCTTTAAAACACCTGTAAACAAAATCGAAAAAAGTAGAAAACGGTCTTTGTACCGAAAGATCTCAACTATCAAATGAGAAAAAATCATTTAAAAATATTAGTAGAAGAGATATTTTTATAAATTTCTACCATTGGATTTCACTTGACAGAAGTAGCATTTTTAAAATTCCCTTAATAAAAGTCTAAAAAATACAAAACGGTCTTTGTACCGAAAGATCTTAGCTATCCCATGACAAAAGAACTATTTTAAAATATTAAAATGTAGACGAGATACTTTTATAAATATCTACCATTGGAATTCACTTGACTGAAGTAGCCTCACTAAAACATCTGTAAACAAAACCAAAAAAGTACAAAACGGTCTTTGTACCGAAAGATCTTAGCTATCCAATGACAAAAAAAATCATTTTAAATATTAAAATGTAGACGAGATATTTTTATAAATTTCTACCATTGGATTTCACTTGACAGAAGTAGCATTTTTAAAATTCCCCTAATAAAAGTCTAAAAAATACAAAACGGTCTTTGTACCGAAAGATTTTAGCTATCCCATGACAAAAAAATCATTTTAAAATATTAAAATGCAGACGAGATACTTTTATAAATTTCTACCATTGGAATTCACTTGGCTGAAATAGCCTCTTTAAAACACCTGTAAACAAAATTTAAAAAAAATGTACAAAACGGTCTTTCTACCGAAAGATCTCAGCTATCCCATGACAACAGAATCATTTAAAAATATTAAAATGTAGACGAGATATTTTTATAAATTTCTACTATTGGAATTCACTATTATTCACTATTTCTACTATTGGAATTCTGAAGTAGCTTTTTTAAAATGCCCCTAAACAAAGTCGTAAAAGTACAAAACAGTCTTTGTACCGAAAGATCTTAGATAACCAATGACGAAAAAATCATTTAAAAATATTAAAATGTAGACGAGATATTTTTATAAATTTCTACCATTGGAATTCACTTGACTGAAGTAGCCTCTTTAAAACACCTGTAAACAACATCAAAAATGTAAAAACGGTCTTTGTACCGTAAGATCTCAGCTATCCAATGACAAAAAATCATTTAAAAATATTAAAATGTAGAAGGGAGAATTTTATAAATTTCTACCATTTGATTTCATTTTACTGAAGTAGCTTTTTTAAAATTCCCCTAATAAAAGTCTAAAAAGTACAGAACGGTCTTTGTACTGAAAGATCTTAGCTATCCCATGACAAAAGAATCATTTAAAAATATTAAAATGTAGACGAGATATTTTTATAAATTTCTACTATTGGAATTCACTATTATTCACTATTTCTACTATTGGAATTCTGAAGTAGCTTTTTTAAAATGCCCCTAAACAAAGTCGTAAAAGTACAAAACAGTCTTTGTACCGAAAGATCTTAGATAACCAATGACGAAAAAATCATTTAAAAATATTAAAATGTAGACGAGATATTTTTATAAATTTCTACCATTGGAATTCACTTGGCTGAAGTAGCCTCTTTAAAACACCTGTAAACAAAATTAAAAAAAGTACAAAACGGTCCTTGTACCGAAAGTTCTCGGCTATCCAATGCCAAAAAATAATTTAAAAATATAAAAATGTAGAAGAGATATTTTTATAAATTTCTTCCATTGGATTTCACTTGACTGAAGTAGCCTCTTTAAAACACCTGTAAACAAAATCAAAAAAGTACAAAACGGTCTTTATACCGAAAAATCTCAGCTGTTCAATGCTAAAAAAATCATTTAAAAATATTAAAATGTAGAAGGGAGAATTTTATAATTTTCTACCATTTGATTTCACTTTACTAAAGTAGCTTTTTTAAAATTCCCCTAATAAAAGTCTAAAAAGTACAAAACGGTCTTTGTACAGAAAGATCTCAGCTATCAAATGACAAAAAAATCATTTAAAAATATTAAAATGTACAAGTGATATTTTTATAAATTTCTACCATTGGAATTTACTTGACTGAAGTAGCCTCTTTAAAAAACCTGTAAACAAAATCAAAAAAGTAAAAACAGTCTTCGTACCGAAATATCTCAACTAACAAATGAGAAAAAATCATTTAAAAATATTAAAATGTAGAAAAGATATTTTTATAAATTTCTACCATTGGATTTCACTTGACTGAAGTAGCTTTTTTTAAATTCCCCTAAAAAGTCTAAAAAGTACAGAACGGTCTTTGTACTGAAAGATCTTAGCTATCCCATGACAAAAGAATCATTTAAGAATATTAAAATGTAGACGAGATGTTTTTATAAATTTCTACCGTTAGAATTCACTTGGCTGAAGTAGCCTCTTTAAAACACCTGTAAAAAAAATTTAAAAAAAAATTTACAAAACGGTCTTTCTACCGAAAGATCTCAGCTATCCCATGACAACAGAATCATTTAAAAATATTAAAATGTAGACGAGATATTTTTATAAATTTCTACTATTGGAATTCACTATTATTCACTATTTCTACTATTGGAATTCTGAAGTAGCTTTTTTAAAATGCCCCTAAACAAAGTCGTAAAAGTACAAAACAGTCTTTGTACCGAAAGATCTTAGATAACCAATGACGAAAAAATCATTTAAAAATATTAAAATGTAGAAGAGAGAATTTTATAAATTTCTACCATTGGATTTCACTTGCCAGAAGTAGCTTTTTTAAAATTCCCCTAAACAAAGACGAAAAAGTACAAAATGGTCTTTGTACCGAAAGATCTGAGATATCGAATGCCAAAAAATAATTTAAAAATATTAAAATGTAGAAGAGATATTTTTATAAATTTCTACCATTGGATTTCACTTGACAGAAGTAGCTTTTTTAAAATTCCCCTAATAAAAGTCTAAAAAGTACAAAACAGTGTTTGTACCGAAAGAACTCAGCTATCCCATGACAAAAAAATCATTTAAAAATATTAAAATGTACAAGTGATACTTTTATAAATTTCTACCATTGGAATTCACTTGACTGAAGTAGCCTCTTTAAAACACCTGTAAACAACATCAAAAATGTAAAAACGGTCTTTGTACCGTAAGATCTCAGCTATCCAATGACAAAAAATCATTTAAAAATATTAAAATGTAGAAGGGAGAATTTTATAAATTTCTACCATTTGATTTCATTTTACTGAAGTAGCTTTTTTAAAATTCCCCTAATAAAAGTCTAAAAAGTACAGAACGGTCTTTGTACTGAAAGATCTTAGCTATCCCATGACAAAAGAATCATTTAAAAATATTAAAATGTAGACGAGATATTTTTATAAATTTCTACTATTGGAATTCACTATTATTCACTATTTCTACTATTGGAATTCTGAAGTAGCTTTTTTAAAATGCCCCTAAACAAAGTCGTAAAAGTACAAAACAGTCTTTGTACCGAAAGATCTTAGATAACCAATGACGAAAAAATCATTTAAAAATATTAAAATGTAGACGAGATATTTTTATAAATTTCTACCATTGGAATTCACTTGGCTGAAGTAGCCTCTTTAAAACACCTGTAAACAAAATTAAAAAAAGTACAAAACGGTCCTTGTACCGAAAGTTCTCGGCTATCCAATGCCAAAAAATAATTTAAAAATATAAAAATGTAGAAGAGATATTTTTATAAATTTCTTCCATTGGATTTCACTTGACTGAAGTAGCCTCTTTAAAACACCTGTAAACAAAATCAAAAAAGTACAAAACGGTCTTTATACCGAAAAATCTCAGCTGTTCAATGCTAAAAAAATCATTTAAAAATATTAAAATGTAGAAGGGAGAATTTTATAAATTTCTACCATTTGATTTCACTTTACTAAAGTAGCTTTTTTAAAATTCCCCTAATAAAAGTCTAAAAAGTACAAAACGGTCTTTGTACAGAAAGATCTCAGCTATCAAATGACAAAAAAATCATTTAAAAATATTAAAATGTACAAGTGATATTTTTATAAATTTCTACCATTGGAATTTACTTGACTGAAGTAGCCTCTTTAAAAAACCTGTAAACAAAATCAAAAAAGTAAAAACAGTCTTCGTACCGAAATATCTCAACTAACAAATGAGAAAAAATCATTTAAAAATATTAAAATGTAGAAAAGATATTTTTATAAATTTCTACCATTGGATTTCACTTGACTGAAGTAGCTTTTTTTAAATTCCCCTAAAAAGTCTAAAAAGTACAGAACGGTCTTTGTACTGAAAGATCTTAGCTATCCCATGACAAAAGAATCATTTAAGAATATTAAAATGTAGACGAGATGTTTTTATAAATTTCTACCGTTAGAATTCACTTGGCTGAAGTAGCCTCTTTAAAACACCTGTAAACAAAATTTAAAAAAAAATTTACAAAACGGTCTTTCTACCGAAAGATCTCAGCTATCCCATGACAACAGAATCATTTAAAAATATTAAAATGTAGACGAGATATTTTTATAAATTTCTACTATTGGAATTCACTATTATTCACTATTTCTACTATTGGAATTCTGAAGTAGCTTTTTTAAAATGCCCCTAAACAAAGTCGTAAAAGTACAAAACAGTCTTTGTACCGAAAGATCTTAGATAACCAATGACGAAAAAATCATTTAAAAATATTAAAATGTAGAAGAGAGAATTTTATAAATTTCTACCATTGGATTTCACTTGCCAGAAGTAGCTTTTTTAAAATTCCCCTAAACAAAGACGAAAAAGTACAAAATGGTCTTTGTACCGAAAGATCTGAGATATCGAATGCCAAAAAATAATTTAAAAATATTAAAATGTAGAAGAGATATTTTTATAAATTTCTACCATTGGATTTCACTTGACAGAAGTAGCTTTTTTAAAATTCCCCTAATAAAAGTCTAAAAAGTACAAAACAGTGTTTGTACCGAAAGAACTCAGCTATCCCATGACAAAAAAATCATTTAAAAATATTAAAATGTACAAGTGATACTTTTATAAATTTCTACCATTGGAATTCACTTGACTGAAGTAGCCTCTTTAAAACACCTGTAAACAACATCAAAAATGTAAAAACGGTCTTTGTACCGTAAGATCTCAGCTATCCAATGACAAAAAATCATTTAAAAATATTAAAATGTAGAAGGGAGAATTTTATAAATTTCTACCATTTGATTTCATTTTACTGAAGTAGCTTTTTTAAAATTCCCCTAATAAAAGTCTAAAAAGTACTGAACGGTCTTTGTACTGAAAGATCTTAGCTATCCCATGACAAAAGAATCATTTAAAAATATTAAAATGTAGACGAGATATTTTTATAAATTTCTACCGTTAGAATTCACTTGGCTGAAGTAGCCTCTTTAAAACACCTGTAAACAAAAAAAAAAAAAAAAAAATCAAAACGTTCTTTGTACCGAAAGATCTCAGATATCCAATGACAAAAGAATCATTTAAAAATATTAAAATGTAGACGAGATATTTTTATAAATTTCTACTATTGGAATTCTCTTGACTGAAGTAGCTTTTTTAAAATTCCCCTACACAAAGTCGTAAAAGTACAAAACGGTCTTTGTACCGAAAGATCTTAGTTGTCCAATGACAAAACAATCATTTAAAAATATTAAAATGTAGAAGAGATATTTTTATAAATTTCTACCATTGGATTTCACTTGACAGAAGTAGCTTTTTTAAAATTCCCCTAATGAAAGTCTAAAATGTACAAAACGGTCTTTGTACCGAAAGATCTTAGCTATCCCATGACAAAAGAATCATTTAAAAATATTAAAATGTAGACGAGATATTTTTATAAATTTCTACCATTGGAATTCACTTGGCTGAAGTAGCCTCTTTAAAACACCTGTAAACAAAATTAAAAAAAGTACAAAACGGTCCTTGTACCGAAAGTTCTCAGCTATCCAATGACAAAAAAATCATTTAAAAATATTAAAATGTAGAAGAGATATTTTTATAAATTTCTACCAATGGATTTCACTTGACTGAAGTAGCCTCTTTAAAACACCTGTAAACAAAGTCGAAAAAGTACAAAACGGCCTTTGTACCGAAATATCTTAGCTATCCCATGACAACAGAATCATTTAAAAATATTAAAATGTAGACGAGATATTTTTATAAATTTCTACTATTGGAATTCTCTTGACTGAAGTAGCTTTTTTAAAATTCCCCTACACAAAGTCGTAAAAGTACAAAACGGTCTTTGTACCGAAAGATCTTAGTTGTCCAATGACAAAACAATCATTTAAAAATATTAAAATGTAGAAGAGATATTTTTATAAATTTCTATCATTGGATTTCACTTGACAGAAGTAGCTTTTTTAAAATTCCCCTAATGAAAGTCTAAAAAGTACAAAACGGTCTTTGTACCGAAAGATCTTAGCTATCCCATGACAAAAGAATCATTTAAAAATATTAAAATGTAGACGAGATATTTTTATAAATTTCTACCATTGGAATTCACTTGGCTGAAGTAGCCTCTTTAAAACACCTGTAAACAAAATTAAAAAAAGTACAAAACGGTCCTTGTACCGAAAGTTCTCAGCTATCCAATGACAAAAAAATCATTTAAAAATATTAAAATGTAGAAGAGATATTTTTATAAATTTCTACCAATGGATTTCACTTGACTGAAGTAGCCTCTTTAAAACACCTGTAAACAAAGTCGAAAAAGTACAAAACGGCCTTTGTACCGAAATATCTTAGCTATCCCATGACAACAGAATCATTTAAAAATATTAAAATGTAGACGAGATATTTTTATAAATTTCTACTATTGGAATTCTCTTGACTGAAGTAGCTTTTTTAAAATTCCCCTAAACAAAGTCGTACAAGTACAAAACGGTCTTTGTACCGGAAGAACTTAGTTGTCCAATGACAAAACAATTATTTAAAAATATTAAAATGTAGAAGAGATATTTTTATAAATTTCTACCATTCGATTTCACTTGACAGAAGTAGCTTTTTTAAAATTCCCCTAATAAAAGTCTAAAAAGTACAAAACGGTCTTTGTACCGAAAGATCTTAGCTATCACATGACAAAAGAATCATTTAAAAATATTAAAATGTAGACGAGATATTTTTATAAATTTCTACCATTGGAATTCACTTGGCTGAAGTAGCCTCTTTAAAACACCTGTAAAGAAAATTAAAAAAAAGTACAAAACGGTCTTTGTACCGAAAGTTCTCAGCTATCCAATGACAAAAAAAAATCATTTAAAAATATTAAAATGTAGAAGAGATATTTTTATAAATTTCTACCAATGGATTTCACTTGACTGAAGTAGCCTCTTTAAAACATCTGTAAACAAAGTCGAAAAAGTACAAAACGGTCTTTGTACCGAAAGATCTTAGCTATCCCATGACAACAGAATCATTTAAAACTATTAAAATGTAGACGAGATATTTTTATAAATTTCTACTATTGGAATTCACTTGACTGAAGTAGCTTTTTTAAAATTCCCCTAAACAAAATCGTAAAAGTACAAAACGGTCTTTGTACCGAAAGATCTTAGCTATCCAATGACAAAAAAATCATTTAAAAATATTAAAATATAGAATAGATATTTTTATAAATTTCTACCATTGGATTTCACTTGTAGGAAGTAAATTTTTTAAATTCCCCTAATAAAAGTCAAAAAAGTACAAAACGGTATTTGTACCGAAAGATCTAAGCTATCCAATGACAAAAAAAATAAATAAATAAATAAATAAATAAAAAATAAAAAATAAATAAATATATAAATAAAGTCATTTAAAAATATTAAAATGTAGAAGATATATTTTTATAAATTTCTACCATTGGATTTCACTTGACTGATGTAGCCTCTTTAAAATACCTGTAAACAAAATAAAAAAAAATACAAAACGGTATTTGTACCTAAAGATCTCAGCTATCCCATGACAAAAAATCATTTAAAAATCTTTAAATGTCGAAAAGACATACTTATAAAATTTTACTATAGGATTTCGCTTGACTGAAGTAGCCTCTTTAAAACAGCTGTAAACAAAAAAAAAGGTCTTTTTACCGAAAGATCTCAGCTATTCAATGACAAAAAAACATTTAAAAATATTAAAACGTAGAAGAAATATTTTTATAAATTTCTACCATTGGATTTCATTTGACTGAAGTAACCTCTTTAAAACAACTGTAAACAAAATCAAAGAAGTACAAAACGGTCTTTGTACCAAAAGATCTGAGATATCGAATGCCAAATAATGATTTATTAATATTAAAATGTAGAAGAGATATTTTTATAAATTTCTACCATTGGACTTCACTTCACTGAAGTAGCTTTTTTAAAATTCCCCTAAACAGAGTCGAAAAAGTACAAAACGGTCTTTGTACCGAAAGATCTGAGCTACACTGTAAAAAAAATCTGTAACCTTAGTAATCTAAATTAACCGAAATCTCTTATGCTTACTAAAATTTTATGTGTACACTGTACAAGAAAATGATGTCAATCTACAAAATTTGTAAGCAAAACTAAAACCATCTGTAACTTTACAAAAGAATTTACAAAAGAATCGTCACTTAAAAAGTTCTTGGAATACGATTTCCCAAAAAAATTCTTAGTAACCTTAAAATTTGTTTGATTCAAAGTGCTAATCTGTATCTGTTACATGAATTTTTATTGTTGCCGTTACATAAAAAGTTCTTGGAATACAATTCTACTACAAAAATTTTTGTAATTATCCAAATTTTTTTTACAGTGCATAACATGACAAAAAAATCATTTAAAAATATTAAAATGTAGAAGAGATATTTTTATAAATTTCTACCACTGGATTTCACTTGACTGAAGTAGATTTTTTAAAATTCCCCTAAACAAAGTCGAAAAAGTACAAAGCGGTCTTTGTACCGATAGATCTGAGATATCGAATGCCAAAAAATAATTTAAAAATATTAAAATGCAGAAGAGATATTTTTATAAATTTCTACCTCTGGATTTCACTTGACTGAAGTAGATTTTTTAAAATTTCCCTAAACAAAGTCGAAAAAGTACAAAACGATCTTTGTACCGAAAGATCTCAGCTATTCAATGACAAAAATTCATTTAAAAATATTAAAATGTAGAAGAGATATTTTTATAAATTTCTTCCATTGGATTTCATTTGACTGAAGTAGCTTTTTAAAATTCCCCTAAAGAAGGTCGAAAAAGTACAAAACGGTCTTTGTACCGAAATATCTGAGATATCGAATGCCAAAAGATAATTTAAAAATATAAAAATGTAGAAGAGATATTTTTATAAATTTCTTCCATTGGATTTCACTTGACTGAAGTAGCCTCTTTAAAACACCTGTAAACAAAATCAAAAAAGTACAAAACGGTCTTTATACCGAAAAATCTCAGCTGTTCAATGCTAAAAAAATCATTTAAAAATATTAAAATACAAACGAGATATCTTAAAAATTTCTATCTTGGGATTTCGCTCTATTGATGTAAGCCACTATAAAATACTCGTAACAAAATCGAAAAAATATAAAACGGTCTTTGTACGTACAGTTCAATGATCTCAGATATTCAATGCTAAAAAAATCATTTAAAAATATTAAAATGTAGAGGAGATTCTTTGGAAAATGTTTAATGTGCAATCTCTGACATAATAATCACGATCTGTATGTTGTCTTTTAAAATTACATATAAATGATTCAATTTCACTTGAAACTATCTAACAAAAAAGGTCAATGTCGACTTGTTTTAAAACGGATCCGAGTGTTTTGGTCAGAAATTATCTCGAAGAAACTATCCAAATGCACATATCCCTCGGGCTATCAGTATTGAAAAGGTGCGAGAGTTTTTAGCATTTGCTAATGACTTTTTTCTTCCTGGGGTATCTTTTCCCCTTTTTATCGCCTGGAGGTAAAGGGTGGCGTGAGATGACCATTTTCTTATTAATTACAAGCTTGGAAAATATCATTGGTCTTTTAAAGTGTCAATCTTTGGGTTCGGGATACGCCTTCCTGGTGGCAACACGCATAGGTTTGTGATAGGATTTTGAGTTTCGGTTTGACTGATGCAGGCTCTTAATACGAATACTCTGAAAATGACCTAGATCCACCAAACAACAAAGCCTTTGCATGTTTGAATTGACTCAAACGGCCAAAGAATGCTGATCCGAATCAACTAAAGTATTTAAGGGGTCTCAGAAATTGAAATCCATTCATCCATCAGAGAATTCAGGAATTCTATGCAAAATTCGAGATGGAAGCATTGAAAAGAATGTCTTTGAAGCAAGCAACAATATAAAGCTTTTTCTTAACCCTTTCGGGTCTGTTTTACTGTTAATAGTACATGTCTTTTAATGGAGTATTATTTTGTTTTGAGAAACTAGGGGGGCTCCGCCCCCCTGCTCGCTACGCTCGCCAACCCCCCGCGTAATCGCTTCGCGATTCCACGTTGTAGGCTACCCCTGCTTGCTGCGCTCGCCAATACTCCACGGAATCGCTTCGCGATACCTTATTTTCCATACACTGTTAAAAATTTGAAACTTTCGCTAGATCGTCACTCTACCACTTTTATAAAAAACGATTACTTCGCTGTATAATGGAGCATTCTCATTGGTTAAAATAGAGATATTCTATAAAAGCGATGGAGTGACGATGCAACAAAAATTTCAAGTTTTTAACAGTGTACACTCAATTTTGGAATTCATCCCTCTCCTCATTGGTCGAAGCATAGACGAAGCCCTTTCCTGATTGGTCTATTCGACTCATGGAAGGTGTGGTCCACCCAGACGCTTTATTTCCGGAAACCTTACACATCAGCATCATTCCAGGAGTCATTCCTAGAGATTTGTTTAAGGCTAATTTTTTTTTTAAATATATATATACTACAGAAGGATACTTTTGTTACTATTTGTATGTAGTAATATTAATATATGTCTATGTGTTTACTTTGTGACTTCATTTATGTTTAAGCATTTAGTAATAATAATAATTATTATCACTTCCTTACTTCTTTTTGCGCCATTAGCAATTCTTTTATTTAAAACATATATTTCAGTCTTTAAATGTAAAATAAAAATTATTTTTCTGAAAGAATTATATATACTAAAGAGCAAAAATTAATAGAAAGCAATAATATAAGTTAAATCTAATTCTAATACAATATTTCCTAAACATCTGCAAAAAATCTTCCTTTAGTCTACTGTCATATACATATTAGTTGAATGTTACTCAAAACAACAACATTCGTTGTGTTTCAGACAGTGAATTATTTGTTAAACACTAATTAATCTATTTGGATAGCGAAAGCTAATGTTATTAACGTAAACGTAATTTTTTTTTTCAAGAAACTCAAAAAAAAAATCGAACCCGAAAGGGTTAAATTATAGTCTCTAGATTTCAGAAACTGATAAAAATAAGAAAAGGAAGATTTTAAATAATAAAATAAACAAAAAAAAATTAAAAAGGAAAAACAATTTTTAAACACACCACCAGTCCTGACTGGTGATTCCAGATCTAAGCCTAGATAAAGTATGAAGATAAGTCAGAAACGTCCCTTAAATTCCATAACTTTTTTTAACTCAATCAAACTGATTGGTAAAATTATCATACGAATTAAATATTTCCAACTGAGCAAAAATTGTATTGACTATTCTCTTGAGCTGTCGAAATGACAGACCAGATAGTATGACCTACAAGGATATCTGAGCGAGGAACGATCACCGGTTGTTTTAACCAGTTAGTGTAAAGCGGTAAAGCATTGACCTTGTAAGCCAAGGGCCTGGGTTCGATTCCCGGCCTGATCAATTTAATTAAGGCCTGACCCTTAAATTGTCTGTCATTTATCCGAATCTTTGCTTATGCGAAGTAAGGTTGGCCCAAACTTATTCGGATAATCGGCACTCTACTGTGCTCTAATGAAATTTTCTCCTTTAATAGGGTGAAAGTATTATATGAGTACACAATTGAGAAGACGCATGCATAACACATATATACCCTTAGCAAAAAAAGGCATAGAATTACCATAAAAAAGACCATAAGTGCAATCATATGGATTTTTGCCTATGGTAAAAGCGATTCTATGGAAAACCATATAATCGTTAAGTGTATGGTAATTCTTATGAAAAACCATATAAACGTTAAGTGTTTGGTAATTCTTTATGGTACTATATATTAAAAAATAATAACGATATCAACTTTGGTGGCGCCATCTTTTAGAAAAACGGGGAACTAAGCTTACTAACGTACTTTGACCTTGGGAAGCAGTGGGATTTGATCCACTGACAGTAGGGATGGGAGACGAGCGTCCTAACCATTCGGCCATGCGGGGATGATGAGCTGTGCTTATAGGCTATTTTTGACAATTTGTTTATTTTGAGGGGGTCCGGGACGCATTTTACCTTCCTTTACTCGATTAGAGACCATAGAGATGTTTACAGCCTCCTGATTGGTTGGTTTCGCTTATCGATTTGCTTTAGCACCATTATCAAAACGCTAAGTTATAACAACCGTGAAAATAAAATAAATCGAAAAGTTAGAAAGTGATGTATATAGAATGTTGTAAAGTTAAAAACTAAACAAACGTCAACAAATATCGATTATTAATATTTAAATTTAATGTTTGTTTAGTTTTTAACTTTACAATATTTATTATGTATTCACCGTTTAATAACCTCGTGTTTGATTTTATTATCACATTAAAATTTTCAGTAATACCTTTCATTATGAAATTGTCCAGCTTGTTTAATGAATATCTATATATAAAAAAAAACTTTCGTTTTTTATATAAAATATTAGAAATTAAACTTTTTATATGTATGAATGTATAAATTTCTTAGCCATTTAAAACATTTTCGAAGCTGGTAACTAAAATCAAATGTAATATAATTACCCCCCCCCCCTCCAAAAAAAAGGACAAAAGTTAATAAAACAATCAAGTTGAAGTGTCGTATAAGAAAACTAGATGGCGCCACTACATATTTTTTTAACGTGTCCATTTAATTTGTGCTTTCTAATGTAATAACAAATTGCGAAATTCTGAATTAATTAGCATTTGTGAACAACTGAGTTAAATTGAAATGTTAAATGTTAAGTGCTGATTCACTTATATATAAAAAAGAAAATATATATAATCTAGTATATTATACTGTTGTCATAGAAATTCCAATTTCCAAACACGTTAAACAGCAGAAAAGACGAAAGAGAAACTAACCAATCAGGAAGTCGAAAAACGCTCTATGGTCTTTAATCATGTAAAGGAAGGTTAAATGCGTCCGGGACACATTAAAAAATCTTTTATTGAATTAAAATTTTGCAATTTTTTGTAATATTAAACATACCATTTTAAAACAAAATCACATGATAAAACTTCTCTATATTTTTTTAATTTAAAATTTATTAAAAAAAGTGGAGGGAAATTAAAAATTATTGTAACTCAATGTAATAATTGTAGAATTTTAGTTTTTTAGCAATTAAATAAACAGAAACACCTACATTTTAATTTTGATTCAGCCTTTTTAAAAATATTAATAAAAAATTTATGTAAAGTAAAAGTTTGAAAAAAAATAAGACTTTCAAAAATAAATACTTTTTTCAAATTTGCTGAATCAAAATTAAAGTAAAGCAATTAAAAAAAGCATGTTCTAATTTTAAAGCATTTATGTTGAACGGTTCTTGAGTTATAACAATTTAAATGTGAGAAAATGTGAAAACCCATCATGAAGAAAAACGCATACAAGAAGTCTTATCCATGACAATCAGTGCTTAAAAGCTAGATGCTGAAAACGAAAAAGAAAAAAAAAACAAATAATATTTCCTTTTCTAAATATGATTTTTTTTAAATGTCATTACAAGCATAAAAAAATCAGATAAATTTTTAATGCAGTATTTTTTATGTGTGTCCCTGACTCCTTTCATCGCTGTTAGAATTTTATAGGAAATATGTCAATTACATATTTTTATTGAATAATTTATTTTTCGCAAGATTTTTTTTATTTTTAACGCTTTTACACACTCATATACAGGGTGATTCAGCTCGTCGGTGACAAACTTTAAGGATCGATAGAGCACACCTAGACGAACATTTTTGAACAGGGAATGTAGGGTCCCTGACGCGATGGTAAGGCGCTAGGCGCTTTCGAAAATTTGGGTGCCGAAATTCGAAACGTCATAAAAACTAGGGAAATGGTTAGATTTTCTTGCTTGTTGCGTCGAAATGATTCTGTTTGTTTAGACTTTCTTCAGTACCAATTTGATAAGCGTATCTCTTAAAACATGGATAGGGGGCGCTGCAGACTTTGGAGAGCTAGACAACAACTTTAAGCCCGTTATTTTGATAATTTAACACATGCTCGCCAAAGTTTATACTCTAACTTAAAGTTTGAACCCAAAAGTAGAGCCCTGCAAAAAGCGTAAGAGCCGGAATAAAATGTCAAAGTACAGGGTGGTCGAAACTCGAAGGCTCCTAAGAGATAAACAAACAGATTTCTTGACTTATGGCATGCATTTTCATGATTCTGTTTGCTGGGGCTCTCTGAAACTCAGTTGAACGGTACAAAAAGAAACATCGATAGAGGGCGCTTTGGGCAAAAAACATAATTCGTTGACATTTCGGACGCTAACTGGAAACGGGGCGCTACGATCAGTTAGTAATAATGAAAACACATTTTCTACCTGTGCTCAACACTTCTGAATAAATTTAGACCAAAAACATCAATGATACTGGAAATTTATTTACAAAAAATAACACTACAGAAGATGCTCGAAATTTCGACCTTGGGCCATGATGCAGGCTTCGCACCTCCGTCGCATTGAGGAGTGTGTGTTTCCAACAATGCCAGGAGTATCTCTGATCTGCCCTGCAGCTGCCACAATGCGCGCCACAAGTTCTTCAGCACTGCTGACAGGTGTATGGTATACCTCGGCCTTCAGGTAACCCCAAAGGAAGAAATCCAAGCAGGTGAGGTCTGGTGATCGGGCAGGCCAGTGAACTGGACCCCCACGCCCGATCCACCGCTGGCCATACCTTGCGTTTAGATGGAGACGCACGTCGTTCGTGTAATGGGCCGGAGCTCCATCGTGCTGGAACCACATCTGGCGACGCGAACCTTCGGGTACGTGCGCCTCCTCCAGAAGCTGCGGAATCAGGTAATTTCCACCTGTCAGCCGTTCAGGTAACAAATAAGGGCCAATGAGGCAATCCCCCAGAATGCCGGCCCACACATTTACTGAGAAACGCTCCTGGGCTGCTCGGCTTCTAGTTTCATGTGGATTTTCATCACACCACACATGACTGTTGTGGGCGTTCCACATTCCCTCCCGGCTGAAGGTGGACTCGTCCGTAAACAAAATGCTGTTTACAAAACGGGGATCCCTGGATCTCATCGCCAAGTACCATTTTGAGAATTCCACTCGAGGGCCAAAATCCTGCTCTCTGAGCAACTGCACCCGCTGGATGTGGTAGGGGTGCAGATTCCGGGAACGTAAGATGCGCCACGCAGTTGCTTGCGAAATGCCAACATGTCTGGCGATATCTCTCGTGCTAAGACCTGGGTTGTCCTCAACCAGGTTAAGCACAGCCTCTTCGTTGTCGGGGGTGCTCACTGATCGCTCCCGTTCAGGCCTGCCTCCGTCGAAAGATCCCGTTGTGGACAACCTCTGGTGTACTCGAGCGAAGAAGGCATGGCAGGGGATTTGCCTGTTCGGGTAACGCTCGGCGTACAACCGCTGAGCGGCTCGTCCATTACAACCAGCAGCGCCATACGCCAAATGCATGTCAGCCAATTCAGAGTTTGTGTACCGTTCCATCCTACTACCGATCTGCAGACAAGTAACCCGAAGCTTAAGTAGGTACCGCACGTTCAAAAGACGTGTCTGCGCATACAACTACGTCATCTCGCGTTGTCGTCTACGCATTACGTATCTTTTGCATATCGATATGGTACGATATCTTTTGCATAAATCAGCAAAAAGCACCTTATGTAAATTTTATTGCGCGCATTGTGCATGATTGAAACCAGCTATGTTTGTTAAAAAAAACAAACAAACTGCAGTTTTAATAGCTTCTTATGATAAGTAAATTACTCTCTTGTTTTGTTTCTAACTGATCGTAGCGCCCCGTTTCCAGTTAGCGTCCGAAATGTCAACGAATTATGTTTTTTGCCCAAAGCGCCCCCTATCGATGTTTCTTTTTGTACCGTTCAACTGAGTTTCAGAGAGCCCCAGCAAACAGAATCATGAAAATGCATAAGTCATGCCATAAGTCAAGAAATCTGTTTGTTTATCTCTTAGGAGCCTTCGAGTTTCGACCACCCTGTACTTTGACATTTTATTCCGGCTCTTACGCTTTTTGCAGGGCTCTACTTTTGGGTTCAAACTTTAAGTTAGAGTATAAACTTTGGCGAGCATGTGTTAAATTATCAAAATAACGGGCTTAAAGTTGTTGTCTAGCTCTCCAAAGTCTGCAGCGCCCCCTATCCATGTTTTAAGAGATACGCTTATCAAATTGGTACTGAAGAAAGTCTAAACAAACAGAATCATTTCGACGCAACAAGCAAGAAAATCTAACCATTTCCCTAGTTTTTATGACGTTTCGAATTTCGGCACCCAAATTTTCGAAAGCGCCTAGCGCCTTACCATCGCGTCAGGGACCCTACATTCCCTATTCAAAAATGTTCGTCTAGGTGTGCTCTATCGATCCTTAAAGTTTGTCACTGACGAGCTGAATCACCCTGTATATGAATTATATAAGAATAAAATAATATGTTATTTTATGTTATATTAATTTGAGATCAAGGGATTTTCATTAGACTGGTTATAAGTTAACATAAGTTGTTCCTAAATAGATTTTGGTTTAAACTATCTAACCATTGGCGTTGCTACGATTCTATTTTTTAGAAGTGTATAAGACATACATAAAGATAGTAGAAAGTTTTGAGATGACCACAACCGATTAATTTTATATTATAGTTACACAAAATCTAATATATTATAAACTTTCAAAAGGCATTAAAATTTTACCATACACCATGCTTAGAAATGCTATACAATTTATGGTGCAAACAATTATGTATTATTTTACAATACTTCACGCTATGGAACACCATTGAATGTATGGTAAATTTCATTTCCCTATAGTTTTACCATACACCTGGTTATGGAATACCATATCATGTATGGTGTATATCATTATCCTATAACTTTACCATACACATTTCTCTGGATACCATAAAATGTATGGTATATATCATTATCCTATAACTTTACCATAGATATTGCTCTGCAATACCATAGAGCGATGAATGTTTACCATAAGAATACAATATGTTTACATATAATGACATAATTTTTTTTATGATTTTCCATATAAAACCATGTGTTTCCATAAAAAATCCTATGCCATTTTTTGCTAAGGGATGAAAATAAACTTTTAGCATTTTATCATATATATTTGAAAATATCCTAGTTTTCATGCACAGCCTTGTATATAATTATCGTTTTAGATATTTGTCATATTGTATGCTAAAATTTAGCTCAGTTAGAAATCGAATAACGCAGTTTATATGTCAACTAGTATATAACCCCGTCAAAAATGACGGAATTTTCACTTGCATTTCACCTTTTTAATACTTCATACAAACAAACAGAATGCAGATTTTATTTTTGAAGAGTTTGTATTGTAAAAAAGCACATTTTAAAAATAGCAATAAATTTCTACAAATACAAATGATTTTTTTTTTTTTTTACTTCATATTTAGTTTTTGAACAAATTTAAATTTCAAAACAAAGAACAGTATTTATTACAATAATAATAATAATTGGCAAAATAAAACTCAATTTCTGACGATTTCACAAAACATTTAAATTAAATATTGACGTTTTTAAAATTTTAAAATACATTCTTTATTATGATTCGGCAGCGATTTTAGTCGTGGGTATATGACAGATTCTTAGTTCGATGCTTTTAGGCATCGATTATGAAGCTTTGAGTTTTCTTTTTAAATTTAGATTTGGTGTCATCTATATGCAGTTAATATACACAAAACAACTTTTTTTTATCGTATTTTTTTATAGAAAATACTGCTATTTTTTATAGTAGGAGGCATTGATTAAAATAAAAATCAATTTTTAAAAACTTCAGCTTGCAACTTTAAAAATCCAATCCGTAAGTTATGAAAACCAAAATTATTATTATTGTTTCTTTTGTAAAATTTTAAATTAAATCTACCAGTTTTTAAAGCTTAGATTATATCCATTCGAAATTTGCTTACATTGTAAACGAAATTTATATTTTTTATCAAATGCCATTTAAATGTAAGGAATATATAATATCATAAACTAAATAAAAATCATCAAATTTTAATTTAAGAGCAATTTTGATTTATTTGCATGCATTGCATCAAAGCAGATAAAGTTTTAATTTAAGACAATGTGAAAAAATAATTTTAAGTTATACTAATGCAGTCATGATGATATCTTACTAATTCATAACAACTTGAAGAAAACAAAGAGCTTATTTGATTAAATAATTAACAAAATTTAAAAAAATTAACTGGATAAATTCTAGTATTTAAAAAATAATAATAATAAAACTAAATTTAAATTCATCTAAAACTAAATTTATCTTTTATAATATATTCACAAAATGGCTTCTAAAATAGTTCATAGATGGCAGCACTAAAGTTGTGAGAGACGGTGCTAGAGTGATGAATAAAATACGATCGTACTCAGATAATAAAAAACTTTTCCACTTCCACTGTTATCTTTATATATTATAATTGGGTTTGATATGCATGTTTTACATGAAAATATGCTGAAAAAATATTATTTCAAGTGGAAGAAATTTTAAAAGCATCATTTTAGCATCTGTTTTCAATTAAGCCTAACGTGGCGTCTAGCAGTGGTTGAATCCAGGTAGGAGTGGTACAACCTGGAACCGTTCTACACATTTCTTCAGACGCATTTTATTATAAGTAGATTATGAATATTTCATGAACTCAAATGTAATAGATTTTTTTTTTTTTTTTTGACAGCGCTGTATGTGACCAGTTAGAATTTATGCACACTAAGAAATATGCAAGAATTAGAAATGCTTTGGATTCCGAATCCTTAGCTAAGAGCCATATAGTATATCTCGTGTATCTATATTAATTTCAATATCATTGAAATAGTACGAAGGTTGCCTTTTATGCTTTTACAAACGCCTAATAGAAGGCGCTACTGAAATTTCTCTTCAGGATATTCATAAAATTCACATTTTATTTCTTTATTTCTTTTTTTTTCTTTGGAATCAGTGGCGTTTCATAAATCGTCTGCGTATTTTGTTTACAATGAGTGTTCTAAATAAACGAGTGAATGAAAATAATAGAAATAACTCGTGAAAATTTCCATTGGACGATTTTTTTATAATTTTAAGAAATGCCTCACTCGACAAGAATGCTTAATATTGCTTAGTGAAACTTTTAGTAATAAAGGACCTCAGAAAAGACTGTTTACAATTGATTTGCAGAATTTCGTCGTGGTCAGGTCCATCAGTGATGAATCTTGTGAAGGACGACCAAACTCTGTAATGTTTCCAAATAACATCGATGCTGCACACCAAATGATTGAAGAACATCGGCATGTGATGTATCGTGAATTGAAGTATCCCTTCGCATATCACAGATTGCAATACATTCGATTGTGCACGAATATTTAGCTATCAACCCATTGGGGACGAGCGACACGTCTACGTGCAGCAAAAAGGTTTAAGAATCCATGCTTATTCCCACCAGTAAAATTATATGCAAAATTTGCCTTACTTAATCGGCGCTTTTTCTCAAGTCAATAAAGCACAAATTTGTGCTATTAGAAACCGGTGACAAAACATAAAAAAATTTGTAAAAGGCTCCCGTCGCGAAGGTGTTAAAAAGATTTGTTCCTAATGGATTTCCCACAATTTGACAGAAGATCAAAAAAAGGCTCTTGCAAATTGGTGTAAGGAAATGCTAAAAAATTTTTAATTTTGAACTGCAAAATCCGTATACAACACCGTTAACAGTTGACGAGACTTTGAAATATTCGCATCAGACGGAAACTAAACAACAATCCACTTTTTGAGTGTTTCCAGATTAACCGTATGCTACGAAAGATGTTCTTTTACAAAGCACTTCCAAAAAATGATTACTTGTTTCTTCGTCACTACCGGACATATCGCAATCATTCCTTTAGAGGATCAAAAGCTGTTAACGCTAAATGGTGTACAGATATTTGTTTGCCAAAAGTCATCAATGAAATCAGAAAGAACAACAAAAAATGCCGTATATTTCTTCATCCCGACAACGACAGCTAACGCACATCACGTGAGACAATTGATTATTTGAAAGATAAAAATGTCGAATTAATTTCATATTGCCCATATTCTCCTGATTTGTATCCTACCGGCTTTATTTTGTAACCTTATGTCAAATACAAAATGCGTGGGCAGCGATTTTCATCACTTCAAGAAGCTGTTGATGCCTTCCAAAGCTACGTTTTAGAGATATCAAATTCATAGTGGAAAAACTGTTCAAGAATCGGTTTGAACAGATGGAATAGTGTATAAATCTTAAATGCGAATATTTTGAAAAGCAATAAAACAGTTTGTTTCCAAAAAAGAAATTTCTTCCTACTTTTTGTAGAAACTTAAAAACCAACCCTTGTATAACATCATGAAAATAAATTGCAAACGATTTTTCCTCATTGACCAAAGTACCACGGAATTCTTTTGAGTGTCCCTGTAAATAGCTATAAATGCTGATACACTTCATTTTCACAATCAAAAATGCTGCAATAAATCTAAATAACATGGAATAATTGCATGACGATATGAATATATTTATACTACTTATAGCAAGAAAATACAGACGGCCGTACAAATCGAAGTCGTAAACAATTTTCAACTGTACTGAAATGTATTAAAAATAAACTTCATATTGTTTGTCAGCCTTATCTTTTATTGATAAAAGAAAATAAAAAGATAATTTTGATATTTCTTTTGATCTGCTTTATCTTACTAGTTTGTTATCTGAATAATACTGCAATAAAGCCACAATCAGTAAAGTTTATAAATTTCGCTTTTACATAGAAAGCAGGACCACTCAGAAGGGTTTATTTGTAAAATAGTTCATAATTATGGAACTGAACAGCGTTCTTGTAACGGGTTCTAACAGAGGAATCGGTCTGGAGTTTGTACGGCAATTGAGTCGTTTGCCAAAACCACCTCGTTTTATATTTGCAACTTACAGGTCCGAAGATTCACTAGGGGTAAGTTTTTTTTTAATTATATCGTATTATGATATTTCAGGCAAAAGCATAATACATGATATAAATATATATACTCTCGCTGGAAAAGTAATTTTCAAAAGATAAATTATTCTGTTCGAAAATTTGGGACCCTTAAACTAGTGAAAAATGATGAAAATATTTCTAACAAAGTCATTTAGATATTACATGATTGTAAATAAGAAAGAAGATTTTTTGTTGTACCTACTTTTACACCAAGAGGTAGCAGCACAGAAAATCACCTCATCGAGTTGGAACCTGAACTTCCAGAATTTGTTAAAACTTAATTCAGAAATTAAAACGCAATTGGTCTACCAAGTCAATTGCGTTTTAATTTCTGGTCGAAAACACCCTAGAAATTGATTTAAGCTCTCCCGAATTTGACCCCCCCCCCCCAACCCAGTTCAGTCTTCCAAAAATGAAAAGAACTGGTCAGCGGTCGACCAGTTGCTGACCAGTCAGAGAACTGGTCAGCGGTCGAAATTTAAAAAAAATAATTTGGATTTCTTCTTTTTTTTCTTTCTAAATTTCTTTTTTAGTTCTAATATCACCGATAAGCGCATTCGTTGTAGAAAAAGGGGGGGGGGGGGCATTTCCTACTAATTCTGCAATTTAATATATAATCGAGTAAAAAAGTTGCTAGAACCGAATGATCGGATATTAAATCAACTTTATTAAATTTATAAAACTCATTAAGGGGACCCTATACAAATTACAACAAACATAAACTTTGTTTTTTCATTGGCAACACCCAATTTTGTCAAAATATTTGAAATCTTTGAATCAAACTATGGCTGGAAACAAAATTTCATGTCATTTGAATAACAAGCTTTTGAATTATAAACGTTCAAATTTTAAATCTTCTAATTTGCTAATTTACAAATATTTTTTTTTTTGTTGTTAATATCTCCTATAATTTTAATCCAGTTAAAAATATTTTTTATGTGATTATAGCAGTAAAAAACCATAAAAATACATTGAATTTCTAAATTTAAGAATTGTCTGATATGAATTATTTATGATATGAATATTCGAAAAAAAAAATGAATTGCAACCTAATTTTTTTTTTTTTCATGGATTTATATTTGATGTCCTTTTTTATGCAAATCCGATTTTTTTTTTTTTCAAGTAATTTACAAACTATGTTTAAAAACTTCAAAATGCTGGTTTAAGAGGCCGTTTATAAAGCGAAAAAAAAGCAGAATTATCCATTATTTATTTATTTATATTTTTTTACTTACCCATCATACGTAGTATAGGGTAAGTCTTGCAATCGTTTTGAAAATCGAAAAATTTTTTTTGACGAATTTACACGTTTTCGACACTGGAGATTTCGAAAAACATATTTTTAGAAAAAAAAATTTGCCGTCCGTCTGTCTGTCTGTCTGTCTGTAAACGCTCTATCTCACGAACAAATTGAGATAGAGACTTGAAATTTTGTATATACTTAGTATGTAATAATGGGACGAAGCCTATTGAATATCAGCAACCTCGATTATCCGGAACTATTTTTTCCGGATTCTCGAAAAATTCGTTCTGATGAAAGGTACATAAAAATTTTCGATTTTTTTTATTTTATGGAATGCATCTAAAAGGCAATAAAAACACACAAATTTTGCATAAAAAACGAAGTCGATCGGATTATTAGTTGTCGAGATATTTGTAATCCTGTTTTCCACATTCTTCGATTTTTCATGACCCTGTATTTCATTCAAATTTCAATTTAGAGGTATATTTTAATTGAAAATGAGATGCTTAATCCGACGCAATAAACTGTTAGCTAATATGATTATTATTTTTGGAGTTATAAGGATGTTTCTTTTACGCAGTTTGGTACTTCTTGAGTAGTTTGGCGTTTTATATATTTTGTTGAAATTGGTGCATCAGCAATTCATTAATAGAGTATTACTATGTGTATTAACAATATTTAAATTTAGTTTTGGAATTGAAATACATTGTATAAATAGCTTTCACATGTTTTATTTTCATATGCATATAAATGATGGGTAAGTATTACGGTGGCCTCCAACGACTAGTTTACTAATGTTATTGAAACATTTGGGTTCTGTTCCTCCTTAATATAACACTTGAGTCACTCAAAAAGGCCCGGATGATAATGTTAAGTCTATGGGAGCGTTCTTTTCAAATATATTGCTCAAATTTAAATAGTTGTACGCGTGATTTTTTTTTTTTTTTTTTTTCATAGGACAGTTGAGGAAGATCTAGAACCGGACTAGTTTTTACTTTTGCGATTTTGGTTATATCTTTTTAACATTATGATAGTTTTAATTTCAGAATTGGTTCCAACCGATTCCAAAAGTTAAAGTAGTTTTTAAAAAGATCTGAATTCAAAATAGAAAAAGCAAAAACTAGCCCGGCTGTAGATCGTCCTCAATTATCCTATGAAAAAAAAAAAAAAAAACACTCATGTAAAAATATTAAAATTTGAGCGAGATATTTGAAAATTATGTTCCCATAGACTTAACATTATCATCTGGGTCTTTTTGAGGGAAAAGTGTAGGCTCTTAAGTGGGAGTAGAGCGTAAGGCTGTCTTACCATGTAAACAAAGCGTAAAATTTATTTCAGTATCTCACTATCTTATGTTAAGCTGATACTTTTCTACATTCATGTGCTATGCAAATTATCAAAAGAGATCCTGATATTACTAACAATCTCGTTGAATCAATGACACGGAGGTTACAAGAAATTCTTCATAAAAATGTTATCTATACGTTATGTTAACAGATCCTCTCTTTTAAATTCAAGCAAAAATGAAGCTTTTTGGGTCTTTCTTAATTACATAAATACATAGCATCTATAGCGTTATTCAGTCCGTCCGCCTGTCTGTCCACATATAACAACGTAAAACAATCCAAACGAATCTTCTGAAATGTAAAATATAGAGTTGTTGCATAAATCATTGAGTCTTTTAAAATTTTATGAAAATTGGAAGCATATTTTAATTACAGGACAATCAAAAGAATTCCGTTACATCACGACCAATGGCAAAAAATAGCTTCAAGTATATTCTAATAGTGTTACATTTTTTCGAACATAGTAAAATTGATAAGCATCTCTGGGGTATGTATTAAAATATACATTCTGTACAATCTGTGGTGATAACAATATTTGTTATTAATTTACAGGGCTAAACAAAAGTACTGGATTACATAATCGTTTAGGAGAAAACACTGTTTGGAGCGCGTTTTAATAATATTTAACTGCTTCATATTTTATGAAATCCATATACGTTGATGAATAAATATTTATTGAATCTACATTTTACTTTTAAAAATTCAACTTTAGATGTAAAATTTGGAAAATATTTTTATGGGGGGGGGGGGACATTCGGGAAGCTAAAAATGACCAGTCGAAGCAATAGCTCTTACCTACGGAATGATACAATCAACAGCAGTTAAAAAATTCATTCACACTTGCTTTAAAGTGAAAATATTGAAAAATCTATTGCAATACATTAAAATATTCTGTCTAAAGCGGAATCGATAAGGATCGGGAAAAAAATCGATAGTTGGCAACATTCCATTTTAAACAGTTTTTACTCTATTTCTATGGATTCGCAAGGACTGGAAAATCTTTCTGAGTTAGTCGAATTTCCGTCTTACACAGAGTCCGCTTTTCAGAGGGTTTTACTAATTTGAAAATTGGTATCAAATAAATAAAAATATCGAAAATATCAAACTTCATGATTTTTAAAAATAAATACCGGATAATGGGTGTCCCAAAAATGACTGATGGATTTTAAAATTCAATATCTTGCAAACGGTGACAGCTATTTAAAAAATTTTTACACAAGGGTTATGTATAATGTCAGGAGTTTTTTTACCGTAATTTTTTATTTTAGTTCGAATTTCAAACAATAGGTGGCACTGATGGCGATTGAAGGCCAGGTGATTAGTGCTGAGTGAAATGTCGATCTGGCCTTCAATCGCCGTCAGCGCCACCTATTGTTCGAAATTCGAACTAAAATAAAAAATTACGGTAAAAAAACTGCTGACATTATTCATAACCCTCCTGCAAATTTTTTTAAATAGCTGTTACCGTTTGCAAGTTATTGAATTTTAAAATCCATCAGTCATTTTTGGGACACCCGGTATACATCATAATATATTTCAAGATACATATCCATAGATAGATATCACTAAACCCTGGGTGTAAGATTTATGAAATGAATATTGAAAAGGATTTTAAGGTACATAATAACAGCCTAAGTATGCTAAGTGAGCGAAATAATGATATAGGCAAGAAATAATACACTAATAGAAGCGACTTAGCCAATCTGTAGCTTTTTAACAACCTTCGAGTACCAATTCAATATGTCTACGACCCCTAAAATAAATTCGTTTTAAAATAATTAATTCCTCGAAAACCAATTATACAAATTTCATACAAATTTATATTTAGGTTAATTGAAGGGTGTAGAATTTATTTTCAAAATCGGGTCTTGCTGTTGAAAAAAAAAATTATATGCAGGTGGCCTCCTAAGCACATTTTGCATACATCATTTAAAAATAGAATTAATTCTCATTCGTTTGGTACCAGTAATTTTATTGTATGATAATTTTTGGCAGAGTTAATACGGAGTGTTTACCTTTTTCTCCAACAACTGTACCTCAAGTTATTGAAATGCTCAAACTAACATATTAGAAAATGATTTAAAGTTTTAATCCTTCAATCTATTTTACCAATTCATGGTTAAATATATATATATACAGGGTGTATCTAAACTACTGGGCAAAATTTTAAGGGATGATAGCACACATGAAGACAAATAATATTAAATGGGAAAATGGGGGTCCCAAACGTCTTCCGAAGGAGATAGGGGCCATCAAAGTTTAGGGTCCAAAATTTGAAATCGTTATAAAAAACGGAAAAATTGGTCGATTCGTTTGCAGTTTTCACGAAAATTTTTCTTTATGTCAGTATTGTCTTGAAAATAAATTATAAAGACAAATTTCAGAAATTGCCGATAGAGGGCGCTTTAGACTTTGGAGTAACGAACAACTATTTTTTACCGTTATTTTTTGCATCTCATTGACTTTTTTTAGAAGTTTAGACATAAACTTAAATTTTGAGCTCAAAATCTGTGGTTAAGTAGCGGAAACTGAACTGTGTTCAATTGGAGTGGGTAGATTCAAATTTCAAATGATTATAAAAACAGAAAAGTTGGTCAATTGATTTGCGTTTTTCACTAAAATTATTCTTTATGTCAGTATTGTCTTGAAAATAAATTGTACAGCTAATTTTCTAAAAATGTCGATAGAGGGCGCTTTAGACTTTGGAGTAACGTACAACTATTTTTTACCGTTATTTTTTGCATCTCATTAAATTTTTTCAGAAGCTTAGACATAAACTTAAATTTTGAGATGAATATCTGAATCGTTGAGAGCGGTTAAGTAGCGCAAACTGAACAGTGTTCAATGGGGGTGGGGAGGTTCAATTTTCAAATGATTATAAAAAACGGAAAGATTGGTCGATTCGTTTGCGGTTTTCTCTAAAACCATTTTTTATGTCAGTACATCCTTGAAAATAAATTTTAAAGATAAATTTCAAAAAATTCCGTTAGAGGGCGTCTTAAACTTTAGACTAACCAACAATTACTTTTAACCGTTATTTTTTTTTAAATCAAAATAAATGTTTTAAAAGCTTAAATTTTGAGCTCAAAATCTGAATCGTTGTGAGTAATTAAGTAGCGAAAAATTGAACTGTGTTCGTAGGGTGGGCAGGGTAACATTTCAACTCCTGAACACAGTTTAGTTTGCGCTTCTTAACCCCTCCCAAAGATTCAGAATTTGAGCTCAAAATTTAAGTCTAAGCTTTTGCAAGCATTTAATTAGATACAAAAATAACAGTTAAGAATTGCTGTTGGATACTCTAAAGTTTAAGGCGCCCTCTACCGGAATTTTTTGAAATTTATTTTAAAAATTTATTTTCAAGGAAATACTGACATAAAGAATGGTTTTAGAGAAAACCGCAAACGAATCGGCCAATTTTTACGTTTTTTATAGTCATTTGAAATTTGAACCTCCCCACTCCCATTGAACACAGTTCAGTTTGCGCTACTGAACCACTCTCAACGATTCAGATATTCAGTTCAAAATTTATGTTTATGCCTAAGCTTCTAAAAAAATTTAATGAGATGAAAAAAATAGCAGTAAAAAATTGTTGTACGTTACTCCAAAGTCTAAAGCGCCCTCTATCGACATTTTTTGAAATTCACCTGTATAATTTATTTTCAAGACAATACTGACATACAGAATAATTTTAGTTAAAACCGCAAATCAATTGACCAATTATTATGTTTTTTATAATCATTTGAAATTTGAACCTACCCACTTTCATTTAACACAGTTCAGTTTGCGCCACTTAACCACAGATTTCGAGCTCAAAATTTAAGTTTATGTCTAAACTTCTAAAAAATTTCAAAGAGATGCAAAAAATAACGCTAAAAAGTAGTTGTTCGTTACTCCAAAGTCTAAAGCGCCCTCTATCGGATATTTTTGAAATTTGTCTTTATAATTTTTTTTTCAAGACAATACTGACATAAAGAATAATTTTCATGAAAACTGCAAACGAATCGACCAATTTTTCCGTTTTTTATAACGATTTCAAATTTTGGACCCTAAACTTTGATGGCCCCTATCTCCTTCGGAAGACGTTTGGGACCCCCATTTTCCCATTTAATATTATTTGTCTTGATGTGTAATATCACCCCTTAAAGTTTTGCCCAGTAGTTTAGATACACCCTGTATATATTGGAATTGATAGAATATATATATTTTTTTATTTTACTGTTTGAAATCGGACATTATTTATCGATGATATTTTGAACTAAAACAGGGAAGCGTGTTTAATAAAAGCTTTACATTAACAAACAATCTTAAATTCAAAGGTTGGCAATATTTCCCCCACCCGGAGCAATAAAATCCCTCCCCTGGAAGATATGTGATTTTATATTTTCATTGGCCAAAAATGCAATTTCACCCACAGAGCTCTATTATGTCCCTCCCCCTCTGGAGCCTCAGACATCCCTCCCGGAGAAAAGTTTCTGAATTCAACACTTTTAACCAGGGCTGCGGAGTCGGAGTCGGAATCGGGCCCATTTTTGAGAAAAAGGAGTTGGAGTCGGAGTCGTAAAAAACAACTCGACTCCGACTCCGGCTTTTTTCTTAGATAGTTTGAAGTGAAATTAAACCAATAAAAAGTAATTTTAAATCCATAGAAGAAATTCTTATTGTTATTTTTGGATTATATCGGACTACCCAAGTTAAAGAATCCCAATGAACTGTCCAGCGTACACAGGAGATGAAAGCTGTTTTTAATTAAAAGTTCTAGTAGATCACAGATTATTTGCGAACTAGTAAAATTTTCATCTTCAATTTTTTTTTCTATTTTTACAAGAATAAAGTATTGGATTCTTGAAAAATTTCGATTTCCGACATTCGATGGATTTGTACGTTTTAGAAAATCCTGAACTGAACATGATTTCATAGTTTTTCGAAAATGTCTGTCAGTGTCTGTCACTTCGTGAGTCTGCATGCGACAAAAATTTTGGAGCGCTCTATCTCAAGAACTAATGGATGGAATTTCACAAAACTTTAGATTTTGTTAGATCTTGATAGAAACTGGATCTGATTAATTTTTGGTGTATATCACTCGACAGGCGGCTTTGCTATGTTGCATTATTCACAATTTCCACAGTAGCTATATCTTAAAAATTAATGCACGGATTTTTATAAAAACTTTAGATTCAATTAGTCCTTGATATAATTAGGTGCTGCAAATTTTTTGGTGCAAATCGCTCAATAGGTGGCGCTGCTATACTGCATTGTACATGATATTGCAACAGCGCTATCTCAAAAACAAATGCTCGAATTTTCACCAAACTTTATATTTATTTAGTTTGTAATCTAGATTAGTATGGTTTAGTGTTTGATGTAAATTGCCATAAAGGTAGCGCTGATATGCTGATGATTTTTTTACGATTTTGAAATAGCTGTGGCTCAATCACTAATGCATGGATGTTCATTAAACTTTAGATTCAGTTAGTATCTGATAGAAATTGATCCTGATTCGTTTTTGATGTACATCACTCAACATGTAGCGCTGTTATGCAGAATTTTAAAATTTCAGCAATAGCTGTATTTCAGAAATTAATGTACTGATTTTCACCAAACTTCGAATTCAGTTAGAAGGTGATATAACTTGTTGACTAGATTTTGGTGTAAATCACATAAGAGGTGGCGCTGCTATGCTGCATTTGTCAGGAAGTATTAACATGTGTGATATAGAAGAAAGTTCTAAGATTAACACATCTGAGTATTTTTTTTTCCTCTCCATTGAAATTTTTCTGCTCTGAAGAGCACTAGTTAACATAAAAATTGTACAGATTTCCTCTTTTCGAGGCCACGGATCTGAAATAGTAAAATATCCGTTTTGTTATCTCTTTTAGATTTCGGTAATTTAATTTTTCAGGTTTGTGGTACGTAAAATTAAAGAATTTGTAAAACGGAAAATATTTTTTTTTTCCAAAGCTCTAAAACTAAATACCGAAATAATGACTTTTTGACTTATTTTTCTTTCGTTCCCTCATAACTTTAACCAGCATCAACATTAGTATATTAGCTAGCCAGGAAACCAGGAGTCGGAGTCGTTAAAATTTCTGGAGTCGAAGTCGTTAAAAATTCCGGAGTCGGAGTTGGAGTCGGCCATTTTTCCCACCGACTCCGCAGCCCTGCTTTTAACACATGCCTCACTTGTCGCTCATATGCTTAACAACTTTTATAAACATTCAGTACACTTCCAACATGTATATACGGCTTGTTTATACCGATACTTATGAAACGGAGCAAGTGTTGCAATATGTGTCCTTTATTTTTATATTATATTGTTATTATTATCATTATTATTATTCCTTTATTTTCGCTTTGAATTTTTTTTTCTTATTTCGTAAATTTCTTTTAATAATAAAGAATTTTATTTTCCTATTTTATTGTATTTGATGGTATGCAAATATTTAAGCACCAAGTTAATCCATCTAAACTTACTTTTTAGCCCCTCACCGAGATTAAAAATGCTTCCAAAGAATGCCAAGTGGTTTTAATAAAAATGGGTGAGTATGTTTTTTACTTATAAGAACTATTCGCCTAATAACCTGTTTCTAGATTAGTCAAATAAAATTTTATTTTATTAAAGATTTTAGTGACTAATGCAATAGAGGATGTTTTTGTCATTTCTCACTCGCATTAAACATTAGGTTGGAACATTTTAAAATATTACAGATCTAACAGAAGACAAACGGCTTTAAAAATATTAAGTTAACAATTAAATTTACATTACAAATCATGCACAATAATTCAAAAAAATGATCAGATACTTAAAATAAAAAAATCCAGAATTATCGCATTATTAAGAATGTTCCGTTCCGGAAGTGTTTTTGGCTCCACCTGGCGAGCGCTTGTAAAAAATGAATAGTTTAGCTGTTGATCATCAAAGCATCAGCACGGACTCGAATTGCTAATCATCCATACATCCTTCAAGCTATGGAAATCAATTTGAATTTTATAATTGCATATTAGTTCATCATTTGTCGTTTTGTGTTTTTATATGTGTGTATTTGTGCAAGTGACATTAAAAAACTTTAAAAAGACTATCAAGAATACAGTCCATTCTACTCGACATTGTGGTCCGTCGAGCCGGAGTGAACCATGGAAAAACTAAATAGATTAAAAGGCACGTCAAAGGCTGCCATAACAAGACTAGAGCAGTTTATATCGGAAACTACTGATATTAAAACGACTAATATAAGTATTTTAGAAGTGAAGTTAAAAAAGACGGAATGTCTACAAAACAAGCTCGAAGAGCTCAGAGAGCAGTATTTCGAAATTCAGGATATCACATCGCAACAAGTCCAAGAAATTGATCAAGATATTAATAGTGCTCTTGAGAGATTAGAACAAGTGGAGGTAAGCTTAAAACTTTTATTAGCCTCATTCGAAAATAAATCTCATACTGTTAATGATTATGTATGTGAAACCAAAACAAAAGTTCGCCTCCCAGAAATACCTTTACCTTCTTTCGGAGGTGTTTATTGTGATTTTGCAAATTTTAAAACGCAATTCACTAACTTAATTGTTAATAATGAACAACTTAATGACAATCAGAAATTATTTTATTTAAAGGCTTCTTTAAAAAACGAAGCTAAGCAATTAGAGTCCCCTGATGACGATTTTAATTCATTGTTTCAAGCTTTAATACATAGATACGAAAATAAGAGATTATTAATCGATTCGCATATTTCTGCAATTTTAAATTATGAAAAAATGCAAAATGAATCTCCGAAAGAGTTGCGTAATTTTATTGATATTTTTAATAAAAACATCAGAGCTCTAAAGGTCTTGGAATATACACAAAATAAATTGTCAGAAAGTGTATTTATAAATATAATTTTGAAGAAATTAGACACCGAATCTCAAAAACAATTCGAATTGTCATTGGAAACAACAAATGTTCCAAGTTTTGATTATTTAATTTCTTTTTTGGAAAAACGTTGTATTACTTTAGAAGCCATAACGAATGCATCTGGCGCCAACCAGACTTCGAAATCCAAACTCTCCAGGGCGAATTACGCAATAAATAAATCAAAATCATTTCTCATCAATGACAATAAAAATAGAAATAATTTAAAGACCTGCTTTTGTTGCAAATTTGCGTTTCACCCGCTTTATAAATGCAATGTTTTTTTAAACAAAAATGTTCAAGAAAGAAAAACTATTGTAAATAAGAACAAATTGTGCTTGAATTGCTTAAGATTACACCAAGGAAAATGTAATTCTAAATTCGCTTGCAAATTCTGCTCGCAATTACATAATAGCTTATTATGTGAAGAACATGAGATGTTAAAGGGGAATTTAGGAAAAAAGGTCAACGGAAAAAAAGGCAACGGAAAAAACGTCAACGGAAAAAAAGGCAACGGAAAAAACGTCAACGGAAAAAAGGGCAACGGAAAAAAGGGCAACAGATAAAAACGGCAACAATAAATAATAGTAATAAATGTCAGTTCTTCAATAAATCGAAAGTTGATATACATTAGTTATTAAGGGAGGCATCTTAAGTAAAAGAATACCGATTTTATGTTTCAAGTAAGCATACAAGTGTATCGGTTAGTACACGTGTATTGGTTATTTTAACTCGATTGATGAATAGCTTACGTATAAAAACAGCGACTTTCATATCTTTATGCAAACTTTGACCAAGGACATTCTTTGGAGTGAGAAAAAAGTTTAAAACAGGCAATGAAAAAAAAAAAAAAAGGTACAAATACATTTTAAATGGCGTGGAAAAAATGGCAAAAAAAAAAGGGAGCACAAAAAAAATATTTTTTTTTTTTTTTTGTTCTCCTGATATTTAATTATCTAATTAGAAAGATAAGGCAGATAACAGGAAATGAGTCGAAATGTGGAGATTTGGCACAAGAAAACTCAATTTTGGATACAGCAGCATAAACCATTTAAATTAAAATTTAAAAAATAAGGAAATTTGTTATGGTGATTCTATTGATTATAGTAATACTAATAATAAAAATAATAATAATTGGATAAAAAATTGTATGTATAAACATATTATTTAATTTTTCGACAAGTGAATTGCATTTTGTTATAAGGTTGTGTTTTCTCACGATGACTTTTATCAGGCTTTCGTGTGCGAAAATTCTGTCAAAAACACCATTTTGACCGCATTTTCTGGAAGGCCACCTGCATTTACCGAAAAATGAAAACATTATTCGACTTTATGGTTTCTAAAGAAGTCCCCCTTTGTCAAATCCGCCCCACCAGTGGCTAAGAGGCTGTGCTCTCGAAGCTGGTAGACGGGAGGTGCTGGGTTCGAACCCAATCGCATCCGTCGGCCAAATCGTTCGGAATTTTCCATGATTTTCTTCTAACCTTGGGTAACCTTGCGTAAATACAGTTAGAAAGACCTCCACGGAGGGCTCTCCTACAAGGGCCTATATACTCCGGACAGATAATCGGAAGTAACAACAATAACAATCTTTGCCATTTCCAAATCGGTAAACGAAAAAAAAAAAAATGCCTGGAAAAAAAGGACCGGTAAAAACATGAGCATATATAAATATAATGTAATAATATTAATAATAATAATAATTGAATCATAGAATAATATTTTATTATATTTATATAATTTTATAAATTTACTTATATTTATGTATTTTATATTTTTTTAATATTATTTAAAATAATTATTATATTTAATATTTATATACTATATTATTATTACTACATTATTATTATTAATATTTATTATATTTTATATTTAATTTTTTATATTTATATATTATAATATATATAATATACAGTATAACACATAATAATTAATGCCCCACCAGTGGCCGAGAGGTTCGGACCTCTCAACTGGTAGACGGCAGGTGCTGGGTTCGAACCCAATCGCGGCTGTCGGCCTAACCGTTCGGAGTTTTCCGTGGTTTTCTTCGAACCTTGCGTAAATACGGGTTAGGTTCCCTTAGAAAGACCCCCACGGAGGGCCCTCCCCCTGGTCCTATATCCCATTAGCGTAGATAATCGGACGACAAAAATCAACCAACCAACCATAATAATTAATATAATAACATAATAAAAATATATAATAATATATAAATATAAATTAAATATAAAATTATTAATGAATAATTATTATTTAAATATTATTAATTATTAAATATTATAAATTTTTATTCATTTCTTATTCTTCTTCTACAAGTATTATCCAAAAATGAAAACATTATCCGTCTTTATGGTTTCTAAATAAGACTCCCCTTGTCAAATCCGCCCCACCAGTGACTAAGAGGTTGTGCTCTCGAAGCTGGTAGACGGGTGGTGCTGGGTTCGAACCCAATCGCATCCGTTGGCCAAATCGTTCGGAGTTTTCCATGATTTTCTTCCAACCTTGTCTCTTTCTTGCAGAATCTAGGAAAAAAAGTGACCGGAAAAAAAGTTATCGGAAAAAAAGTGACCTAAATTACAAAAGCGGAAAAAAAGTGACACGGAAAAAAAGTGACAAGGAAAAAAAGTGACACGGAAAAAAAGGGACACGGAAAAAAAGTGACAAGGATTGATTTTGGAGAATTATTATTGATTTTGGGGATTCATTGGTTAAGTATGAAAGGAGTATGGGGGGGGGGGGGCTCATAATTTAGGTAAATGGGTTTTTCATGCTGAATTAACTGTTTTGGTTCATTTTTTGGATATACGTTCATACTGAAAAGACGCTTGCTTGATTAGTTTTGGGAAGGGACGACTACCCCCCCCCCATCCTTCCTCAGTTAGATGAATGGGTTTTTATGCAGAATTATCCAACGTGTGTCAAATTTGAATATACAGGGCCTGACGAAGGCAGGGGCATGCGGGGCAATTGCCCCGGGCCCCCGGTTTGAGGGGGGCCCCCAAAGAGAGAAAAGTTTATTGTTAAAAGAGGGCCAAATGATATATAATAGCAAAATATTACCAAAATTCTTTTTTTTCAATTTTAAGGGGTCTTTTTTCTCCTACCCCCTTTGCTTCTTTGCCCCACGTTCCCTTAAAGTAATAGTTACATCATAAGAAAATTAATAGTTAAACTTATTTATCATCTGTTATTATGTATAAAGATGTGAAATACAAATACTGAAATCAGTACTTGGTACAAAATTTATGCATACATACAATAAGTTTGAATTTTAATTTAAGTCACTTGAGTATAATTCACAAACAAGATTTTAAGATAGAAGGGGGCCACTCTAATAATGTTTGCCCCAGCCCCCCCCCCCATTGTCTAAGTCGGGCCCTGTGAATATAGGTTCTTTTCGATAAGGCTTATATATAGTATATAGTGCATGAAGAGTTTTAATGGTTATATATAGAGGGAGAACGGGGGATAACCTTTCTTAAATTAAATTAATAACTTTTTACGCATAATTATCCGATTTGCTTAGAATTTTGGACATAGATTCATTATGATAAGACGTATCTCTGATTAGTTATGGGCTTCTTCTGCTTATTATAAAGGGTGGGGGGCGAGCAATTATCTCCCCCTTAAACTAGATAAATAGGTTTTTATGCAGAATTACCAAATGTATTTCAAATTTTAAATATAGGTTCTTACTGATAAGGTGGATCCCTGAATAGTTTTAAGGATTTGATATCTAAGTATTGAAGGGGAATAGAATATAACCTACCTTAAATTAAATTACTTTTTACGCAGAATTATAGGATTTGCTACAAATTTTGGATTATAGATTCATTATGATAAGGCGTATCCCTGATTACATATGGGGTTATTTTTCTAATTGAAAATTAAGGCGGGTGATTTTCCAATCCCCTTAAATTATATAAATTGTTTTTTATGTTCACTTATCCGATATATTTCATATTTTGGATATATGTTTTTTCTCACAAAGTTAGTCCCAGAATAATTTTAAGGGTTTAATGGCTAAGTATACTGTCAGGTTCTGAGACCACCTCTGCTAAAGATTGGAATTTCCGTTATTTCTCTATCTTAATATCTTTTATATTATACCGGCTGTGATCTAGAATTTTCAAGGTGACATTCTTTCTTTGTTGAAGGGAGGATTGACAGGTAATCCTCTACAGGTGGTGAGTGAGAAAGACTAGATTGCGGAGAGGCGTGTTCATCCGTCAGTGAGGTATGTGATTGATGAGCTAACAAGCAACATGTCACTAATCAAGAAAGTAAGCCCCAAAGGGGGTTGACATTGGGGAAACACCGTGATTTGAGAAGAGCAAGACTTATCTCAGATTAGTTCAGTTCGTAACTGGATTCATACCTAGAGAGTAGTGTAGGACAGAGGTCCTGATAGGGTGTGCTCTGCGTTGTAGAGCGGAGGCAGTGCGTATCTGGAGAGCAAGAGACACAGACGTCCTGGTGTTTAGTGCTCTGGGCCGAGAAGTGCAGGCCGAGTATCCATGTGTTGGGAGATTCGAAAGTGATCTCCTATAAAGTTAATCTAACGTGCATTGAGTGTGAGGTGGAAGGTGTAATTCGAATAGTACACAGCAAACATTTACTTTATTTAATTTAATGTTGAACCGGATCACCTATATCCGAGTTGTAATTGCATATAATGGTAAATAGCATATTTAGTGTGTACTTTGGATGTATTTATAAAAGTATTTATATATTCGAAATAAACTGTTAATTCAGTTAATTGACAGCGTCAGTGTTCATTTACACAATCCTCCTCACAGTGGGTGACCGATATCACCTAGTAATATCGGTGGTGGCAGCTATAACTACCACGGACGTTCTTCAAAGTTGTGCGGGCTGAGAGGAACGTCCGACATATACAGTGGGGCAACGGAGGATAACCCCCCTTAAATTAATAAATGGCTTTTTACGCAGAACTATCTTATTTGATTCAAACTTTGAATGTGCGTTCATTATGATAAGGCGAACTCCTGATTATTTGTAGGTTATCCCCCGTTCATCCCTCTATACTTATCCATTAAATCCTTAAAACTCTTCAGGGATTCACTTTATCAGGTAAAACCTATATCCAAAAGTTCAAATACGATAATTGTGAAAAAAAAATCTTATTTAAAGAGTGGGGGATTAATCGCCCGCTTTCTCTTATTTAATTAGCAAAAGAACCCCATAATTAATCAGAGATACGCCTTCTTATAATGAATATACATCGAAAATTTGAAGCAAATCGGATAATTCTGCGCAAAAAGCCATTTATTTAATTTAAGGGTGTATTTCGATTCAAACTGCATATTTTCCGATTTATTTTTAACTTCATTTTTACTCTCATATGCATCAAACTGGCAAATTGTCTTATTTAGAAAGTACACAAGGTGCCGTAATTGTCAATTCTTTGATAAATGCAGAAAATATTGCGAAAAAAGCAATCAAAAACGGCATTTTGAACAGATTTTCCCCTGGCGGGAGATCTGTGAACGAAAAAAAGGGTCATACTGAGAAGAAAATTGTTTATAAATCAAATTCTAATGAATTGAGCGTAAAAATACAGCACATGGCACCTTGTACATCTCTTCAAAAATATCCTCAGCAAGTTTCATGTTTCTACTTTTGAAAATGTGTCTGAAATTGTATCGGAAAATTTCGAGCTGTTGAAGGTGAAAAAGCGTTTTTTTGAATACACCCTTAAGGGGGTTTATCCCCCGTTCTCCCTCTATACATAGCCATTAAACCCTTAAAACTATTCAGGAATTTACTTTATGAGAAAGATCCTACATCCAAAATTTGAAATAAATCGGATAAGTGTGCATAATTTTTTTAAAATCTAATTTAAGGCCGGGGGTAGTAATCACCCGCCCCCTTTTTAATTAGCAAGAGAACCCCATAAATAATCAGAAATACGTCTTATCATAATTAACCCATGTCCAAAATTCGAAGCAAATCGGATAATTATCCTTAAAAAGCCGTTAATTTAAGAAAGGTTATCCCCCGTTCCCCTTCTATACTTAACCATTAAACTCCTAAAACTCTTCAGACACTTTATGCTATATATAAGCCTTATCGAAAAGAATCTATATGCAAATTTGACACAAGTTGGATAATTCTGCATAAAAACCCATTCATCTAATTGAGGACGGATGGGGGGGGGGGGTAATCGTCCCTTCCCAAAACTAATCAGGCAAGCGTCTTTTCAATATGAACGAATATCCAAAAATTGAACCAAAATAGTTAATTCAGCATGAAAAACCCATTTATCTAAATTATGAGCCCCCCCCCCCCCCCCGATCCCACTTTCATACTTAACCAATGAATCCCCAAAATTCAATAATAAATCCCCAAAACCAATCCTTGTCACTTTTTTCCGTGTCACTTTTTTTCCATGTCACTTTTTTTCCTTGTCACTTTTTTTCCGTGTCACTTTTTTTCCGCTTTTGTAGTTTAGGTCACTTTTTTTCCGATAACTTTTTTTCCGGTCACTTTTTTTCCGTTTACCTTCTTGCATTGTAATTATTTTTATTAATAGAACCACCATAACAAATTTCGTTATATTTTAAATTTTATTTTAAATGGTTTATGCTGCATGTTGCCAAATTGAGTTTTCGTGTACCAAATTTTTAAATTTCGACTCTTTTTCTGTTATCCGTCTGAACATTCTAAATATCAAGACAACAATTTTTTTGTGTCTTTTTTCCACCCTATTAAAATATATATACCTGTATTTTTTTTTCACGTTTGCCCCTTTTTTGTCACTTAAAGAATGTTTTTGGTCAAAGTTTACATAAAGATATGAAAGTTACTGTCTTTATACATAAGCTTTTACCTGTTGCCCTTTTTTCCGTTGACGTTTTTTCCGTTGACGTTTTTTCCGTTGCCCTTTTTTCCGTTGCCCTTTTTTCCGTTGCCCTTTTTTCCGTTGACCTTTTTTCCGCGCACCGTTAAAGGGGGTGGAAATAAATAAAAACAAAAATAATGACATGTTGAGAGATAAACAAATAAGTGATTTCGATTCCGAAAAAAGGGAAGCAGCAATAATCGGTACAAATTTGTTTACAGATAACAGAAAAAATTGTGCATTATTAAATACGGCTATAATTTTAGTAAGTGATGTGTTTGGAAATAAAGTTAGATTGCGTGCGGTGATTGACAGCGGATCGTCGATTAACATTTTAAGTAATAGTGCATGCAAGAGATTAAATTTACGACCAAAACCATTCAAGGGAATGATTTCGGGTATTAATGAAACACATCAAGAAATAAAGAAAATAGTCAATGCAGAAATATTAAATGAACAAGGAACATTTTCCAAAGAAGTAGAATTCGCTGTTTTGCCAAAAATTCAAACAACATTCCAGTTTCAAAATTAGATATTTCTAATTTATGTATTCCACAACAAATTAATCTAGCAGATGACAATTTTTATACACCTGGACCAATCGACGCACTGATCGGTAGTGAATTGTTTTTTTCAATTTTAAAGAGTGAACAAATTCGTTTAGCAGATGCTAACTGTATTTTACAAAACACTGAATTTGGATATTTAGTGACAGGGTCGCTCCCACAAAGTAAAATTCATTCACATTGTTATCTTTTAACTGAAAATAGAGTCTAGACAACACTTTACAAAGATTTTTTGAAATAGAATCCTTACCGGGTGATGACAGTAATTCCATTAGAAGCGATGAAGAAATGTTTTGTGAGGAACATTTTAAAAGCACTTATAAACGAGATCAAACGGGTAGATTCACCGTACAATTACCCTTAAAGGAAAATGCTGAAGCATTGTTGGGATTTTCTAAAGAAATTGCAGCGAAAAGATTAACTAATTTATGGAATAAATTAGATAGAAATAAAATGATGTCTGATCTATATAAAGAATTTATGAACGAGTATGAAGCTTTGGGTCATATGACTCAAATTGAATCTGAAAGCGAAAAGGGGGTGTCTTACTATATTCCTCACCATGCGATTTATAAACCAGAAAAATTATCCACTCCCCTGAGAGTGGTATTCAACGCTAGTTCAAATACATCTAGCGGTTATTCACTTAATTCAATATTGTTAAATGGGGGAACGGTTCAGCAAGATTTATTTTCTATTATAACTAGATTTCGTACGCACAAGTATGCATTCTGCGCAGACATTAAGAAAATGTACAGACAGATAATGATAGAACCGTTGCAGAGAAATTTACAAAGAATTCTTTGGAAGGTTAGTAAGGACGCTCCGATAAAAGTCTTTGAGCTAAACACGATTACCTATGGGACAGTTTCAGCCTCTTTTTTAGCCACGCGAACGTTAAAGGCTCTTGCTGATGAGGAAAAGACAGATTTTCCTAAAGCCTCAGAAGTCATACTTAACGACATGTATGTCGATGATTGTTTATCTGGTGCCAGTTCCTTACAAGCTGCAAAGGAACTACAATCAGAGTTAATTCAGATCTTGAAAAGGGGAGGGATGGACCTTCACAAATGGGTCGCTAACCATCCTGAATTACTACAAGATGCCGCCATATCAGAATACGCATTTGATGAACACTCTCAGCAGATTTCGGTAAAAACTTTGGGAGTGCTTTGGAAACCTCAGATGGACCATTTCATTTTTGAGATTAATATAGAGCCTAAAGATGTTTATACCAAGAGAGATGTTTTGGCTCAAATAGCTAAAATATATGACCCCCTTGGCCTAATTGGCCCAATTATAACCAAAGCTAAGATATTTGTGCAACATTTATGGGAATTAAAAATTAATTGGCATGAACAATTGCCTTCTAGCTCACTTCGAGAATGGAAGAATTTTCTTAACAAGCCAAGTGAAATAAATAATCTTACAATTCCACGGTATGTTTTGTCAGACAACATTGCAAGTCTAGATTTACATGCATTCTCAGACGCCTCTGGAAAGGCCTATGGAGCAGCTATCTACTTGAGATCTTTCTTCCTCAAGTGGGCAATTCAGATCTAATCTTCTATGCAGCAAGTCCCGGGTAGCCCCACTAAAGCCAATGACAATCCCAAGACTTGAACTGTCTGCAGCTCTACTTTTGACAAGGCTAGTTCAGAAAGTGATTGCCACTCTAAAATTAAATCTTGAAAGAGTATGGTTCTGGACAGATTCTACAATTGTCCTATTCTGGATTAATACATCACCCCAAAAACTGAAAACCTTCGTCGCAAACAGGGTTTCCGCGATCCAATCTCTTTCCGAAACTCATCAGTGGAACCATGTTGCCTCAAAATCTAATCCGGCAGACATCATCTCCAGAGGTGCAACAGCAAAGGATCTCATTGACAATGGTTTGTGGTGGTTTGGACCAACATTTCTTCAAAGAGAAATTACAGTTCCCAGCCAACTTCCCACTCCCACTGCCTTTGAATGTGAGCAAGAATTGAAAGCAGACTTTTCCCTATCCTTACTAACTGTGGAAAAAGATCCGAACATTTTAAATGATTTATTCAAATTGAACAATTTTTTAAAACTAATTAAAATATGCAGTTTTATTTTCAGGTTCATCAACAATTGTAAGAGAAAGGAGAAAACCAAAGGCTTCCTAACATCGGAAGAACTGAAGTGCAGTACTTTTTTTTTAATAAGGAAAGCCCAGGAAAGTAAGTTCTCTCCTGAATTGTCAGCATTAAGAAAGGGGCAACCTGTTCCTTCCTGCAGTAAGTTAAAAAGTTTGGACCCATTTGTGATGTAGAATCACATATAGTTTTCTTAAATTTTACATTTTTCTAAATTACCGTTAAAACTAATCTTTAATTAAATGTCCATTTTATCTTAACGTTTATTTTCGATTCCACAATAACTTTCCGTTCAAAAGAAAAGAAAGAAAAACATCTAGCATCTGCCTTATTACTGAAAAACGGCTATCAGATAAAGAGAATTCATTAAGATGCGTATTTCACCCTTGCTGGAAACAAATAAAAAAAGAATAAAGTTCGAATGTGTTTGCGGTCAGTGAAATTTCATTTTCCTCTCTGCGTAACTTTAAGTATAACTTATTCGTTGCATATGAGTCTTTTTATGTACATAATGGTTGTTATGTCTTTTGAGAACATTTTCCCAAAATATGCTCCTAACGTACGAATTGGCAGTCGGATTCCTTTTTGGCGTATTTTTTAGGACTGCTGTTTTCTGGTTGCCCTGCTATTAAATTCAAAATCTTTTTATTGTTTAAGCATAACAGACAATTTTGCGTAGATGATATCAGTCATTTTTCATATGCTTAATGTCGCCAATTTTGTGATGCCAATGTGTAAATTTTTCAGTGAGGAATTGCCTCCCTCTCGTTTCACGGGGCAGTCATGTGAAGACTGGTTTTTCTTGATAATGCGTTCAGGCACCATCCCTAGCTTTTTCTGTATGAAAACCTTTAAAGTTTATAAGTTTACTGCAAATAAAGAATTTTCTTAAAAAGCATTTATTATCTTAAGCGATCATAGCCTACAACTCCAGCGAATGCATTTTTAAAAGGAACCTGATAAATATACTTAAAAATACAGATCTACACTACAGAAACTATGGTGCCTACACCAGGCATTCGCAACTTTTTCAAACATCGAGGGATGGTGCCTGCTGTTATTTGCCTGCTTTTATTAGCCAGCTTTTATTTGTCTGCCAATTTATTTTCTGGACTAGTTCATTAGAAATTATCTGAACTATATCGGGACTATTATTTGGACTACTTATAAGTGTGAAATTTTATTATTAATGCCTGTCTTCAAATAGTTTCGAATGACTGTCTCCTCGTCAGATAAGTCCCACTTATGTTTGTGAACCATGGATTATTAAATAAGTGCCCCCCTTGTTCACAGAATGTTGTTTGAAATGCGTATGTTCCTGTGAATTATGTCTGCTGGATTTTTCTTGATGGACCTCATGGAGTTGGATTATAGTGCCGATCTATCTTTTATTTGAGCGATTGATTCTTCTGATCGGGACCTTTCGAGATGCTCGGTGTTAACGCGGCCGCTCGTTAAATTTTCTCCTGCCGATGTAGGCCTAAGAATCTACGACTGGCGATTTGTGACTCTTATTTCACCTCCGTTAAACGTTTACTGACATAATGTTTTTATTTCATCTTAGCGGTGTACTTCAGTGACGATTCCATATGCTTTCGACTAAAGTGACACAGAATTCCGTGTTTGAAGTTTAAATTCTTCGTCATTCGTCGATAATATGATCTTCACATTGGATTTATTCTTTAAATTTTTGGATGCTGACACTGATGTTTTTCACAAAAATAATTACATGCGCTATACTATTAAAAAAAACCCTTAAAACTACAGCATTGATCAATTTTGTGTCTGTAATTTTGTGCGCTATTGAACGTTTATTTTTACGATAATACTGTTACAAGTTTATTTGTAGTAGTTGAAAGTTAAAAAAAAAAAAAATGAGTGAAGAAGACATTCATTGATAAATATTTACAGCATAAATTTCGCAGATGAGAAAGTGTATGCTTTTATATTTAATAGGTTAAATCTCAATTTCTATTTTAATTATATGATATTTTTATTTTTAAAAAAAATTATGTTGAGTAATTTTCAACCATTTTTAGTTTATTATGTATTAGTTTTTCTGTGCTCTAATTGAATTTCTTTAAATACGAACAGTTATAAATGATTTTAGATTGTCTTGAAACATTTCACAGCTTTACAAGTGCTATTTAAAAACTATGATACAAATGATAGCATGATAAAATTATATTTTTCAAATATCTAAGTACTTATTGCTGTGCACTTTTTGCTGAAAGTCGTTTGAGAAATATCAAGACAGTTTATTACTTTTTAAAGAAAGTATTTTTATAATTTCCATTATTAATTAATGACTATATATTTTGTTTATTTTTTTAATACAGTTATTTTTGAAGTGTTATAAATTGACGTATATTCCTTTTTCTTTTTCATAAATTTTATATTATATTTCCATGTAGATGAAAAAGTTCTAGGTAAGTTAATGGCGCATCTCTTTTTCCTATAAAAAATAAGGCATGATGTTGTCGGGTTGCAACCATTATTATTTTTAATATGAGGTTTATATAAAAGAAACAATACAGAGAAAGATGCATGTGAATACTGGTTATACAATAAGGATGTATGCACCTTCATATATTATTGACAGTGGGCTCATTTTCAGATAAATAAAATTTTATCGTTTGAATCACATGCCATGTGCACATGACATAAATAATAATAATGATGCATGCATAATCGAATTATAAAATCATGTATCAAAAAATATATTATTACATTTTATCCTACTTTTCTTTCCTGATTTTTTTCACTTTAAAGGTAAGTTGTGCTTTATATTGTTTGTACAGTAATTTTATTGGGAGATTGTTTTTATTTGTGCAAAGACTAGCCATGTTCTTATTTGCATAATTAAACCTATCTAACATCTTAATATTCTTAAAGTGTGTGCATTGTTTATATCTATTCGAGTAGAATTATTTTTACACTCTAGTCTGAAAAAAAAAAAAAAAAAAAAAAAAAAAAAAAAAATTATAAGATGAATAAGATACAGTATGATACTGAATAAGGTACAGTATGATACTGAATAAGATATAGTATGAATCATTATTTTCGTCAATTATATTAGCTAATAAAACTTCAATTTTAGGAGTGTTCAATAAAAAAAAAAAAAAAAAAAAAACATTTGATAAATTTCTTAATATTTATTATGATATTTCTTATGCATTTCATATAGGATATAAACAGTGCATTAAAACAAAATATCGTCTTAACTAAAGTGACTAATTTCCCCCCTTCTAATTTATTTTAAGACTTTTTATACATATATTTCCAGTGTTTGTTTTTCCTATTTGCACCCCACTTGCAAAAATATTTCGTTAGAGAGGGTCCAGTTTTCTAATATTTAAATAAATATTGAGATTTTTTTTCATGCTTTTTCACTTTTATAAATGTAAAACACAATTTTGATTAGTTTATGGATGGACATTTATTTTAAATTTTTAGCATCTATTTAAAAATATTCTCACATATAGCTGCTTTTATTATATTGCATTGTAGATAGGTTCATTTTTTTAATAATCTGATACTGTGCTCGTTTGTTTATTTTCGCATTTTTATAATTTAGGATATAAATTGTGTATAATGACTAAAAAAAGGTCACGTAAATTGACACAAGATCCATCTGTTGTGTTTAACTTTAAGTTTAGACCTGATGCAAAACAGGTAATGTCTTTTAAAACTAATATGGATTCTGAAACAATTGGTTTAAATTCTAATTCTTTTGAGATTTCATGTTTGAGTAGTTTAAAGGATTCTATTAACAGATATTCTAGATCTGTTGTTTCGGATGTTCAGAAATTAATTGATCCTATTTCAAATGAGAATAACCCAGAACTTATGGCAAAATTTAATTCCTATCAAAAAGAAATTGAATTAAAATTTAATATTTTAAGTGATTTGGTGTGTAATGTTCAATCTGAGTGGACTGTTTTACAAAAAAATAACGACCAGTTACATAGGTTAAATGAGCTGTTGTTCGAAAAAGTAAGAACACTGAACTCGTCCAAACAGTCTATGCATAATGAGATAGCTATTCAATCCGACATTGATGAATCTAAATTGGATGAACCCCTTAATGTTATTAAAGATAAGGAATGTAATTCTAGTGGGAAAGATTTGGCCAAATTTCTAGATAAGGTTGAATCTGAAATACACATAAATTCTGGTACAAATAACTCTGAATTATCAAAAGACAAAAATACTGATCTTATTTCAATACCGGATTACATCCTAAATTTATGTGAGCACAAAAATCAAGTTAGAGATTTATCTGACTGCACAAAAATAATTCTGTTAGGTCTTGATGACAATATAGGTATACCAGATATTATGATATCTATAAATGAAAAGATTGGCAGTACCATTCCTTCCATTAACTTTGAAAGAAAGCATAAATTAAGACAGGGATTAAAATATAACTGGACCATTAGTGTTACATCTTGGATATCTGATCTCTTAATTCAACATGGAAAATTAAATATTAATTCTGTTGACTACACTGTCAGGCCATTTATTAACATAAAACGTTGCTTTCATTGCCAACAAATAGGCCACCTGGCAAAATTTTGTGCATATGATTTGGCATGTGCTAATTGTGGTGAATCACACACTTCAGATAATTGTAAAAATGCTTCAAGATGCATTAACTGCATCGCACATAACCGTGCTTACAACAAGTTTTTCGACATAAATCACCCTGCTTTTTCCACTTGCTGTAATACATTTAAATTTTATTTCAAGCAAAAACAAGCTTTTAATCACTCTAAAATATAACGTAAATATTCAACACTTCTTCAGGTATGCTATTTCATGTATATTTAGTTATTTACATATTTTGTTGGTTACCTTCAGGTGATACTTGGATTTCTCCGCTCTTTTACACAGTATTTTTTTTTTTTACATTGTTAACCTTTTTATTCATAACACAAACATAAAGCATTAATAATTATATTTTTTTTCATACACTATTCTTTCGTAGATATATATTTTTTCATATGGTGTACACATTTTAATACATTGTTATTTAAAGATTACTTTCAATCATTTCATGATTTACATTTTTCGGGCATTGTTCATATCTCTGATTCTCTTTCATTCAACTGTTTCGTGAGCTCAGGAATAGATGAATGATTCAAAATTTCACATTTTTGATTTATTGATAGTTTTCTTCTGGTGGTTAAGCCCTAATTATCAGTAAGACTTCTGCGGTGAATCTTAAATGTTTGTTTACACAATTTATTTTTCTTTATTTGTATCTTTCGCGATAGATAAAAAATTTATTGCACATCTATTTTGTCTTAATTCGATGTAGCTACTCTATTTTTAGTAGGTCTGTGTAATTATCAATTGCACTTTTCTTTACACACAGTGTTAGTGCGAATGTTCACTAGTGTATCAATATTACAGTGGTGAAAGTTTTACAAAGTTCTTTTTCTTTTGATATACTTGTGGATATTTGCAACTGACTCACTTTTCATACAACTTCTCTTTGCATGCAGCAATTACAATGTTTTTATACAAAGTTTTTTTACAATGGCAATTTACAAAGGTATATATTTTTTGCTGCATGCTTTGCAGAGGAAGTTATTCACAAACATATACATTTACATATGCATTTGTTTAATTATCGGTCCTCTGTGAAGTTTTTTTAGAACATATTGATTATTATCTTTAATACATAAGTCATTTCTTTACATTTTTTTTTGTTTTGGTTATGGATGATTTAATCCAGTATTTTATACCTTCCCATTTGCACTATTCCATGTTTTTCCGTTTACCCATTTGAATTTCATTACTCTTTAAGCGTAATTTAGATAGATATATACAGTTTTTGCATAATATTTGTTAGTAGTTAAATATCATTTATATTCGCTTCTCCACATTTCTTTATTTTCATTTGGGTATACATGATATACAGTAGTACTTTACACTATATTTACGACCATTAAAAATTAGTTTTCAGTCAATGAATACCTACACATGTAGCAGAGCTTACTCCTTCCTTATTTGAAAATTCTAGCAAGATGCAAAATTTTATATATAGACTAAAGTTCACACACTTATTCACTTTAAATTCAATACTCATCCTTTTATAATTTGTACACAGTACTTCCACATAAAAAAATACACTTTAGTCAATTTGTAAATAACGATGAGTGGTATACGACAGTCAAGGTGGTATTTAAAATTGCATACCTGTCAATGTTTTCACACTTCTGGTTCAAAGGATATGAAGTGAAGATAAATCGTAATTTTTTATAAGCAAAGAGGCTGTCATACGTTTGCTTTACTTGTTAATACATGTCTTTTATTGGTCTTTATACCAGTTGTATCTTAAATTGAAGTTACTTTATAGGTCTCCATATTACATTTCCACACATCTTTCCCACAGTTCTAAACTTTTTACACTTTTGCATGAAAGTTCAGTCTCTCCCACTTAACAGTAATTATTTTTGAATAAAAGTATTTTTGGGAAGATACCGAATTCTTTACGGAGATTTCTTCTCTCATGTTACACTAAAATACCGTTTTAGATGTCAATATAATGCAACATTGATTTTAAATTTCAGATTTAACTTAATAAAAAAATTCATCAGTTTAGGTATTAAAAAAAAGGACAAAAAAATTAGAAGATAGACATTTAGGAACATTGTTATCACATGGAAGTAAATGGTCAACGACAGTGTTTCCAAATTTTTTTCCATATGTTGCTTGTCTAGCATTTCTTGAACTCTCATCTCAGATATAAGTTTGTAGTAAAATTTATCTTGTAAACTTTTAAAAAAAATAGTGGAAATTTCAAAATTTCATATTATTCATTATTATGGACATTTTTAATCCTTCTATTTACAATATTTTTTTGTTTATTTGTGTATTATGTTTTGTGTTTAATTGCATTATATTACTCCAGTATTTTGCTATTATTATTGTATTGATCAATACACATATTTAATGTTTCTTATTACAAACATTTTGGAATTTATTGCCAATTGCTAAGTGACCTGTAGACTTATACCTGATATTTTGTTTTATTTGTATGTGCACATTTTTTATACAGGTCCTTGTCTAAATAAGACAAATTGAAAAGTGATCACAAATTTTATTAATGAAGCTGCAGCTGTTTCTAAGTAGAAACAATATATGATGTCATTTGTATGACAAAATTTATGGTACCAATATATTTATATCATGATATATATATACTTTTATTTGGGATGGTTGCCTACTTAGAGAGAAGTTCAATTACTGTTTACTTTATTTAGTAAATGTTTAGTTTGTTTTCATGAACATTTTAAACATTGTTACTTGTAAGAACATATGAAAATTGATTTCTCTTCCTGCATGTACCTTTATAGATTTTTTTTTTTTGCCTGTGAAAGGGGTGATATATGTGATGTAGAATCACATATAGTTTTCTTAAATTTTACATTTTTCTAAATTACCGTTAAAACTAATCTTTAATTAAATGTCCATTTTATCTTAACGTTTATTTTCGATTCCACAATAACTTTCCGTTCAAAAGAAAAGAAAGAAAAACATCTAGCATCTGCCTTATTACTGAAAAACGGCTATCAGATAAAGAGAATTCATTAAAATGCGTATTTCACCCTTGCTGGAAACAAATAAAAAAAGAATAAAGTTCGAATGTGTTTGCGGTCAGTGAAATTTCATTTTCCTCTCTGCGTAACTTTAAGTATAACTTATTCGTTGCATATGAGTCTTTTTATGTACATAATGGTTGTTATGTCTTTTGAGAACATTTTCCCAAAATATGCTCCTAACGTACGAATTGGCAGTCGGATTCCTTTTTGGCGTATTTTTTAGGACTGCTGTTTTCTGGTTGCCCTGCTATTAAATTCAAAATATTTTTATTGTTTAAGCGTAACAGACAATTTTGCGTAGATGATATCAGTCATTTTTCATATGCTTAATGTCGCCAATTTTGTGATGCCAATGTGTAAATTTTTCAGTGAGGAATTGCCTCCCTCTCGTTTCACGGGGCAGTCATGTGAAGACTGGTTTTTCTTGATAATGCGTTCAGGCACCATCCCTAGCTTTTTCTGTATGAAAACCTTTAAAGTTTATAAGTTTACTGCAAATAAAGAATTTTCTCAAAAAGCATTTATTATCTTAAGCGATCATAGCCTACAACTCCAGCGAATGCATTTTTAAAAGGAACCTGATAAATATACTTAAAAATACAGATCTACACTACACCATTTATTGATGAAAGTGGAGTCCTTCGCGTTGGTGGTAGATTAATCAATTCTCACTTGCCCTTTGATGCAAAGCACCAAGTAATTTTACCCAGTGATCACAAGATCACTAAATTAATTTTTGAGTACTTTCATAAAAAGTACTTCCATATAGGTGCTCAGGGACTAGTTCATTAAGTACGCATGAAATATTGACCCATAAAGGCTAAAAGCATTGCCCGGAAAACAGTACACAATTGTGTCACATGTTTCAGGCACAATCCTAAGACGTTAGATCAATTGATGGGAGACCTCCCTTCGCAACGCGTAACACCTAATTGCACATTTTTCAATTCAGGCGTAGATTTTTGCGGTCCCTTTCAAATCAAATACAAAAATCAGAGGAAAGGTAATTATTCCAAAAGTTATTTGGCTATATTTATATGTATGGCTACCAAAGCCGTTCATTTAGAAATAGTAAGCGATTTGTCCGCTGCTGCATTCATTGCTGCGCTTAAAAGATTTTGAGCCAGGCGAGGCAAAGTAAACACACTAACTTCGGATAATGCCACTAATTTTAAAGGTGCGTCAACTGAATTAAATAATTTTAAAAAATTATTGGAAAAACCTAACGAGGAATTATCAAATTTTTTTGCTGAAGAATTCATAACCTGGAAATTTATCCCTCCTCGATCCCCTAATTTTGGTGGTCTTTGGGAAGCTGGTGTTAAGTCCTTCAAACATCATTTGCTCAGAGCAGTAGGTAATAATAAAATCACTTTAGAGGACTTTGAAACTCTAGTGGTCCAAATCGAAGGGATCTTAAACTCCCTGCCTTTATTTCCTCTTTCTGATGACATAAATGAGTTTGAGGTACTTACACCAGGCCATTTTTTAATTGGCAGGCCTATCAGCAGTATTCCAGAGCCTAATGTCATGAATATTTCTGATAATAGATTAACCCATTGGCAGTTAATTTCCAAATATGTTCAATGCATTTGGAAACGTTGGTCTGTTGACTACCTAAATCACTTGCAGCAGCGAGGTAAATGGCAATTTAAAAAGGAAAACATTAAGCTAGGCTCCCTAGTATTACTAAAGGAGGAAAATCTACCACCATGTAAATGGGCTCTTGCCCGGATTATTGAAATAATTCCAGGCAAGGACCACAAGGTTCGAGCAGTGAAGGTAAAAACTGCTACTGGTATTTTTTTCACGAGGCATTTCTAAAATATGCCTATTGCCCACTAGCGACTGATTGATGTATCTTTGTATTATTATATTATTTTAAAGCAATTATACTCATTGTTTATGTATTAAGTGTTTGTAGTTAATGTCATTTTTATTGTTAATTAATTATTATTGTATTATGTTTATTGATTGATGAAATATTGCATATTTCATCCCCGGGCGGCATGTTCCGTTCCGGAAGTGTTTTTGGCTCCACCTGGCGAGCGCTTGTAAAAAATGAATAGTTTAGCTGTTGATCATCAAAGCATCAGCACGGACTCGAATTGCTAATCATCCATACATCCTTCAAGCTATGGAAATCAATTTGAATTTTATAATTGCATATTAGTTCATCATTTGTCGTTTTGTGTTTTTATATGTGTGTATTTGTGCAAGTGACATTAAAAAACTTTAAAAAGACTATCAAGAATACAGTCCATTTTACTCGACAAAGAACATTAAAATACTTTTTAGTGACTTCTGTTATCATAAATAAATCATGCACATTTTACGTTTTTACATTCTATTGTAGACATAATCAGCAAAAGAACTTATTTCTGTTTTTGAATTTTTAGTGATATAAATTGTTGAATCTTTTAAAGTTTATTGTAATATAAGAACGTTTGCTACAACAGAATATATATGTGAACGGAGACGAAACCTAATAAAAAGTATCGCAACAAGGTATGCGAATTGAATATTTCCAACTGAGCAAAAAATTGCCTAGTCCGAGAATCGAACTCAGATGCTTGGCTCACAAGGCCAATGCTTTACCGTTTAAGCTGAATGGGTTCGACAGCCGGCGACCATTTTTTGCTCTAAGATAACCTTATTAGTCACAACATCTGGGTTCGATTCCCGGCCTGGCCAATTTTTCGCTCAGTTGGAAATATTCATTTTATGTGATAACTTTACCAATCAATTTGTTTGAGTTAAAATAATAGTAATAAGCTATGTTGGGGTAACTGGACCCAGGAGCGTGCGAAGAGGAAACTGCTCCCGGGGCGAAGTTTCAATTTGACGCCCCCTCCCCTAAACTTTTTCTTACGACAGGCCAAAAATGACGTTGGTAGAATAAATTTTGCGCCCCTAAATTTCCACGCCGGAGGTAATCGCTCCCTTTGCATGTATCTTATACTATAATGCGAGCAAAAATTGTGTGTGTGTGTGGGGGGGGGGGGGGTAAATTTTATCTCAAAAACGGCTCTAACGATTTTCTCAAAAATTTGGATTTTACCATTTTCGGGCACGAGAAGACCATTGGGCTAGGTCCCATGTTCGGTAAAATTCGATTACTGGGTTATTTTGGGTCATAATGGGTCAGGATAAAGCTATTTATATCTATAGAACGGCTGGATCGATTTTAAGGAAATTTTGTACCCAATCGTTTTTTGGTACGAGATAACTATTGGGCTGGGTCACATGTTCGAAAAATTTCGATTAGTGGGTCATTTTTGGGTCATTATGGGTCAAGCCATTTTTATCTAAAAAACGGCTCTAACGATTTCGACCAAATTTTATATTGTATCGTTTTGGATTACAAGAAGACCATTGGGTTAGGTAACATGTTCGAGAAAATTCGGTTAGTGGGTCATTTTTGGGGTCATTGTGGGTCATGCTATTTTTATCTAGAGATTTTCTCACGCAATTTTGACTAAAAATTGCATTCTATGGTTTTCGGAGACGAGATAAACATTGGGCTAGGTTACATGTTCGAAAAAAATTTTAATGCGTCATATTGGGTCATTAAGGGTCTGGGTCAAGCTATTTATATTTAAAGAACCGCAGAATCAATTTCATCGAAATTTTGCCTGTAATAGTTTTTTGACACCAGAAAGCTAATGGGCTAAATCACACGATCGAGAGATTTCAATTATAAGAGTCATTTGTGGGTCATGATGGGTCATAATGGATCATGGTCAAGCTATAGCTAAAAAACAGGTGGATCGATTTTAGCAAAATTTTGTATACAACATTTTTTTGGCACGAGAAAACTATTGGGCTAGGTCTCAGTTCGAGAAATTTCGATTACTGGGTCATTTTGGGTCATAAAAGGTCTCCGTCAAGCTATTTATATCTAAAGTACGACAGTATCAAATTTAATGAAATTTTCTATGTAAGTTTTTTGACACGAGAAATTTAATGGGCTATCTCACATGTTTGAGAGATTTCGGTTATAAGAGTCATTTATGGGTCATGATAGGTCATAACGGATCATGTCAAGCTATATCTAAAGAACATGTGGATCCGTTTTAACGAAATTTTGTATATAACATTTTTTGGCACGAAAAAATCATTGGGCTAGGTCACATGATCGAGAAATTTCAATTAATGGGTCGTAAAGGGTCATAAAGGGTCTGGGTCAAGTTATTTATATTTAAAGAACGGCAGGATCGAGTTTAACGAAATTTTGAGTGTAACAATATTTATACACGAGAAAACTAATGGGCTAAGTCACATGTTCGAGAGATTTCGATTATAAGGGTCATTTGTGGGTCATGATGGGTCATGGTCAAGCTATATCTAAAGAACGGGTGAATCGATTTTAACGAAATTTTGTATACAGCATATTTTTGGCACGAGAAAATCATTGGGGTATGTCACATGTTCAAGAAATTTCGATCAGTGGGTCACTTTTGGGTTATTCTAATTTTATCTAGACAATGTCTCGCGCAAATTTGACTAAATTTTATATTCTATCGTTTTCGGACACAAGAAAATCATTGGGTTAGGTCAGATGTTTCAGAAAACTCGATTAATGAGTCATTTTGGGTCATAATGTGTCAAGGTCAAACTATTTATACCTAAAACTTGGCTCAATCGATTTTATCTAAATTTTGTATTTAACGTTTTTCGGCACGCAAAATTATTGAACTAAGTCACATTTTCGAGAGATTTCGATATAAGGGTCATTTGTGGGTCATGCTAATTTTATCTAGAAAATTTTTTCACCATTTTGAGTATATTTTCTATTATATCGTTTTCTGGCAAAAGAAAACCATTGAGATAGGACACATGCACGCAACAATTCATTTAGTGGGTCGTTTTATGTCTTAATGGGTTCGGCTCATTCTAATTATATATAACAACGGCTCACAAGGAAGGTCTCCATTGGGGGCATACTCAGAATTTTTTGAAAAAAATACGAATTAAACTACTCATGTAGGTAATAAAGGATCAGTGAAGATTAGCGGCGGAATTACATTATTAGATATGTAAAAAAATAAAATAGTTTGGAATAATTGGCGTGAAAAGCTGAAAGCGACGCGGGATTTGGCGAGCAGTGCATTTCCTCGCCACAAGCAGACGATTTTAACGAATCTGAAAATTGATTTTAATTGACTTCACTGTTAAAAATCTGCAGCATTTACTGCAACGCCACTCCACTACTTTTATAGAATATCTCTCTTCTGACCAATGAGAATGCTCCATAGCACGGTGAATTGACCGTTTTCTATAAAAGCGGTGGAGTGACACTGCAGAAAATGGTACAGATTTTTAGCGGTGTTGTAGCTTGTGCAACACTGTTAAAAATCTGCTGCATTTTGTTGCAACGCACTCCACCGCTTGTATATAATATCTCTATTCCAACCAATGAGAAAGCCCCATTTCACGGCCAAGTAACCGTTTTCTATACAAGCAAGGGAGTGCGTTGCAACAAAATGCAGCAGATTTTTAACAGTGTTTTTTTTTTCAATTTGGAGCAATTTTAATCGATTTAAATTGTGTTTTAAATGATAAAATATATTAATTTCATTTTGTTATAAGTACATATAAAAGTGTATGACAAAATTACACTTAAAGTAAATTAAAAACGCAAAACTAAAATTACTTAAACTAAACTTATTTAAATAAATATAACATAGAAAGGTTTGTCTTTAAAAGTATTCGAAGCGTAAAAGCGTATTTTTCAAAATTTCGTTTTTTCGCCAACGGGAGATAAATCGCCAAATAAACGAAATTTTTGTTATTTATTTACGGACGTTATAAGGAGGTTCCGCCGAAATTTTTTTTATAAACATATATAACTGTATGAGAAGAACATTCCGTAATTTTTTCAGATTTTTCTGAGTATGCCCGTATGGAGACCTTCCTTGTCAGTCAATTTTACCTAAATTTTGCAACGGAACGTCTTTTGTCACGAGAAGGCTATTGAGCTGAGTTGCATATTAAATAAAATTATATTAGTGGGTCATATCGCTTCATTGCTGAATGCTGTCAAGCTAATTTTACTTAAGAAATGGCTTAAACGATTTTGATTCATTTTATACTCTACTGGTTTTGATTACCTGAAGACCATTGAGCTAAGTCACATGTTTGATCACATGTGATTAGCAAATCATTTGGGTAATAAGGGTCAGGATCACGAGACTATGGCAAAAGCCAATGAGTTGGCGATATTTGACAAAATACTGGCGAAATTTGGCCGAAAAATTGACTATTAAGGTTACGAAACCAAAACATATATTTGGCGCCAAATGAAAGAATGTGTCCAAATTTGGTTATATCTGGCAAAAAATATTGTCTTTCAGAATGTGAAGAAATTTCTTATGCATTCTTAACAGTCTTCGAGATGTATAGTTAAACTAATCAGAGTCGAGCTAAAAAAGTGATTTGGATTGATGTCCTTTCGTTGTAAATTTTAAAATAAAGTAAAATTTATGAACATGGTTTTCTTATTGATTGTTTTTGTAAATAATACTATTATTAATAACATGTTTTACAGTAATAATACTATATCGAGTTGAACACAAAGTTAATTTTGACCGAGCTGAGCTCTGTCACCCCTGCTAGTTATTATTTAATGGATTTAAAAAAATCACGTGAAAAACGCGCTTATTTGTTTTTCACATGATTTATTCGTGTTAAAATGGTTTGACGGAGATATTAAACGAAATTCTCTGTGCTATTTGCGATCACCCATACCAACTTGTTTATAAAATAGCCTATAGTCCAGTTACCTTGTGTGCTATAGTTATCCCAGATTACCTTATTTCAAATAATTGGCATCTGACTGACGGAAAAACTGATAAAAAAAATTTCAAGAAGGAGATTTGACTACAAGCTGAGATATGACATGGAAAATACGTGAAAACAATACTACCAAACTATTGTAAACCTACTATGTAATTGTTCAACAAGACTTTCAACCTTGCACAATTTTTTCTACAAATAGGTCAAAAGTGCGTGTATTCATACACCAAGTCACAAATCTGGGAAATGATTTCTCTTTGCGAAAAAAATTCCGAAATTCGTCGAAAATTTCAAAAATCGCACTTTTTAGGCTTTGATATCTCTGGTGGAGCAAGAGATAAAATTCTGAAATTCTGGCTTTTGATAGTATTGTGTAGTAGTGTTATGTACAAAAAATTTCAAGAAGGAGATTTGACTACAAGCTGAGATATGACATGGACAATATGTGAAAACAATACTGCGAAACTATTGTAACATACTATGTAATTGTTCATACCTCCAAAATTTTAAATTAATTATTTATGGTACAAAGTTAAATGTTAGTTACAAATATCTTTTTCAAATGCTTCTGTGTGATTTAAACAATTCAGAATGTATGCTAAGCCAATACACTATTTGTCCAGATGAACAAATCTACTAGAAATGCTTTTGCAACAATTTTACTCGGAACACATTTCAGGAAAAGTAACTTACAGACAATGAATTGCAACTGATCGAGTTGACATGGCTTCAATTATAAACCTAGAGAATTTCATTCAAGTTAACAAGGGATGACAAGACTTGGGGGGCTCCAAATAAAATTTTTTGAAAGAACGGCCTGATGGACTGACAACAGTAACTGGTCGAACTCATAACATCTCTCGTAAATATTGTTAAGCTCTTTGTTGAGCATACATAGTATTTTGTAAATTAAATGCTTATTATTTAACTGTTTTCAACAAACGATATTTTCTGTGTAAATATTGTAATAAAAGAGACTAATCTCATTTCTCCTAATGTACTCGTAATAGCATTTCTTAACATTTTTTTAATCACCGTATCTCAGCTTGTAGTCAAATCTCCTTCTTGAAATTTTTTGTACATCACACTACTACATAATACTATCAAAGGCCAGAATTTCATATTTTTATCTCTTGCTCCACCAGAGATATCAAAGCCTAAAAAGTGCGATTTTTGAAATTTTCGACGAATTTCGGAATTTTTTTCGGAAAGAGAAATTATTTCCCAGATATGGGACTTGGTGTATGAGTACACACATTTCTGACCTATTTGTAGAAAAAATTGTGCAAGGTTGACAGTCTTGTTGAACAATTACATAGTAGGTTTACAATAGTTTGACAGTATTGTTTTCACATATCTTCCATGTCATATCTCAGCTTGTAGTCAAATCTCCTTCTTGAAATTTTTTGTACATAACGCTATTACACAATATTATCACAAGCCAAAATTTCAGATTTTTATCTCGTGCCCCACCAGAGATATCAAAGCCTAAAAAGTGCAATTTTTGAAATTTTTGACGAATTTCGGAATTTTTTTCGCAAAGAGAAATTAACTCCCAGATCTGGGACTTGGTGTATGAGTACACATACTTTTTCCCTATTTGTAGAAAAAATTGTGTAAGGTTGACAGTTGCTCTTGGACGAAAATTTTCCTCTTGGAAACGGATAGATTTTGGAAAAAATCGTGCATTTTGTGCTAAAATTTCACCCGTAAAAATTTATTTTTCAAAATTTTTCTATAACTGTGTATTTAGCCTATTTTATTCTGGACAAAATGCTGCAAACCCCATTTCAATTGGGAAAATAGAAGACGAGATATTTACAATTTTGTGTATCCTAGTATCTGAGAAAATCGCTGCACACGATGAAACAAAGATGGCCGCCATGCACAAACAAAAAATAGTAGAATTAAAAGAACGGTCATTTTGAACTTCCGTCATGTTAAGGTTGTTGTATAAAAAATTTCAGATTTTTTAAAAATAGTCGAGCGACCAGTGCTGAACCACTTGAAATGGATTGACCCATTGGAAAAAAACTCACAAAGAAATGTTAAATATACGGTAGCCTTCTTTACAATTTTTTTTTTTTTTTTTTTTTTTTTTTATAATAAGCTCTGATGTTTTTTTTTTTTTTTTTTTTTTGAGGAGGAGGGGGGTGGGGGTTATATTCAGAAGTTGTTCCAAATCTGAAAGTGTCTAAAAAAAATTAACAAAAATTATGATGCACACGTTTTGTGGTGACAAGTATCCGTAAAAGCAAAAAGAATTAGAAACATTGGTAGAAATCGACAGTTGTCTGTCAGAATAACAAGGAAGAAAAATCATATGTAAAGCATAGATTATGAAATACTTTCCAACACTTCCTGAAATCTTTAACAAAACTTCGGGAAATTAGATTATTTAGAGAAAGAATGCTTTATTGCCCATAGTCAAACATATATTTCAATACTTTTAAACAGCTCTATATTTGATCTGCATGTTGACATGTATCCTATATAATAATAATAATAATAATGAAACGAAAACAGACTGAAGTTTTTTTTTCAGCAATTTATAATAACAGATGTAAACATACTGGAATAATTTTGTTCAACCCTGTAATTTACCTTGTACTTTATTTCAATCCACTATTTAGCTAACATTTTATTCAAATTAAAACATGTTTTAATCTACTGAAATCATATATCCAGAAATTAAGATCCATAGATGGCCATTTATCCAATTCTTTCCGCGGCCCTTTATATCGTTTTATTTATATTCTACAAACATTTTTTAGTAAATTAATTGCAGTTTAGCGTAAAAAAGCATGACTCATTTAAAAATCACCTTTAAGTACTTTTCATTCATTCTCAGTAACATTTACAAACTTTTTTGAGTTGTCTTGTACATTAACCATAAAACTTATACATACCATATAATATGGATAAATGTTGTGAAACGTAAAAGCGCATATCCAAATTAAAAATACAGTGAAACCTCTTAATAAGGGACATTCCGAAAAAAGGACACCTCTATTTAAGGGACAAAAGTTTCGGTCCCAGTTCCTTGGTATAGGATATGTAATGTATTTACCTCTAAATAAGGGACACTCGATTTAAGGGACACTTAGAAATGGACCAAGATTTTTTAAAATTCCCTCGTTTTCCGTTTTAGCACAATCTTTTAGGGTTTTCTGGCAGGCATCTTCGCTCCAGTATCTATGTATCGATTCTTTGTTCTAGTTTCTATCCTGGCCGATACATGTGCATGCTCGACCCAACGTCGTGGAGTCATCTCCGATTCATTTGTTGTGCTATGTAACCAGTTTTGGTTAATGTTTATTGCATACCGTCTTTGTGATGTAGAATGCGGAAATTTTCCCTAGAAAGTTATGTATGCAGACTTTGCTACGTATCAAAGAGCAGGTGAAAGTTTAGGCATAGATAAGTTATGGATAAAAAATATATATTGGATTTGAAGGGGAACTATCAGTGATTGCGGTAGCAGAAAAAGAAAAACATAGTTTAAGACAGTTAGGTCAGCCAAAGCTATTTCTTTAGTGGTGTCATACTCCAAAAAGAAGCTAAAGAAATTGCAAAGATTTTAAGGATTATGAACTTCAAAGCATCAAACAGATGGCTTGCAGAGTTCCAATTGAGACATAACCTTTCATTCAAAGCTGTATGTGGTGAAAAAAAAATCTGTGAATCTTCAACAAATGGGCGATGCTTTTGAAAAATGGCAATAGAAATGTGAAGGTTATGCAGCTTAAAACATATTAATGTAAAGGAATGTGGATTTTTTTCCGAATTTTACTAAATTAAACATTTTGTATTAAAAGTGAGTCGTGCAGTCCATCTAAAATTTCAAAAGAATGACTAACTGTTACGTTGTGTTGCAACGCAACATCAGGCCCCATTGCTTCTAGGAAAAGCAAAATAAATAAATAAGCGCTGGTGCTTTAAAAACATCAATTTAACATCCTTATAAGTACAGTAAAAAACAGATAAACCTTTTTGAATGACTCTCTACATGATGTCCAATATGTAAATTGTCTTTGGCAAAAAAAAACGAAAAAAAGAAAGAATGCTGCTCCATATTATTGATAATGCAAAAACTCATCTTGTAATTATATGAAACTGAGTAACGTGAAAGTTTTCTTCTTTCTTTCTAACACAATTTAAAAATTGCAAGGAGTCATTAAACGTTTTAAGTCAGCACGCAAAAAATGCTTCCTTTAGCACATAATTGCACAAAGCGATTACTCTAAAATTTGATACCAACTTACCAAATAAGTTAATGCATTACAAATAGTACATATCGAAATGTGTTAACTCTGTATCTGAAACTTGTGCGAAGCATTGTTATAGAAAGGTGGGTATTTGCATTTTAGATAATAAAATAATCTGTGATGAAAATTAAAATTCAGATTTTTGTGAACTTATTAAACAAATAGTCAGTGATGTTGATACAGTGATATAGAACACAATTGACGAGTATTCATTTACCCACAACTTGAACAAAAACATCAGTGCGTTTATCCCCAATGAAGTAATGCTGAAAATTATGTGGATGACTCTAGAATGGAATTGAATGGAAAACAGAATTAAAAAGTTATGAAATAAAGAAGTAAGGCCAATACTTCAAATAAGATTCTTTTAAATGCTGTTGTACTTCTTGCATGGGCACAAATGCTTATTTAAAAATACAAATTAATAGTTCTACAAATCTTTTAATGATATAATTAATTGAAAATCTGAATTAATTAATTCTCTATTCCTACTGTGTTTGATTAACTCAATTTGTAGCTTTTTTGCACAGTTTATATTTCCCCATTGATATTTGCTATTTCTACATGTCCTTTCTTCATGGTAAATAAAAAAAGCAAAAACTCCGAATAAAGGACACCTCTATTTAAGGGACAAATGTTTCGGTCCCATGGTGTCCCTTATTTGGAGGTTTCATGTACATATTTCCTGCCATCATCGCTAATATACATGAATTCGGGTAGAATATACTATTTAAATTCTTTTGTGTGCCTCTCTAAATACTATGCACTTCTTTTATTCGTGAATTAACATATATTAAGCCTCAGCAACGTATATCAATTTTATTATGCATGTTATGATTTAATATAATTAAAATACGTCGCAAACAATTTTCCCCCGTACCATTATGTAATGGAGTTATTTTGTGTAGCCCTTTAAATAAATAATAGCTATTTTTTGTACCGCATATTCAATAGAATGCATATTTCATTGCACTTCGTATCTTAATGCGCATCAATTGTACTATGTTTTAAAGGGTGTAACAACTTTAAAATTTATCTGAAACAATTTTATCCTATTGGTCTTAATATTTTGGAGTAATTTTTGACTGTCCCTATGAATAAACTAAACATACTAGAAACTTCATCTGAAATGGAGTTCTTGATAAGATAAACATTTATAACTTCTAAAACTTTTACGACAATCCGAGTATATTTATGAGCGTTAGAGCACGGACAGACAAACTAAAGTCAACTTTCTTTTCAACTTTGTTGGAAAATGTTAAAAATCGGTGCCTAATGATGTCTAATTGACTTTTGTTTCAGCAGTAATAAATATTTCACCTTCATAACTAAAACGATAGTTCTCAAGTATGAGAAAATTAATGTATTTTGTCGTTCTGTATTTTTCTATAGACGTCAAAAAACCCGAAGATGTTGTTGCAGCTCGAAAAATTATCGAACAATCTGTGGGAGAAAATGGCCTTACTTTATTGATCAATAATTCTGGAATAGCCAGACCTCCCCAACCTTTTCCAAACATAACTGAAGAAAACCTTCTTTATCATTTTTCAATTAACACAGTTGGACCGATCAGAGTATTCCAGGTAATTTATTATTTACCTATTTCAAAGTAATACCATTTTATCGATAAATTTTTGCAGCATTGCCAACATAAACATTTTGTTTATAATCCTTTTCAGAGGTTAATTCTTTTGCGGGAATGGTTGAATATCACTAGAATTTAAAGATCATTTTGAAAAGTAATGATTTTCGTTGCGTTAAAAAATATGTAGAGATCTAAAAAATTCTGATATACTTTGGTATTTGGAGATTAAAATTAAAAGATCTAAATATTTTTCATGTCCTTAGAAATGGTAAAAGAAATGCGTCAACGATCTTTGCATAACGCAAACCCCAAATTGCACAGAACGTTCGAACAATTACACAAATATTTTAAAACGGGAATTTCGTCTTAGATTAGATGATAATTACCCAAAAAAACATATCTTTAAAACGCATAGTTTTAGAGGAAAAGGGTAAAGAAAAATTATGACGTTACATCCGGAGCACCGAAAATAAGTTTTATTGAACCTCGTGATCTCACAAATCACTTGAGAAAGATTTTTTTTTAAATGTAAGACTTTTAAATATCAAAATTACACTCTTAAAACGAAAGAGTTGATTTGGCTTCTCAAGAAAGAGCTGTTTTTTTTTAGATCATAAATGAGTTGATTTTCAAACGATTGAATCTTCTTGATTAAAATTGATTATTTAAATAGCTCAACTTGATTTAAATTGTTTAAAAACAACTCGCTCACTCGAGCTATTTCAACTCTTTTCGAGAAGCTGCCTTTCAAAACGTGTGATGAGTGGATTTCGGCTCAACTTGAGTAATTTTTTGGCTGACTTTTTAAGAGAGTATGTCCCATAGAATGCGAAAGGGGAACAATTTCAAAAGATATGGCCAAATGTGCAAATAAACATCCGCCGGCTGTTCGGCTGACCTTAAGAAACGAAACCTGAAACTTTATGCAGTTTTCGCATAATAATAATACACTATCTACCAAAAAGTATTTGTACACTTTCAGTTTTTGACATTTTGTCAAATATTTAAAAATATACTGGTCGGATTCTTCTGGAACTTCAGAAATATAAAGATTATGTTTCACTTTATATTTATTTACATTCATTTGTTAAGCGGGTAATTAGGGGGCCGGCAAAAAAACAAAGAATAATAGAAATATTTGGGATTGCCCTGTACATGAAAATACACGAAACGACTTATCGCTTTAGAATACAAATATATGAATACAGTAGAATATGTACACTAATTTTTGTGAGAATAGCATGTATATTTATGGCGATAGAGCGATTTTTTTGAAAAATTCAAAAAATTCTGGTATGTTTTTTGTTTATATCATGCTGGGTTTTTGACCAAATTTAACGCAAATTTCAGAAAAATTGGCAAAATGCAGTAGAAAAAATGTAGCGCAATTGGAATATAAATATATTAAATATTTTATGAAATATGAGTAGTTTTATGAAATAATTTTTATCTGCGCATGCGCGAACGATAAAAACAATTCTTTTACATCATTCAATAGTCAATTCCATGGAGTAACGTATAAAAAAAATCCAATGAAATATCGTGAAAATTCAAAAAGATATCATTATTATAAGTAAGCTGTTTTTACATTGCTCTCTAAAAACGGCTGAATGATAAGGGATTCTCCACAAATTGACATTTTTTATTGACTGACTTTTAGGAAAAAATTAGTATTTAATGTATACAATATCTAATACAATATTTCTGTTAATAAGTATCTTGACATCTGTGATGGAAAAGAATAAAAGCCCTTTTCCTTTTCTATCACAGGTGTCAAGATACTTATTAGCAGCAATATTGTATTCATTAAATAGTACTAATTTTTTCCTAAATGTCAGTTAATAAAAAATGTCAATTTGTGGAGAATCCCTTATCATTCAGCCGTTTTTAGAGAGCAATGTAAAAACAGCTTACTTATAATAATGATATCTTTTTGAATTTTCACGATATTTCATTGGATTTTTTTTATACGTTACTCCATGGAATTGACTATTGAATGATGTAAAAGAATTGTTTTTATCGTTCGCGCATGCGCAGATAAAAATTATTTCATAAAACTACTCATATTTCATAAAATATTTAATATATTTATATTCCAATTGCGCTACATTTTTTCTACTGCATTTTGCCAATTTTTCTGAAATTTGCGTTAAATTTGGTCAAAAACCCAGCATGATATAAACAAAAAACATACCAGAATTTTTTGAATTTTTCAAAAAAATCGCTCTATCGCCATAAATATACATGCTATTCTCACAAAAATTAGTGTACATATTCTACTGTATTCATATATTTGTATTCTAAAGCGATAAGTCGTTTCGTGCATTTTCATGTACAGGGCGATCCCAAATATTTCTATTATTCTTTGTTTTTTTGCCGGCCCCCTAATTACCCGCTTAACAAATGAATGTAAATAAATATAAAGTGAAACATAATCTTTATATTTCTGAAGTTCCAGAAGAATGCGGCCAGTATATTTTTAAATATTTGACAAAATGTCAAAAACCGAAAGTGTACAAATACTTTTTGGTAGATAGTGTAATAATATTGTTTGTTTGTGAGTATTGTGATATGTTCTTTACCTTTCGGTCAATGCACTTATAATGCATCCAAACACCCTTACAATTGATCTACGGAAAATTTACATCAAATAATTGTTAATCATTTCATCCATTTTTCAAAATTTTCTCTTTATCATCAGAAAACTGACTTGATGCTGTTTTCAATTTGTTATAAATTGTGATTTTTTTTTTTTTCAGTATTTTCACTATGTAATAATTTCAAACTCATTTTCCAACAAAATACGTAATTGGAAATTCTTTTCTAACTTACTTTTAAATATTTTAATATTTCACGACCTTTTACTTTGTTAAACTACGAGGTTCATTCGATAAATATGTTCCGAAATATCGCAATTCCTGCATATGAAACTTGGCTATGGCACGGTATTCTGCCGATGTGATATCACGCTCTAAAGGATTAAACAGAATGTGATAAGAACCCAGTTTGAAGGGCGAAAAGTATTAGCATCTAATCGCACGCTAATGACATTTAAAATGATATAAATCCCCGCTCATTACGAAATTTATTCTGTATATCAGGCTTTTACATGCAAGATATACAGGGTGTCCACTCTCAACGGTGGCCAATGGCTAATTTCTAAACCGTCAGTCATAGACATATAGTTCCAGTTGCAAAAATGTTTTAAAAAGGGTAAAGAATTGTTTGTCAAGCGATTTAGGTCAAAAAAAAATTTTATTAAAAAGTTACGAAAATTAACTTTTTATATGGTCCCCCGGTCCTATTAGTGATATTTAGTAAAAATTTTCCCATTCATCATTTCAAAAAAGGTCCCATTCATCTAACATTAAAATTGACCGAGTTATGAAACTTTAAATTTCATGACTTAAACCACATTTCTGTTGCTGAAAACGAATGAGTTGGTCATAGTTTTCAGGGAATGTATACTAAGTGCTTAAATTATTATAAAAGGCACAAATTTCCAATGTTGTCCAATAGCTAATTTCTAAACCATTTGTCACAGACGTTTAGATTCAATTACAAACATGTTATAAACAAGATAAGAAAATATTTTTAAAGTAATTTAACTGAAGATACTACCACCATATAAGTATTACGGTAGTGTAACTTTTTATTCATTAACTTCTAGGTTGGTTAAAATAGCTGAAGACGTGAGTTATAAAATTCTCTTTATCGAAAAAATAAAATTTTGGGAAATCGCGATTTTATTTGAAAAAGATGTGTTATTTTGATAAGCTTATTTTTTGCTTAAAACGTTCGTATGTAAGTTTCCCTACAAAATTTCTATTCAAATTTTAACTCACTTCCAAATATTCGATCGAGGTTTAATTTGCACACTATTTATATCCAATGACATTGTAATATTAATATAATTTTAGGTGCGTACCATTTATTTATTTTATAGGACTACATCAAATTCTGTTAGGTTAAGTAGTCTAATAGAATTTTAAATATATGCCATTTTGTAACAATTGTAACTGTTGCTTTTCATAACTTAAATTAACAAACTGTCTGTTATTTTTTTACTTATATTTTTAGTACAAATTTTGCTTTAATATATTATCATCAACATAAATTTAAAAACAATATTGTAAAAATTATTTTACTCTCAATGTTTAATGTTAAATTTTATATCTTGCTTTTCTTTTTATTTCCAGTAAATTCGTGACTTACCTCTAATTAGCAGCAAAAAATATGCTTCAATTTTAAACAGCTATTACTCGTTTTATTTTAATCGCAGAGGAATGCGACTTTTTTTATATTACTCGTTAGAATAGTGGCAAAAATTTACTAACTATCACTTATAGGACCGGAGGACCGTATGTCCTGAAAAGAGGCCGTCCGTTTATATTCCTTTAAAGCCCCTGTCCTCGCTCGAGGAAACGCTCGCGAGCTAATGCTATTCCTATGGGGAAGCATTTTTCTAATAACCCTTTCGCATTTTGACATTTTTGAATATTTTTTTTTTTTTTTTTTTTTTTTTTTTGCATTGGATAGCTGAGGTGCATGCCGACAGCGAACTTTTTTTACTTTTTTGATTTTGGTTGCAGATATTTTTTACAAAGTTAGTATCACTTTCAAAACCGGTTTGGAAACTGAAAGTGCTTTTAAAAAAAATATCTGCAACCAAAATCGAAAAAGTAAAAAAAGGTGCGCTGTCGGCATGCACCTCAGCTATCCAATGCAAAAAAAATTATTCAAAAATGTCAAAGGGCGAAAGAGTTATTAGAAAAATGCTTCCCCATAGGAATAGCATTAGCTCGTGAACGTTTCCTCGAGCGAGGACAGGGGCCTTAACTTCTTCAGACCTGATGTATACTATAAGATACACATTTTTACAATTTATTTTCTACGTATTTAGAATTTATTTTCAACGGACATAAATATACTTACATAAATCCTTCTATAGTTAAAAAAAAAAAAAAAAAAAAAAAAAAAAAAAAAAAAAAAAAGCCTTAAAAGGCAAGATTCCTGGAATGATGCTGTTGTGTAAGATTTCCGGAATTAACGCATCCGGGTGGACCACTCCTTGGATTGCAAAGCAATACCGAATGGGATCGCGAAGCGATTCCATGGGGTATTGGCGACCTCAGCAAGCAGGGCTAGCCTACAACTTGGAATCGCGAATCGATTACGCGGGGGATTGAAAAGCGTAGCGAGCAGGGGGGCGGTTTAAAAAAGATGGTTTAAGAGAACTGCATAGTAAGAGAACTGTATAGTAAAAGAACTGTATAGTTTAAAAGAACTGTAATTGCTCATTCCAATTATGAATGTTTGGGGCGCCGCACCCCACTTTGCCCCCCCCCCCCCAAAGGAGAACTTTTTAAATTTTATCCACAGCACTCGTGTTGCATATCTTTAGAAAGGTCTGCAACTGCTTATTCATATTATGGATGCCTTGTGTGTCACCTCCACTCTGCCCCCCAGGGTGGGCACATTTTTAATTTCTTTACAACACCAGTCGTGTGACACATCATTTGAAAGGTCTGCAACTGCTTATTCATATGATTTATACCTTGTGTGTCACCCCCCACTCTGCCCCCCCCCAGGGTGGGCACATTTTTAATTTCGTTACAACACCAGTCGTGTGACACATCATTTGAAAGGTAAGCAACTGCTTATTCATATTATGGATGTCTTGCGCGTCACCCCCCCCACTCTGCCCCCGAGGAGGGGCTTATTTTTAATTTCTTTACAACACCAGTCGTGTGACACATCATTTGAGAAGTCTGCAATTGTTTATTCATATTATGGATGTCTTGTGTGTCATCCCCCACTCTGCCCCCCAGGGGGGCACATTTTTAATTTCTTTACAACACCAGTCGTATGACACATCATTTGAAAGGTCTGCAACTGCTTATTCATATTATGGATGTCTTGTGTGTCAACTACCCACTCTGCCCCCCAGGGGGGGGGGGCACATTTTTAATTTTTTTACAACACCAGTCATGTGACACATTATTTGAAAGACCTGCAACTACTTATTCATACCATGGGATATTGGCGAGCGCAGCAAGCAGGGGTAGCCTACAACTTGGAATCGCGAAGCGATTACGTGGGGGGTTGGCGAGCGTAGCGAGCAGGGGGGGGGTGGATCCCCCCTAGTATACGTATATAAATATACGTACTATAATATACACATTTTTACAATTTATTTTCTTCGTATTTACAATCTATTTTTAAAGTATATAAATATACGTACATAAATATACCTATATAAATATACGTATTATAAGATACACATTTTTACAATTCATTTTCTTCGCATTTACAGTTTATTTTTAACGTATATAAATAATTTTAAAAAGAGAGAAATTGGTGGGAATGGAATCTAACAGGTAACAGAACTAAACAAAACAGCTATTTACTTCTTAGAGCGTTCTTTTAGCGAGCTACATGTCTTATAAAAATGGCTTGTAGCAGAAATGTGCGAGATGCACAAAAATAAACACATAAATAATTTTACTATGATACCATTTGTAAGATAACATTTTTAGAGTCCCTTAGTAATAAAAGATTATTAAATATATATTTATTTTATCTTTTTAATGTTTTTGCAATGCAAAAATGTAAAATAAAATTTTAAAAAATCGTAATAAATTGTCAAAAAATGCACTCTTTGAGTGCCCATGTATCATTAAATTTTGTGTACAAAAAATAAAATTTAATTTTTTTTTCGCTGTTCAATCTTTTTTAGTCATCTGTTTGTTAATATAAATCCGCAACTAATATTTTAATATGTACATAAATAAAACTTGGGGTCTGAAGAGGATGTATATGGGCCATTTTTAAATTTTGCTTACATATGCTGGCCTAGAGTAAGAAGAAGAAAATTCAAACATAAATTAATATTTAAATATTTATTTGAGCTACGCATTAGCTAAAGAAAATTATATTGAACATTTCTAACATGATGAATTTTAAAAAAATCAATAAAAATTTTTGAGATCTTTAAAATTTTGATTGTAAGCAAAATTGCCTGTCCCATTCCAAGTTTTATAATTTTAGCTGTGTTATTTTTAAATTTGAGCTAACTCTTTTAAATAAAAAGGTATAATTATTTTAAATATGAACTGTTAGTGTTCTATATTAATGAAGAAAATATTACTAAAGATATTTTCTTTAAGAAATTATCAGAAATCTTTTGTTTCCCACTGTTTGTCAAGTGCGTTACCTTGTGATTAATTTAGTCAAAATAAGTTTCGAATTCTGCCTAAAGTTAACAGCAAATATTCAGCGATATAGTCAAACTATTCATGCAACTACTACTTGCCCTTTTTTACTCTTCAATTTTGAAGCAATGTAATAGTGGCAAGAATAACCTTTTATCAAGGTTGGTATTTTTTTTTCACTGTCAAGTCTGTTACCGTAAATTTTAATATTAAAATAATGATTTTTGGACTTTTATAATTGAATATTGTTTACTAAATAATTTCAGGAGGTATGTATATTATTATCTAACAAGGAAGGTCTCCAATGGGGGCATACTCAAATTTTTTTGAAAAAAATACGAATTAAACTACTCATGTAGGTAATAAAGGATCAGTGAAAATTAGCGGCGGAATTACATTATTAGATATGTAAAAAAATAAAATAGTTTGGAATAATTGGCGTGAAAAGCTGAAAGCGACGCCGGATTTGGCGAGCAGTGCATTTCCTTGCGAAAAGCAGACGATATTAACGAATCTGAAAATTGATTTTAATTGACTTCACTGTTAAAAATCTGCAGCATTTACTGCAACGTCACTCCATTACTTTTATAGAATATCTCTCTTCTGACCAATGAGAATGCTCCATAGCACGGTGAATTTACCGTGTCATACACTGTTAAAAATCTGCTGCATTTTGTTGCAACGCACTCCACCGCTTGTATATAATATCTCTATTCCAGCCAATGAGAAAGCTCCATTTCACGGCCAAGTAACCGTTTTCTATACAAGCAAGGGAGTGCGTTGCAACAAAATGCAGCAGATTTTTAACAGCGTATTTTCCAATTTGGAACAATTTTAATCAATTTAAATTCCGTTTTAAATGATAAAAAATATTAATTTCATTTTGTTATAAGTACATATAAACGTATATGACAAAATTACGCTTTAAGTAAAGTAAAAATGCAAAACTAAAATTACTTAAACTAAACTTTTTAAAATATATTGAACATAGAAAGTTTTTTCTTTAAAAAGTATTCGAAGAGTAAAAGCGTATTTTTCAAAATTTCGTTTTTTCGCCAACCGGAGATAAATCGCCAAATAAACGAAATTTTTATTATTTTTTTACGGTCGTTATAAGGAGGTTCGCCGAAATTTTTTTTATAAACATATATAACTATATGAGAAGAACATTCTGTAATTTTTTCAGATTTTTCTGAGTATGCCCGTATGGAGACCTTCCTTGTAAGTTAGAAATTATACAAGCTAGTTCATTTCTAATAGCTTTGTTTGATATGTCAAATCCGTTACTTGTCAAGTCTGTTACCATGAAATGTAAGCGATGAAATATAAGCTGCTAAGTAAGTTTACTAAATAGTTTTAGAAGGTATGTAAATTATTATCTAAGTTAGAAAATATATAAGCTAGTTCATTTTAATATTTTTTTTTAGTTTTATTTGAAATGTCAAATCCGTTACTTGTCAAGTCCGTTACCATGGAAGCGAATGGTGAAAATGGCCCATATATTAATTTCACGAGACAGTAAGCAACAGAACTCACTTCTTTAATGTTACCATGCAAACACTTGTATCCCTTTAGGATAAATGACTGATATCAAGGGTGAATAATTAAAAAAATAGTACAATAGAGATCTGCAAGGTGAAGTCAGGAATACTTATTTGCTGTTGTTTTCGAGGCTTGGAAAAAAAATTCTATTTGTGTATTATACAGCTATGTCAGTATTTCAACGTTTCTCGGGTAAAAAAAAGTCATATGGTTCTGTGCACAGTTTTATGTTGTAAATAAATATGTATCTCTTTCAATGTCCATATCTAAATCTGTTTTTCGTTATAGTCACGGAGCATAGTTTCCAAATAATTTTTCAATACTGCATTAGATTAAAAATTAATTCAAAACATTGATAATTCTTTTTTTTTTTTCAAAGGAAATGCTGCCTTTGCTTCAAAAATCTGCTGCTCGTGGATCAGGAGGATTGCGTGTCTCCAGAGCTGCAGTCCTCAACATGTCATCAATGGCTGGAAGTATTACGCGGGCAGGCGTTGAGTTCACGCAAGATTTGGTTGTGCCAGCCTATAAAATCAGTAAAGTGAGTATCCCAATTATTCTGACTAACATAGCAAAGAGTGTCTCCTCTGACTATACCAATATTATAAAAAAGAAATGTTTGTGTGCTCGTTTGTAACATGTAATCTCGTGACTGAAGTGGTTAAAACATATTATTACAAAATGGCAGTAATCATCTCTGCTCCATCATAGGCTATACCTTATGTCGGTTTAAAAAAAACCTCCAACAACAAGAACGTTTCTGCTAGATATAAACAATTTTGTCAAATTCAAAATTTAAAGATGTGGAATGAATAGAAAAAGTTAATTTATTTATAACTGTAAGAGATAAAAACTTAAAATGTGACACGTTTAATTTATGTGACAATTTTTTAAATTTAAATGCGGGTCGAGAATATTTTTTACAAAATTCGACATTTAAAAGGGTACAGAGGCATAAAAGTTCGATAATTGCGATTTTCGTGACGCTGCTGTTGCTAGAAACTTGAAATTTAGCGTGGTGATTACGTTTAAGATTTAATTGCTTGCTAAGAACGATTTCTAAATGAATTCGTACTTTAAAATCTGAGATCAGAAGGAAACGTTATTTAAACCCTCAAAGCTAACATTTATCTGAAATTCTCAGGGAGGGAGACTTAAGGGAGACCTGAATCCCAATTTCGGCCAAAAATCATCAAAAGTTCAAATTTTTTTTTATCTCAGAAAACGATAAAATACATATTTGTGAATATCCATGCAAAATTTCAAAACTCGGGGACACTTGGAACAGATAGAAAATGAGCTTTTTAAATTGTACTCACTATAGAGTTTAAAGGACTAGTGGCCATTTAAAACGTGTTTTCCTGAAAATGACTTTTTTCATATTTTGCCTAAGTTCAAAGTACTAAGGCTCAGTGGTAAAATGATTTAGAAACAAAGTGTTTATGTTTTTAGAATCTTAAAAAAATTTGCAACAAAAGTAAGGAGAGATGTTTTTTTAAACTATTTCTGAAAATTTTACATAAATTGGTAAACTTGAAAATTACAACGAATTTAAGGAAATTTACCATGCGTATTTTTTTAGGTAGATTTCGTATGAAATACTACCTATTGCAATCGCACCAGTTTATATATATATATATATATATATATATATATATATATATATATATATATATATATATATATATATATCACTTTTTTATGGACACGATAACTTCTATAATTCTTCACCAATCTCCACCAAACTGGTACATAAAATCAAAGGGGACAAAATCTCGGCTAAGTTCGTTAATGGGCAAAATCGGACCGAGGGGGTCGGAATAGGGTGCGTTTTTGTGAAAACCGAAAAAACGCCATAACTTCTTAATTAAAGTAGATATCGAATCGGTTTAAAGTTTATATTACTTCTTAAAAATGGGCCAAAAGTTTATTTAAATTGATTTTTGATAAATTTAGAAGTGGGCTCAAGGGGCGAAAAAAAACAGGGGTTTTGAGAGAAAAAAGTTCATAACTTCGTCAATTTTCAAGATATCAAGTCCAAATAAATTTTTTGTAAATGTTCTTAAAATTATCCAAAAATTTTGTATTTACAAGTTTTTGATAGGACCAACTTTTACCGATGAAAAAAATTAAAAACGAAAAGAAAAAGGGCGGTGAAAAAAGAGAAAAATCCATAACTCCGTCAATTTTTAAGATATCAAATCTGATTAAATTTATTTTACATCTTCTCAAAAATATCTACAACTTTTATATGGACAAGGTTTTCATAGGACCAATTCGTATAGCAAAAAGAAATTAAACAAAAATAGGAGTTGGTGAAAAAACCTCAAATCCAAACTGCTTATATTCTGACTCATTTTTAAATTCACTTTTGATTTTAAACGCATCCAAATGGTAGATCCTCTTATTTAGAAACTGTATAAAGTGACGCATTGGTCAATTTTCTGATAAAGACAGAATATATTTCAAAAAAGGCTACCAAAAAGGGTGTATTTTGAACAGAATCTCCCAAAGTCATCGACTGAAAATTTAAGGAAGTATTCAAATAAGAAATTGCGTTTTTTCTGACTCGTTTTTAAATCCATTTTTGTTCTCAAACGCATACAATTTACAGATCCTCTTATTTAGGAACTATATAATGTGATGCATTAGTCAGTTTTTTGATAAAGACGGAATATATTTCAAAAAAGGCTACCAAAAAGGGTAATTTTGAACAGAATTTTCCAAAATCATCGTGACTGAAAATTTAAGGAAGTGTTCAAATAAAAAATTGCGTTTTTTTTTTTTTTTTTTTTTTTTTTTTTCTGACTCGTTTTTAAATCTATTTTTGCTCTCAAACGCATCCAATTTACAGATCCTCTTATTTAGGAACTATATAATGTGATGCAATGATCGGTTTTTTGATAAAGACAGAATATATTTCGAAAAAGGCTGCCAAAAAGGGTATTTTGAACAGAATTTCTCGAAGTCTTCGTGATTTGAAAATTTAAGGAAGTTTTCACATAGCAAATTGCGTTTTTTATGACTCGTTTTAAAATCCATTTTCGCTCTCAAACGCATCCAATTTACAGATCCTCTTATTTAGGAACTATATAGTGTGACGCATTGGCCAGTTTTTTGATAAAGATAGAATATATTTTTTAAAATGTGTCAAAGTGAGTATTTCGCACAAAATTTTCCGATGCAATCATGATTAAAGAATTAAGGATTTATTCAAACAACAAATCGGTTATTTTATGACTCATTTTTAAATTCAATTTTTTTTCTCAAATGCATTCAACTGACAGTTTTTTGTTATTTAGGAACTGTATAATGTACGGTTTTGGTCGATTTTTTAATAAATTCACAATTTATTTCAAAATATGTTGTCAAAATGGGCGTTTGAGCTGAATTTTTCTTAAGATGATTCTGATAAAACCAGTTTTTGCAGAAAAATGAAATTAAAAATTTTTCATAAACGGCCAAATGAAATTATTAAACTGGGTTTATCTCTAATCACATAATTTTTTTTTAATTTTTTTTTTTTTTTGTTGAAATGAGCATTCTTCGAAATCTACCTCCGCCTATAGGCCCAGCCGACAGGGTTTTTTTTTTTTTAGCCGATTAAAATAGAAAATTAAAAATATCTCTCTTTAGTTCTTTTCTATATACTATAACACTATTTAAGAAATTTTAGTAATACCAAAATATTGAAAATTGAATGAGGAGTAGTAATTTTAAAAAGTGTATTTTTCGACAAAAAAAAATCATAAAAATCCCCATAAAAATATACTTTTTAATAAAAAGTGAATTTTTTTGCTTAAATTGTACACCAAAATTTATTACTTTAAAATCAATAATAAAAATTTTGGGTTTTTTCTTACGGGTCTCCCTTAAAATTTGACACTTGCTACTTTATAGACTTAAATGCACCCATTGAACAGTTTTTTAAAATTTAGAAATTGAAAAATATGCAGGAAAAGAAACATTGAAAATTTTCAATATGTGTGAAATTGT